>VWZK01012360.1:598673-646509 GCA_013396935.1 Baryphthengus martii
GAGAAAGAAAAAAAAGGGGGGGAGAGCGAGAGAAAGAAAAAAAAGGGGGGGAAGAGCGAGAGAAAGAAAAAAAAGGGGGGGAGAGCGAGAGAAAGAAAAAAGAGGAGGAAAAAATTGCAAGGCTGTTTTCAGTTTGTGTTTAGATTTAGAAGGGGACCTGGAAACCTGCATCTCCAAAGAGACCTGCCTTGCTTAGAAGGAATTATGAGTAAAAACACCACCTTTTTATCCTCCTTAAACAAAGATAGGAGAGGAATATGTTGCAATGGAGGGGAGATATCAATGTTTGGTTTTAAAGGTCTAGAACAACAGAAAGATTACATTAAGACCAAAACCTGAGAACGACAGTGAAAAGCATATGGAACCTGCAATTAATGCCCCAAGTAAGTGTCATACATACAAGCTGTGGTAATTTTATGCAGAAGGCAGCAAGAATCTGAGCTGTTCCTCTTTTGATAACCTATCCACGCAGAATATCGTATAATCGGAAAGCTGTATCATGAGGGCAAAATTCGAGGAGGGAGGGTAAGACTGTGCAGCAGCTGTCTTTTTAAAGCACCGAGGTTCCCTACTCAAAGTTACCTGCAGAGGTGATTTTACAAGTGCTTGCATTCACAGAAAGAGGAGCAGACTCCAACAGCAGGAACAATTCTAGGTTTATCTCTATTAAAAACACCACCTTTTCCCCAGATACTTGTTTTCTATCCTCAAATATTTATCTAAAAACTACCAAACACACTTCTCTTCCTTTCTTTAAGAAGAAAGAAAAAGTTCCTTCCAGATTCTTTACAGAGAAAGGGAAACAGAAATACACTACATGAAAAAAATTTAGCTTTTTGCCTTTCACATGACAATTATCTTTTTTTTTCCTGTACAAAAGCTAGTTAGAAGTGGCTGTGGCCATGCAATTAAGGCGGCTGAGACATCTTGACTTGAAAGTCACTCACGTTTAGCTGTTTGCTGCTGCATACCCTCAGAATAACCCTGCCTCTTTGGGACTATCTCTTCATGTACAATTACCATAACTGACAACTGTTCACACGAACAGTTCTCACTATAGTGCTTCCTACAGCATTCCTTCCTATACAACTCAATTTTTCAGCCCTTCTCTTTCTTTTCCCGTACATCTTAACTACTCCAATGGTCTGTCAAAACCTCCTCTTTAATAGCATCAAGCCAACTGCAGCTCCTGAGTGCACAGCGTGGAGCACAGACGGTAATTACGGGCTGAGCGCGCTGCGGAGCAGAGGTTCAAATACACACTTTTGTGTGGCTATGTTTGACCTAGAAGAGGGCAATCCAGTTTAGAAGACAGAGGTGTAGGGCATACAGCTCTCTGGATGCCAAACGGAGTGGGTAGAATGAAAAGCTCGTAAGACTAACATGAGAACAGAACAAGGGAACTCAAGCTTCAAGATCCGGAAAGGATGAAGAGAATCAGCACTTGTCTGTTGCGAGTAGGCACGAAAGATACAGGGAAAACAGTATCAAGCCCCAAAGGAGAAAGCATTAGCTTTCTGTTCAGAAAAATACGCAAAGAATAATGTTATACAAGAAAACGACGGGAGCTCTAGAGAGCTTCCACATCAAAACCACACATATAATACAAAGATTTCTGTCCTGCTTATTTTCAGAAACAATGCTCCAATTTCAGCATTTTCCAATTTCAAAAATCACAAACATCACGCACATCAGACTGGAAAAAAAAAATAAAAAAAAAAATAAAAATCAAGAAATGAAAGTTCAAAAACTCTCGAGTACACCTAGTAGTACTTTAAAAGTATTTTAAATGCACATTCCTGCCGCTTACTGAACAAAATGTCCCACTGTTAAGCCACTTAATTCAACTGGTTTTTAATACGAGTACTCAAATTCATTATAATTTCATACCTATATTCCTAAATAAAGTTTCAACTATCTGTTCACCCACATGTTGTTATTGCAATACTTTCTCACTCATTCAAAATTAACAAGGATGAAAGAGTTTTTAGAGTAAGAAAGCATCATTTTTCCCCTCTTGTAAAATAATTCAATGTTCCTGTCGATAATTCTGACAATTATGCTGATATATAAGGGGTTGCTACCAATAGGCAAAAAAGATACTAAAATTAGGATCTTCTGTTATTCAAGATTGCCTGGTCTGTATAGGTGAGCTGGAAATTTTCTTATTTAATAAACCACTGATTGACATCAATTAGCGCTAGCCGGATCAAGATTTTCTGGGTAATTGGTAAAGAAACTTTGCCTTTGAAGTCACTCTTAAGAAAGCAACATATTCTTAACAGGATGCTACAAACTTACAGTTCATTTCGGTCAAATTACTTTTATTTTTTAATTTGACATCACTACTTTAGAATCAGAATCCTCTACGTTCATGCGTATGATCTTATCGATGTTTGTGCGTGTACTTAAACACGTGGAGCATCCCAAATACAAGTGTGTATCTCAGTCTGCCTAATCATAAGTCTTAATTTATTTGAAGTAAGCTTTCAAAATTCTTTAACATTTTATCCAGATAACCCTAACTTCACCTCCGAAGTGCAGTGCAACAATTGTACCCTGGAGCTGGCAAAATTGGGAACTAATGAAAGATCTCTTTAGAGGTCTAGCTTGGGAGAACTTACTGTGCTTTGACTTCTTGTTTCTTTTATCGTCCACTTGCTTATAAGAGCTTTTCAAGACGTAAGGAACCTGAAAACTATGCAGCAAGACAAACTGGTGCCAATTGAGGCATTTTTCCTGATTTCCAAACATCGCTGCTAAGAGAAGGGGCGCTCCACGGCTAACCCTGAAGGAAGTGAAATCACACAGAGAGTAAAACAAAACTAACTGATCTTATAATATGAAATTATATTCTCTTTGCCCAGTGTTCGAGGAGAACTTGAGGAGAGCGGACAAAAGAAACATCATAAGCCACGGAACGACCGCTCACTAATTCTGCAAAAAGTCAGAAATCACCCTTTCTCTTTTCTAATATTAAAAGAAATTAATTTACTGTGACCACTTAATGTACCTTAATGAAGCAGGTGCCGTAATGTTCACTTGTGTAATGATATCCAAATTGTTTCCTCCCAGAATAACAATACATCTGACACTTGAAAGTTTTTTACATGACATTTAGGCTTATTAGTTCAACTAAGAACTGAGACTTTAGAGGTATGCAAGTTTATAAAAATTCCTTTGACAGAGAAGCAGATGATACTGTTCCAGTACCAGGAGTACTGCAAGATGCTTGCAGTCATGTTTGTATAAAAGATAATTTACTATATTCTTGGAGTTTTACGTGGTTCGATAGAATAAAACACTGAACTAGTCTGGACTTCAATGTTTTATTCTCATTGAACTTCTTAAAAATACAGTAAGTCATTAAAATACTTAATGAGACACAGCCGAGGTGGATACAAAGGACACTGCCATTTCATTTTATTTTCTAGTCCTGCACACTAACATTCAGTTCTGAAACATTTTTATCATTTTTTCTGTTGACTGGCACCTGGAAATACCCACTTCATTCTTAGCAGCTTCACTCACTGAATCATTTTCAATTGTGTTGAAGCGAAGTGCAGTGCAAGTGTATAGATGAAAAATCCTATCTGACTACAGGGCGACTCTTCTTTCCCTTTTTTCCTACTCTTTTTTTCTCCCCCTTTTTCTTTTTTTTTTTTTTTTATCCATTCCCTGCACTTCTGTCAGACTCAGACAGGATGTTTTTAAGGAAAATGCGCAAACTGTATCTTTCTCGTCATACTTTTGTGACATACGCTGTGGTTTCAATATTGTTTGATTTCTTACAAGAATTTTTTAGGGTGCTAAGCTACATGCAACAACTTTCAGACAGCTTTCATTGCCTAAAGTCATAATTAACAGTAAGCTACAAATGAAGTGTGGTCACGTGCAATAGATTTTTATTTTTAATAGCAAATGCAGCATATTGCAAAGCCACAGCACACACTAATCTTCTGTGTTATTTATATTATGCATATCTGACTAAGAATACACTGCAGGAAGCATATCTTGGTATATTTTCAAAGGTTGTATCACAAAGTCCTTATGGTTTTGGACACAGAGATTCATAAACGTGAACAGAAAAGGATGTAACTGATGTCCTCCTGGTTTTACTGCTTTTAAGAGTGAATTTTAAACCAAACCTTTTAGTTGCTAACCCATTCATCTTAGTATTTATTTATAGTTCTTTACGTGGCAAAGGTGGTTCCCTCCCCATGCCCCCTTTCTAATTGTGAGGATTTATATTTGAAATAAAACTTCAGATTTAATCACCGATGAAAAACAGCTGCAGACAAGATAAAGCACGATAGTCTCATACAGAGCACAGATTGTACATAATACAACTAACAAACGAGGGTGACATCATAACTGCCATTATTTCTAAAGCTGGGTTGCCTGACTGAATGGTGAACCAGAAATTATCCAAAATTAAACCAGGAACATTTGCAGAGACGTAGTTTCCAGTGATGATGAGGACCTAAGTTTAACTTAGAGAGAAAATACTGGTCTTCATTTGGACAATACTGAGAAAGCTTCAGTGGTTCAATCAATCTTTTCACTGAGAAAAAGAAAAAAAGGTCAAAAAAGAAAAGAAAAAGAGAACAGAAAAAAAGAAAGGAAAAAAAGAATACAAAGCATGCATTCCTCCTCAATAAAAAGGATATTCTAAGCTTACAAAATAGGAGAACCTCGTCCTAAAAGTATCTTGTACTCAAGACTACTACACCATTTTTCAAAGTATGTTTCTATTGCATAAGTCACATCCATGCGAAAGATACTCAGTCCCAAAATTTGCAGTTTATCATCCGAAATTTTCTGAGCATGTTCACATTTTAGAAATAGATATTTTGAGAATACTTAAATTAGAAGTATTTTCAACACAGATGTAAAGTTGCCTCCTTTCTCCTGTGAAGGAAGCACAGATATTCCTATTGCAAAAGGTAACTTCTTAAGGTTTTTTAAACCTGTGTGGTTTATCCTACAGACGCTCATAAAACAGATGAACATAAATATTATTTACCATCATTATTTACCGGTGGTTCCCCTGACAATGGGCCAAGCAATCATCTGCTACTTCCAAATTCTTTAAAATATCCTAAATAATTCTATCTTTCATTTTTAATTTCTCTGAAAATATCTCTATAGTGGTTTTAAAAACTACTGATCTGGTATTTCCTTAAAAGTTTTGCAGCTTCATTGGCTTACTGAAATTGGTGTTCTCACTAAAAAGGTACATGCATACCTCAATACAAATAAATCCCATCTTCCTACATCCATTCCCAAATATACCTGCATGCAACAGAGCAGGTAATCAACAAATAACTCCTATATTCCAATTAGAATCGAGTAGTCCTAAATTAAAGTTTACGGCAAGATCACTTTTCTCCTCAACCTCTTGGCTAAGATGTCCATGAATAAAATATTTTATGCAGCCAGGTTGCCAAAGGTCAGCACATAAGAAGCAGCCTGGAGAGTAGAACAGAACAGAATAGTTCAGCTGGAAGGGACCAACAGTGACCATCTAGTCCAACTATGTCAAGTCACTGTCTCCCACAGCTCACAGACCACAAACATTCTTTACCAAAGCGACAATAATGATACATAGTTCAAACTTTCATATTTACTCGGATCCTATTTAATAGATGTGAAAATCTAATAACTTTTCTTCACCTTTGTCAAAATTTTTTTCAGTTCAAATTCCTACAATACTAAGCCACCTTCCTCAACTAAAAATTGAAGAATGGGCTTCTTGGCAGGAAATAATTTGCAAAGAATTTAAAAAAACTAAAAAAAGATATAAGAAGCAGATGATACAACACTAGCAAGGAATGAAAGGCAGAATGTAAAATCTTTTTTTTTCCAAGTTTTCCCTTTTGTAAAACAAGCTAGTTCAGAAGAAAAGGAATAAGACAACCTTCTCTTCATTACACTTTGGTGTATTAAACACAATTCTTAATTACAAGTAAAAAGAAGTAATTACGTCATTAAAATTTACCTGTGCACGGAAGGGACAAAGCCCACTGCTGACACAGGGCAAAGAGATCTGAGGAGCAAGCTGGCTAAACCACCACTGTAATATTTTGTCTGATGTGAGTACTTTTAGAAAAGAATCTCAGCCCTGCCAGAAAGTCTCTCATGCATGAATTTAGTGGAGTGTTGAGCTGGAGCTCTGCACCAACAGCCTGAAGAATTGTGCCTACGAATGCACATAGGATCACTTCAAGGAGATACCAAATGTTTGTACACAGTGAAGAGAAGAAAGAGCTACACTCCCGGCACTCATTTTCTTTCTCTTCGACTAGGTTGTTCCTAGCATGGGAAGCATCAGAAATGACAAGAGAAAGAAAAACAATGTTCAGATTTTCACAAACTAGAAAATCCCTCAAGTGCCTGCAATGGACTTTTATTTGCTCAGAACAGAAAATCAGCTTTCTCTGTTTCTAAATAGCAGGAGAAGATAGTCTTCCAGGCACCAGAGAAATCGAGAGAGAAGCAATTAATCCTCTCTTCAAGTACAGTGCTTTGATCAACCACTAAGAAGAAAATGACCAGTCTTCTTAACTTCCAAAGAGAATGCAGACACTACTCTTAATCTCAATTTCTTGCGGGGGGTGAGAGGGAGAAGTATCTCCCAGTTAGGACAAAAAAAAATATGCATGCAAACTTTTGACTCCTGAGTTAAGGAGTAAAGAGGACCAAGTATCAGTATAACAGAATAAATCTACAGGGGTAATAGCCAAGAGAAATTAAGCTTAAATGATAAATTCAGTATTTAACTTTGCACACTCACAGCTCCAAAAGTTTGGACTTTTTTTTTGTGTATACATGGAAGGGAAGCAATCTCTTTTCAGAACAAAAAAATCAAACAGGATCCTTCATCAATGGGGATTTAAGAAACAGATAACTCTCTTGTGAAATCTGTTAGCATTTGTATAGGTAAGCAAAAGTAACACTATAGTCTTGATCAGAGACGCTTTTTACATAGATATGATGCACATATATTTAGCACGTAACATTTTCAAATAAAATGAGACAAATAAGGTAATACTTCTTTTGAAAAAAAAACTCTGAAAAAAAAAAATAAAAAGCTGCTATACAGGAAAAAATACGTCCATTTGTGAATAGTGAAATTTTGATCAGTAACAAGACACTACAAAAGCGTATGCCCATAGGTAGTAAGAAGGATGGGCAAAGACACACCACAACATCAGCAAAGCCCACGCATTTTACTCTGCAACAACAGAGAGCATCCTTTGAGACTCAATAACCATCACAGATTCTAAAGTACGGGGGAATTATCAGTATTGTCTTATTTAGGCATTTTTTTCCCTTGTCCCATCCTTGTGGATGACCCAACTGATGCTCTTAGTTTTCTCCAGTGAGGAAACAGACACCAAAAGTGGACATCAGAGGTGTCTGGAGATTTGCATTCTCAACAAATCTGAAACCCTGGCTCTCCTGCTTTCCACTCAGATCCGTGGAGCAGCTTCCCTGCGGTGCCCTCGGCATGGCTAGAAACAGCTCTTGGTGCCTGCGGCTGCCTAGTGGCACAGGCACACCTTCACTAAGCCCTCAGCACTCGTCTGAAGCCATCGGTGACTAACAAAGCCCATGACGCATTTCCCCAAAGTCAGAGAGATGCTTGCACAGATGCACACTCTCTTGCAAAAAGTTTTAAGTGGACTGCGTGCTCCTCGGCCATTACTGTGGATACAGAATTCTAGGTTTCCAATAATGCTTAAGACAAAAGCAATTATTTTATCTTTTTTCCTAAAAAAATAGTGTAGAAAACCAGCTTATCGTATGCATGCTCTAATTTTCATTATTGTACAACTCTACTCATACATCCTTAGCGGTCTAAAATTGAAGACATAAATATTTCAAAGCAGCAATAATCATAATCATTGCAAATGCTCCGCTTAGAAAAAAAAACTATCTTGTATACTGTCCCATGTTTTAGGGGGCTTTTGTCTGTGTTTCTCCATGTTTCAGTATTTCCACACTAAACTGCACTGGGTGCTTTCACAAAAGCAGGGAAGACTTTGGTCACATACAAAAAAATACCTGCAAAATTCAGATCCTGAGATGGAAAACGGGTGGGGTTTTTTACATTTTGACAATCCGATCACAGATCCGTATTAGGTATCACCAGAGTTTTAGTCAGTCCGTATAGGAACTTTGCTACCAATGCAATTTTTGCTATGCTCATTAAAAAAACTGTGGATGAAATTAAATGGCAATTCAGAAGATCCCTGACCCTGAAATAAACAATCCTGCTATTCCTATAAACTCATTACTGGGCTCAGGTATAAAGCATGACTTCTTTTCTCCTCCTGCTTTTTTTTTTTCAGGTTTCTGAGACATCAAAAAGCATATTTGACGTAAAATTAATACTAGCTGTTTTCCAAAATGACTGGGGAAAAAATAAAGATTTCTGTATGCATGGGTCTGAAACGCATTTCCTTTAAACTGCCCCTTATGCAACCTCTGGTTGTCAGAGAAAAACTATAAAATCAGCTTTCTTGGGCAGTTAAACTCTAAATTAAAAGGAAAAACGTAACCAAATTTAGCAAAGAAGAAAAATGTAACAAATACGCCAAGGAAATAAATGCAACAAATTGATTACTGGTACATTCCCCCTCTGTTTTTCTAAGTAACAGATACGCTACTGCTAGGCATTACGCTTCAGCCCTCAGTATATACAGCAAATTTGTCAAAGAGAGAGAGATGATTATTGCACTGATACCATACTAAGAAAACTGGCTCCTACAGGAGCCATCTTGCAAGGAAAATGCTCCAATATGGCTCAGTGAAATCTTAATAGCCGGAATATAAAATATCACTGATTACCCGATAGAAATAGGAGTTGCCGGTCAAAGGGAAACAAATCACAAGTAACAACCCATATACTCTTAAACTACATATACTGAACATACACTCAAATACACAAACCGTATTTCCGTAGTCTATACTAGACTTAGAAACCAAATGTTCTATATTTAATTTGTTTCAGAAAGATTATTTGTTGAGGACTAATAAATGGGGTTATGTTTCACCGTAAACAACCCGCACTTATTCCAAGCAGAAGTTAACTACAAAGAAGTCAAATCATCTTTTTTTCAGCCTCCCATGAGAAAAATCCACATTTTTACTACTAGCGGAATACTTATCACGGTTAACGTTGTTTTACTGTGTTATTTACGTACGTCTGAAGAGCTGCAGGCCAGAAAAATGGATGTACACCAAATATAAGTTAGCTAAGCAAGGGAATGACTGAGGAAGTGTGAGGCATGATTTAAGGTACTTCAAGTATTAACCCTGGATGGCAATAAGCAACTCTAATAGACCGAGTTCTCAATAGATGTAACTAGCATAGAACAGGGAAAAAATGTAGCATTTATAGCCCCACTGAGGTCAGTAACAAGCCTTCCTCTACTCACAAAATGCATTTTTTTCTGTTATTTTTATTTCAGATTAAACAGAATATTACATGGATACACATGTCACATTAATGCATCTAGTCCATTTTTGCATTATATATGCAACTGATAAACTTAGAGTGACCTGAAAACTTGCAGAGTCAGCGTATCACTGATGATCGCTCTGGTTTGTACACCCTCCCATCTACCTGCTTATAAATATTTCTTTCCCTAGATCTCTCTTGTTTATACAAAAGGTTACAGTGCCACGAGTGTTCTGAATAGTCACACATAGAACCGTGAAACGAACAGTGTTTTAAACTCACTGTTTCATGGTGTTTTAATCAAAAGCTAGATAAATAGTTTCCCAATGAGGTGAAGTAAGAGGCTTTTTAAGTGTATTTGACAACACTATTCATAAGTAATGCATATATTAGACAAAAAATAAGCCAGTAAGTAATGACTATATTTTAATTTTCATGCACACGCGCAACAGGTACCGAAGACAAAAATTCTTACAAGCTCAACAACATTCTAATAGCAACATCCCAATCTAAATAGTTGCATTTCACCTCCCAGTCTGACTTCAGCATCTTGAAGACTAAGGGTAAGTGGGGAAGATTGAATAATTACTAAGTCTTGGACAGAAAATTGTCGCTTCTCTGGTTTTTCTCAACATTGCTACTGAAAAAGACACACAAATTTTCCTTTGCTTGTTGCGGGAACCCAAGAACGGTAAAGATTTCTTATTTGGGTGGAAGTCAAAAAACCCAAACTATATGGGTTATGAACACAGAATCACAGAATATCTCAAGTTGGAAGGGACCCATGAGGATCGAGTCTAACTATCTGCTCCTCACAGGACTACCTATAATTCAAACACATGACTAAAAGCATCATCCTGATGCTTCTTAAACTTGGGCAGAGTAGGTGCTGTGACCACTTCCCTGGGGAGTCTGTTCCACTGAGCAACCACCCTCTCAGTGCAGAACCTTTCCCTAATCTGAACTCCCTCTAATGCAGCCTCATTCCTTTTGCTCACGTCCTATCGCTGGTCACCAGAGAAAGATCAGCACCTTCCCCTCCACTGCCCCTCTTGAGGAATTTGTAGGCTGTGTCGAGGTTACTCCTCAGCCTTCTCTTCTCCAAGCGACCTCATCTGCTCCTCCTACGTCCTGCCCTCGAGACATTTCACTATCTTGGTTGCCCTCCTCTGGACACCCTCTAATATATATAAATGAAAAATACTCAAGTTGCAAGAGGGACTAAAAAGTGGCATTTAATAGAAATAAACAACTGAAGTAACAGTCACATGAAGCAAAACTAGAGACACAGGCCTGGATTCTGATATTTAGATCATATTTTGACAGTCAGCTACTTTTCATTCAAAGAGAGGTCAATGACAGCATGAATACACTCACAGGAAGAAAGCTTTTGACACTCACAAAGAAGAGGGGCAGCAGGGAAGAGGACTATTCCTCTTTCAGTATTTTGATCTCAACTGAGGTGAACACGGTACGAGCACCATTGTTTTGTCTCTCAACGACACGGCAATGTCACCACCTGCCTACGTGAAATAAACAGTACTACTTATTCTGTGAAATAAATATTTACCTCCGTTGATTTTACAAACAATGAATTTATTTGCAGTGTTAATATAGTCAGAAAGTTATTAAAAAATACTAATAGAGATTTTAAAAGGAGGAATGAGATGCAAGGATTTTTATTTTTTTTCCCCAATGGGCCTTGGTTACACTGTAGATCATAGAAGAGCTCAAAAGGTTCATCACCAAACCCTAAACACTGATGTTCTTTGCGTAACACAATTGTGAGTCAGTTTGGTTTTTTTAAGTACAAATCCAGAGATTATAAAGAATATATTCTTTTATAATCATTTTCTGTTCCACATGTGACTCCGAAAGACACAGCAGTACTGACTTGACATCATATTGATTTTAATTTGAGTTTGGCTTCAGGCTTTATATCATATTTTCAGGATTCATTATAAATAATGATCGGTTTGAGTGTGCATTACTTGCGCTTTATGATGGCTAGAGTTAATGGGACTTGGAGCTATTTTAGTTCCTATTATCTTGCTTATCCTGGAGGTTTCTGTCCTCAGGCAATCAAGATAAAGAGGTATTTTGATCCTCAGAGGGCATTGTTCCTGTAAAAAGGAAGCTATCAATGATGACGATATTGCAAACATGCACAAAGCACCTATCACCATAATGTCTATTTTTCAAAAGTAAATGCAAAAAACATGTTTTCAGATTTGAAGATTGACTCCTAGCTTTCCTCCTTCACTTCTGCCATTACGCTCGGATAATTACCGTCAGTATTCCACAGGAACACGAACAGCCCAATGGATTACAAAGGGAGACAGCCTTGCTGAGATTTTCCTGGGGGCCTTTCACGATAGATGGCAAAAGGACCTGTTGTACTCTTGAGCGCTGAGCAACAGCCAGCGTAGAAAGAACTCAGACTAAAAAAGATTCTTGCCATTTTCTCCTGCTAGCAGTCAGAAGACTAGTAACTCTTCTCCATTTACACTAAGCTTCAGACTAATCTATATGTTTAAGCCCACAGAGAGCCTGTTGTACAGCTTGCTACCACCAGAGAAAAGCAGCAGCAGCTGTGGAACAATCCACATTTCAGAAGTGCAATTTTTTACTACTAGCTGACAGTAAAACAGAGAAATAAATCTGTTCTTACAATAGTTGTTGCCCTCAAGTTTCTTCACCGCAGCGACAAGTTTCTTGTGCAGTATAAAACTTCCCCAGCCAGCTCAAATATTTCTCTTGCACAATTAACACAGCTTCTATTTTATCTAAGATTAATTAAAATGGGAAAAATACCACAAATAACAAATATCCGGAAGCTGCTTGGGCATGGATAAATCAGACCAAGCAATTATATCTTTAGAGGTACCTGAAGAAGCCTATCTACCTACAGAAAGACCCAGGACAATAAAACCCTCACTTAGAAAATCTAATTTAATGCTAGTATTTAGGTGCACTAGAACTGGGTCAGGTAGGTAATAGATGTAAAGGCAGCACTGGAGGCAACTGGTTATAACATGATCAAAATCATACTATTCCTGGAACTCTTTTAGTAGTTTCACAGAAATTTTGCATGAGCTTTGAATAGGAAGGACGAGAAGAACAAACCTTGCACGTTTCACACGAGATAGCTCTTCTACCTCCTGTGATCCTTCCCAAGGGAATAAGCAGAATTATCTTACGAGGGTTCCTATGGCTTCTGCCAGAGTACCACAGTGTCTTCTGATCACAGGTAAAAAAAATAATAATTATTTAAACCCACAATGCCTGGTCTCAATTATAAGCACACACTGTTTTTCCACATTTGAAATCTATGAACTCTGAAGCCTGTGAAACTGAAGATGGGATGTTGCCAAGCTTAAAATAACAGCTACTGAAATTCCATAAACACTTTCCTTCCTACAAAGGTAGACTAAGGAAAAAAGAGCGATACTAAAAAGCAGATCAAGGAATGCTTGAGCGATTCTGTTGATCAGAAGTATTTAAGAGTTTCATAAGGAAGCTACAGTTTGGTAAATGTACACACACACACAGACATATATATATATATCAGTGTCTATGTATATGCAGATCATACAGACTATAAAACTATAAACAGAGTCTACACATTGATTCCTCCAGTTTTATATGAGATTTTCAAAAGGAAGTTAAAAGAATAAGGATCTCATATTTAGTTATTTTTTTTACTAAAAATTATATTCATGTACATAATGAAATAAAATATCCAAATTGGCTCACTGGGATTGTCAACAGAATAATACAGTCAAGTATTTTCATTTTTTACAGGTGCTTAGATTAAATGCCAAGAAAATATGTAAAATAAACAGCAAGTGAACAAAATGCTTTTTTCCCCCCCCTCAAACTGCAGTACTTCAAAATATTTCAGGACTACGAAAACAGTCCTTACACTGCTAAAAAATTTATTAACAAATCAATTTTGTTGTCCTTATTAAGATAAAATTTCTGGTAGTTTAACATATACAGCCATCACACAAGATAGTTAGACAAGGTGGGATTGAGATAATCCCAAACCAGATTCTTGGAAAATGGATAAAGTAGTCAGAGGGTAAAACAATCAACTTTAACGCTTGACCACAGTGGGGGGAGTAGAAAAAAGTCATTCCAAAAAGTAATACTTTAAAGAAAATAGGACATAAAATGTTCAAACAGGCTCAAAACCAACTGAAGACAGTACGCACTTGAGTAAAATAGAACCCACTGAAACTGAAAGACATCAAGCACATTATGACTGAAAAAAAACCCCAGACTTGGTAGTGGTGGTGCTCTCCACTTTTTCCTCTGAAAGCTACAAACCAAACTTTTATTTATTGGTTTTCAGTCATGTCAGCTCAGTGCACACCCTCTTTCCATATAACCTGTCTTCCCTCTTGACTGAAACCATTGCTGATATTACGGCCCTCTGAGGTAGCTGGAAGATGTTGCCACACATTACAACAAAAGAAAACAAACAAACAAACAAATTCTAATTAATGTTCAAATCTTTTTTTCCCCAAGACAGAAAAATTGCCTCTGATGAGTACATTTACTCTTGAACAAAGGAGCATTTGCAAGTACCCTGTTGAGTTATTACACACACGGGAACTGAAAAATATGAGTTACGGATAGTCACTCAAACGTAATGAAAGAGTTTGTAACTCTCTCCTGATTCTTTCCATTGCTTAAAACCCTTAATCAATTCTTTGAACTAGATCATGCAGAGCAGTGTAAAAACAGCATTAAGTGTTCTGTGACATGTCTACCTGTGAGCAAACACTGGTTTCAACTGGTGGGCCCCATACACGCTCCTATGAAGTCTCAACAGAAAAATGCAATTGCCTGCGTTCCTCTGACACCTCTATTTCTGTCGTTACTGCTATGGACATAGTTGCTGTAACACAATGCTGAACCTGCTCTTCTAAGCTATGTCCAAATGAGTAATTTCTTTTCAGTGTTTTAACAGCAGCACCTGACCAAAGAACACACCACCGCCTTACACGGATGTCCCAGAAAATTAGGGAAAAACTTAGGACTATTACACCTCTCAGAAATATTTTACCTGCCTTTCCAATTACCGTGGTGTTTTCACAACACTGGCACCAGGGCTTCTACCCAGGTTAAATATCATAGAATAGGGAGGAGATATTAATGGTACTAACAACAATGCAAGCGAAATAATTTGCCATGTTTTAGAGCTGCATTATAATGTGTAATAGACTTTTTAATAACATGAAATGAGACTGATTTATAAATCTCTACAATGACATCTGAAAAGGACTTAGATAGGCTGGTAAAAAACAAATGGCAACTAATGGATCTTTCACGTTGGCTCTGGCAGTGATTTACTATGTTGTCTGCAATGCTAAATATACATCATAAATCCCTCCAACAGAAGCCTTATTATATTCATCCATCTCTTCCCTATGAGCCAACAATTTTGTCTTTCATGAGCTTTATGGTATGAAAAGGAACTCATTATATAAAATAAAATGCAGGCTAAAGCCAGTGATGTTACATTAACCTAATGAGGATTTTATCTAAAGAATGCATACTGGAGATACCCTGTGGTTATGTTATTGTTAAGGACTATTTATCGAGTGACAGTGGGCAAGCTCCTTTTGTGTAAGATAAAATGATACTGAGCTCTTTAAAACCCTCCATCAGTTGATCAGTTTTCTGTTTCGGCATAAGCTATTGTATGCAGTCTATCAGAAAATACGAATTGGAAACAAAGATCTCGACAGTTTGTAAGAGAGCTTACACAGTTTGTAAGAGACTTAGACAATAGGAAGTAATCAGAAGAGAAAAGCAAACGGAACCGTAATGGACAATTAGTAGCAGTGTGAAGAGGGTCTCCTTTTAGTTACCGGACATGGAAAACTCAGAAGTTTGGGCCACGGAAGTCCACATACGTTGTTTTCAAAGCACCCTGTCCACTGCTCAGCACACGGGTAACGACCATAAAGGGCTATCATGGGGATCTATTTCACGCACGGTAAGCTCACACCACTTACTGTGCTCTGAAGACAGTTTCCTCAGCCACTGGAAGAACGAATCAAAAATTAATTTCTACTCATATTTCTAAGAAAACAAGCATTTCCACAGCAGAAACAATAATCACATTTCCTTTTTAGCATCAAATCCTTGATAACCAAGCAGAGCACCTCTTCCCCTTCAGTTTCTTGACAGTGGAGAGAGACGTTTTAGCTATACTCCATCCTGAAGGCACAGAGCAAATTATTAGGAAGACATCAGAAATAAAGCCATCTACTTCCAGAGCCCTGAGCAAGAGACAAGAGTGTGTGGATACAGCTTTGGAACCAGACGACCATCCCCGGGTGCGGTCTTGAAATGTCACTCGCTGGTAAAGGCTGAGAGATGGCGGCATTTGCCTCAGCAATACAAAGTAGATGTTTGGGAAAGGAGATGACAGAGGGAAACTCCAATCAATGATTTATCACCCAGATCAGGGAGAGTCAAGTGAGTCATGATTCAGTCGAGAGATGGGCTTGCTCCTTAAGAGTCTCTCAAAACATTGGAATTTCAACTAAAAAACTTAGCCACCTTCTGCTTTTAAAGTATTCGGAATACCCAAGAAAAAGAGATCCTAGACTCCAGGTTTAGATCTGTACTACCTACCTGCTTTTTTCCATTGAGTTCCTTAGGCTGCTGAAGCAGCCGGCAATGATAGTAAACAGACAAATGCTGCCCAACTGACTCTGTCTGCTTGGCAAGATACACTTTTTAAGGGTTTTGGAATCAGAAGTGGATGATCAGGAACATGTTTCTGGCCTTTTAATCTCATCACACTTTATATAGAAAAACTGCAAAGTCAAAAGAGGCCGAAATGTATCATTTACAAAATGAGAAATCCTTCACTTGTCTTTCAAATTATTCCATGTTGGTTTTGGGAGGGATAAATCACATACTATATTGAAGGATAGGTTTCAAATTTACTTTTAACTACATATGTCTTGGAGTTATTGGAAGAGAAGTTTGATGGCTACACTGAGGAATACTTTTGATTTGCTAATACAAAGTTGTTAATTGAAAAAAAAGCTAATGATGTTTTCAGCAGTGACAGTAAGGCAATTGCTTTGTTTATTAAAAAGGGTTTCATTTTAAATCATCAAAATAAAAAACAATCCTAGTATTTTCCTTATCTGTAGTCAACTTTGGGTGTTCAGGATTATTTATTTTTTTTTTAATAGAAACCACCTCAGAAAGATGGTTATTCGCGATTCTTCTGAACAAAAGATAAAGATCTCAGATCACTGCAATTCTTCAGGTCTAGAAACATTACAGGACATTTCCTATTCTTAAAAAAATGGTTTCCATTTGTTTAGAAATCGAATTGGTTTTCTTCATATCTTTGTTGTCTTCTTTTTCTTTCTTTTGTAGGGAAGGGCACCAAAGCATAACCATTCTTATATTTCGCCTTTCAACTCATTCTGATTTTTCCTACCTTCTTCTGCAACAAAGAAATGAAATGTACTAATGGTTCTGAATGTGTTTAAGCCAATGCTCTTTCTTTCCTTTCCTAAATCCTTTCTGCACATTGCTTCTTAGTTCTCTTTAGGCTACATTCCCTGCACCATGAAGGCTAGAGACCAATTCTGAGTCTCTAAAGCAAGCATAAACCAATCACATTATTCCCATTTTCAACAGCTAAACAAAACAACTGTACCTTTGCCCTGTCCTTGAAGGAAGGAATATAGCAATTGGGAGATTCCAAACTTCTACCTTCCGTGGCAAAAATACATACTCAAACTCAACGTGCACGGTTGGAATTTTTAATATATGGGATTGATTCTAGTTCATGCAAGAAAAATAACGTATATTGGCATCACACAACAATCACATATGCAAGGAAAATAGGAGTCAGAAATTACATCTGTCTGTATTACAGAGCAGTGGGAAAAGTCTTGGTAACCTTCTACCCTTAAGCCAGCACTGCTTATATAACACAATAATGTAGACCTTCCCCCCACCCCTCAAAGAAAGACTTTTTTCTCTTTATACTACTACAAAACTGCCACTAAAAGGGATGTAAAAGGTTTCAAGTACTACAATATTCAACTTTAAGTTGCTGTTCAATCTGCCTTCTCCCTAGACTGCCAAAAAAATTACTTCAAGGACTTCTCAAAATCTTTAACTTTGTAACAGACATGATATCATTTTATTCAGCAATTACCTCACCTGTGTGTCTATCCATCTCCTTGCTATATTTCAAACAAATTACAAAACAAAGCTAAAAACGTAACACAACTGCGCAATCTGCTGTGCCACAAATTACCAATAGTCTCAAAAGAGAGGTGGGGTGCGAAATTGCTACTTTTACTATTGCAGTTATATGTTCAAGGCACCAATGCCCCCCAAAGGACTTCATAAGAACAGCAAACTTTATCATACTTCAATGAATTTGGAAAGAAAGCAAGCAAGCATCTCATCTCCCTGAAAGAGAACGAGAAAATTGGGAATAAGAAGTGGAATTGTCTGCTTAAATACAAAATACCAAAAAAAAATCCCCAAACAACTCTAAGTCCAAGCACATGGATTACAAATAAACTGCACAGAAGTCAAAAACATTATTCCAAATATGTGCTCGCTTACTGTTATTTGTGTCTCAAATCACCTCTTCCCTTGACTGCTCTCACCTATTGCAACTTTTTCTCAAAAAATAAGAGACGACGATTGCTGGGATTCTTTGTATTTTATCACCTCCAAAGTTATGGGCACAGCAGGATCCTACTCCCTCGCCATAGAGCCTCAGGTGCTATTGCAGTAAGTACACTAAAATTCTAGGAAATAAGTTATTAAGTGGCGCAAACCCAAAAATTTTTAAAGTATGTATGAATATCTTTGTCATTAAAATATGCTTGTTCTCCCATACCCACAGAACCACTTATTTTAAGTCCACAAGGATGACTTGTAGTTCCAGGTATCTCTCAGGTTTCAAAGAACACTGGAACAAATAAATGCTTGCAATAAAAAGCACATTAAAAGCTTTCTCATGACTGTTGTTTGTTGGCTTATCACATTCTCAGGATAGGATTAGTCTCACCTAACTTTAGGCATGTACGGCACAACGTCTACATCTGAACCTCAGCTTGTTTAGTAGTCAACAGAAAGAGAGACACACTTCAGGGAACAATTCATCTCTTTCCAGCAAATATCTGAGGCAATTTGTGCCCTTCGATTGCTTGTATCTCTCCACTCACGGTAAGGAAAACAAAGCATTACCATTCCAGCCATAGGTGTCTATAGTGACACCTATATTCACTAAACCAAATTTTTACCCAGAAAGACCTCTCAAGGATTTACCAGCTGTTTGTAGATAATTTGTAGACAGTAAGAAAGAATCATCAGAGCATGACCATGTTGGAACTACGAAGTATTGCTATAGAGCCACTAAAGAAGATACCATGGTTAGTGACATTTCTGCAATGACCTGCACGCGAGCTATTTGTTTACTTAAATGTTTTATCAAAGAATTGCAACCAACTAGTAAATTTTTCACGAGTAGGAAGAAGCAGGATTATTTGCTTGAATAGAGAGCTCATCAGAAGGCAGAAAAGCACTTTTATGAATCTGCTTCTCACAACTTTCCTGTGAAAAGGAGATTATGACAGTTTTACAGACGGGTACATTTAAGTACAGAAATACGAAGTGTAAAGACTGGCTAAGAGGGTAAGTTATCAGCAAAGTCAGGTAAGTACCAATTTTCCTTTCCGCCCTGTTCTCTGAGTGCTATGTGACACTGACTTTCTGGAAATGATACTCAACAGAATCTCTCTCAAGCAAGGCGGGCAGGCCAGCCTTTTATTCTCTTCCCTCGTTTCAGTTAAATGTGCATTCTTTAATATTTAAAAATGCACTTACAACCAGATCACCAAATTCATATGCTTTGAATATTGTCTCAAGCTGATTCATAAAGCATGAGATAACTAATTCACTGACCTTAACTCCATGATGAATGTGCTCAACTTTATCAGTCGTACCTTGTGCTGCAGCAGCTCTTCCACTCGAATAGCAAATATACTCTGTCTTCCTTCACGTAGGAATGATATCAGCAGACAAAAAGAGTTGCCTGCTTGATTTGAGTTTTAAGTCATTCCTCAAAGCACTCTGATTTTTTCCCCCCTCTCAGATTTACTCCAGCTGTTCACAGCGTGTTTGGCCTAGGTCATGAAAATTGGTGATGCTGGCAAAGCCTCACCTAGTCAAGGTAAAGGATGTTGCATTCTTCACAGCAATTATATTCTAGTGAAATACGATTTAAAACAAAATCATAAACCTTTTATACTGCTGTCTGTGTCTGAGAAAACATAGCTAGACTATGTAATCACATACAGAAATATCTAGTTATTGCCTGGCCAGTTTGTATTTCACCTGTGCTGGGCAGATGCAAATGTAGCATAAAAGGCAACAGGTTGCCCTGGTTCCCTACTTGCCAGGCTGATCTCCCTCTGGAACAGCGGGATCTGTTACCGTCATTAATAGGAAAGAATTCCAGAGTTGTTTGGGTTTTTTTTGGTTTGCTGTTGTTGCTAATTTACCTTTCTTATACTCAAACCTAAGCATCTGTCACCACATCAGATTCAAAAAAATCATCAGCATATCATCCATTCTACTCTTTGCCAGCATTAGACTATGAAGAAGAAGGGCAGAAATGTTCGGTTTGTTTGGGTTTTTTTTCAAGGCGAAACAAATAATAAAAAAATCTTAAAGGAAAGTAGTAGCACATTTTTTTATTCTCTCCATTATTTGCTTTACTTCTGATAAATTTCATTTGCAATTCAAAGTGGACAGACAGTTCTCCACTACCCTAGATCCACGCTCTAGAGAGTTCCACCTTTAGTTCAATTTTTATATGATCTGGAACTTAAGAAAACTAAATGATGTCAAAAAATAATGCACCAAATAAATAGAAAAATACTGAAAAAGAGCTTAAATATTTAAATAAATGAAGAAAGTAATGACCTTAGGTGTTATTAGCAAAATTAGCTGGGAAAGAGTTGATGGAAAAAAACAGAGTATTAGTTACTGAGCTTTTTTATTTCTTTCTATAGACAGCTATATTTGAAGCCAACCAACAGAAATAATCCAGATGCTTATGAGTGAAGTTGTTTTACAGAATCAGAAACAAGCATTATCCTCCTCCACCTCTATTTTAATTCATTGTTTAAAAGCTTATGATATCAGTTATCTTTCTTTCATCTTGGAATGGGTACAGATAGTCTTTTTGCAACTTGAACTCGTGCAATCTCTTAAATAGAAAAAAAAAGGGGAAGAAAAAAAAAAAGAAAAAACATGGGAAAAAAAGCTGTCCTAGCATATATTACTAGTTTAGGAATAAGTATTTTGGTGAAACTAGCATTATTT
This sequence comes from Baryphthengus martii, assembly GCA_013396935.1. Lineage (NCBI taxonomy): Eukaryota > Metazoa > Chordata > Aves > Coraciiformes > Momotidae > Baryphthengus > Baryphthengus martii. The sequence goes on from VWZK01012360.1 coordinate 619,543, forward strand.
ATTCACATACTTTTTGTTTTTTTCCTCTGTTCAGAAGCAGTGGAGAAAAGTCCTATTTTCCATTTCTGATGGAGAAAGGAAAAAGGACTACACACTCTTGTCATTTCTTACTTCATCTTCAAAGGACTTCAGGATTTAGACTGAGAATAATTTAAATGGTGAAGCAGAGGATTAGTACTATGAATTCTATATATCAGAAAAATGCAACTGTCCATCACAAGAGGAAAACCGAGTGGACAAGAAGCAAAGTGACCCTGGCATAGTCTAAAAACCCATATAGAACGCCTAAGAACAACCACAAGCTTCACCACTTTCTCTTCCAAGATCAAGAAATATTTGTCAACTTTCTCTTCTCAGCAAAACAGAACAGCGTACCCAACTGAAACACGGAACCAAGCCAGCACACAATTCTATTGTGAGGAGAGAGGGTGAGGCTGAGAAATGATGGAAGGATGGATGGATGGATGGAGAGAAACCTGCATACAAAGCACGTTTATCACGTTGCAATTCACTGCACTGAGGAAAGGTGCTCAGATATCAAGATGAAGGGCTCAGAATAAAAATCCCACACAAAACAGCAGGGGGTTTTTTTAGGAATCCCATAAGACACACACATGTAGACACCTCTGCCCCCCATCAACGTCACCAGACTTGCACACAGCTTGACCTTCCAAGTACCGTACGGCACCTGACAGATTCAGTACCTTTCATATTTAACGCATTTGATCTCTTACAGAAAGAGTGTCCTAACAGTTAATTTGTCAAAGAGGGACGGATAATAATTACAGAGATGCGCCTTACATCATGGTTACTCCGCCAGATGAATTTCTCAGACACTAATCTTATTTGGAGTACATTTACTTGAAGCTTTATTGAAAGCATTTCTTCTGACAGCCTCTATCAGCAGAAGTAACTGTCGTAACTATGAGCTAGGCTATAAATGCAGTCTCCCAAAAGAGCAACCCTTAAATCAATATTTACAAGTAAGCTACAAAAGGTCTCAGAAGAAACCTGTAACACTGCAATATCAATGGGGGGAAATACGTAATTGGCTCCCTTGAAAGCCTTATCGGACGACAAATATTAGTTCACAGGAAATTGTCCAATTAGGAGCAAAGTAGGGAAAAGAATAATTTTCCCTAAGGTTTTTGGTTAAGCTTTTTCTTCAGTTAAATATCACCAATACGAATATCATTGGCAATTATTACTGAGGTAACTCATGATCTCATTTTTGAAAGCTCATTTCAGCTTACTAAACAAGGTTTGGGGATTGCTAAACATTTTTTTTTCCCCTAGGTTTTTCCATTTTTTCTACCGGTACGGAGAAATTATTGGGTAGCAGCACAGCAAAAATAACTTACATTCCTGACTACACAAAGCGTGGGAGAAGGAAGAACAAGACACTTCACATGGCACAACACAGATGAATTTCAGTCCATGCACACAGCTAGAGGAGCTACAGGAGAATTTCTGCGTTCATGTGAATAAAGCTACAGTTTCAGATGTGGTTTTTTGATAGTCACAGTATTCGAATCCGTCATTCAGGTTATTCGATCTTTTACAGCCACTGAAATTTGTCTACACTCTTAAGGTGAACACAAAGAAAGTAGATCCAGTTTTCCCTTTCCCTGCACTTAAGTAGTCATTTTACAGCCGTCATGATAAACAAAGTGAGTTAAACTTGGTGCACAGGCAAAACACCAGGTTTTGATGGACTTGCAAGGCCAGCTTTAGCAAAAGCAGGGCGCTCCCTAGAAAAAGTTTCAAAGCTGTGATAAAAAAGTTTCAAAGCTGTGATAATGACATGAGCAACGACGCAACATAAGCACGTACATCTATCTGTGCACGGGCGTAAAACATCTTTTCTACACAGCACTTCACGGGCAGCTGCCTCCACAAGGGTTTTCCAAGGAGTTTCTGCTACTGTTTCAGCTGACACCAAGTATCTGGGTTTTCCGACATTGACCATCATGGAACATGCCTCAAAAATAAAGACAGTGTAAGTTTGGCTTATGTCATTCCTACTTAAAAGCTAGAGATGTCAAACTTCTTTACATGATCCTACTCATCATACAGGTCAGCTAAAAACCAACGAGGCACTTTGCATTGTGTGTGTTGCGTTTACTAAAATCTTCCTTTAACATTAAGTAAGTCAAGCTACGTGAACTGAGTGTCACGGATCTCAAAACCAGGATCATTTTAATTTTTAGAGTTCCAGTTTGCATTAACGGTACTTCTGGGAAATTCCTTCGGATTTATACCAGAGCACCTACAGTTATAAGGCTTCTCTCACCATTACCCACCTCTGTTTTGGGACTGGAGCAGCGAAATTTTTCAATGAACAGGAAGGAATTTGCCAGCCAAACTGCATTCCAGATTAATTATAACCACCTGGTACATGGGAGCATCGCACATGTGCTAAGAGAGGTGAAACGAATGCGCTGTCTTTTTGAATGCAATCACCAATAATGTGATTTTACTTGCTGCTGGGTTGCATTAATATATTGGCAAAAGCAAGATTTATTTTTATTTTTTTTGAGGGAAGAGGAAAACTAATGCTGCTCACAAAAGAGCGGAAAAATCCTTAAGAAAGCCAATGTAATAAATTAAATTAAGGCCAATAAAGCAGAGATTTTGTATCAGAAAAAGGAAAAGAATTCAAACTAGCAACATAAAAGAAGACAAGCATATTTTCCTGACCCAACAGGACACAAGCGCGGTTTCTTTAAATCATGCAGGAAGCCTTATTTTATTTATCCAGTGATGAGGGCCAAGGTTTTTCACTTGTGCACTGGATGTCAATTCCAGTATTTACCTGCTACATTATCTCACCCAAAAGCTGTTAAATGGCACGCAGACATCTGTGCTGTCCTGCAGGTAGGGGAGTCTTGGTAGGTTTTCAGAATTATTAGAAACCAAAAAAAAAACGTAATTTGGAGAATGAAACACGAGCATTGCAACTATGGCTTTTTGGTCAAGCGTATTATTGCATTTTGGACTACCCTACAAAACAGGTTATTGTTACTTGAAAGTGGAAGGAGGTTAAACGAACCGTATATAATTTGGGTTCAGTGAATGGGTTGCACGCATCAGATTTTGTCAGCTGTTGGTCAGACAGTCAAGTTATACCAAACAAACTCTTCTTGCTTTCCAAGGTAATGCTCCTGTCATTCACTCAGTGGGTTCCTTCTCTGCCTGACTGAAACTGTCTCCTAGGTCCATAGTGATAAGTGACCCCGAAAAAAAGCTCTCACTAAATGATGCTACCAAGTACCAGCTGAAGCTAAGGCACACTTCAAGAAACCCCAGGGCACTGAATTAAGCAACACATTTGAGATTTCAAGACTTGCTTCCATTGTGATGTCCTGTACCGTAGAGAATAGAGAACCCACAACACAAGAAACACACAAATGCTGGTATATAGGAAGAATACAGAAGCGTGGCCATTACGCTTCTACGTGTCTAGTCTTCCACCACCCTTCTCATTGCCATCTGTTAGTTCTGAAGGGTTACACCAACCAAAGAATAACTGCATAAACCACATCAATAGTTTTGTATTTGAAGAGTGAAGAATTTCTTCACAAACAAACAAAAAAACCCCACAAAATACATCCCAGTAAGATCAGTGGTTCGTCAAGATCAGAGTTCCAACACAAGCAACAGAAGAGTCTGTTCAGGAAGTTCACACAATCTCAGCCACTTCCTGTAGTACATTTGCCTTCCACTTCCCTTACACTTCTCCAGTGTCCACAGCTGCTGAATTTGGGATGTTCGAGGGTTTGTGTACACCTAGTCCCCTGAGTATCTGCTGCCCATGAATTCGTAAAATCCCTTTTTGAAAGTGGTGGGATCCTCTTCTGCTTTCAAGTTTCCCGACACTAAATCTAAACACTTATCTCTCACAATAATCCAAACCATTCTGCTTTTCAAAATAGTATTTTATTCTATGGTTGAAGATCAAGACATCTTTTATTGAACTCCTTGATGGCTAGTGAGAACTGAAGTATTGCTCAGAAATTCAAAGCTAGCAATTAAGTGCAAAGTCTTTGTTAAGCATTCATAGACTTGTAATGCTTTATGAAATACAGGTTAAAATGTAAATGGCCATTTCATTCCAGGTGTTTCTGGTTTAATCGTGATTATTTTTTTTTTCAGAATAATTTTAATAACATTCATTCAAACCAATTTTACTCCGGTCATTTTGAATCAAAAATGGGTAAGTATACGCTTTGATTTTTAATGAGCAGAAAGTTGTTAGTCATTTTTCATAGAAGGCTGTGACTAATTTTATTTTATAACCTTGGCTAATAGATAATTAGGTGTTTCACTCAAATTAGCTCTGACACAGCTGGAGGCAAAGTGGGAGGAAGCATAAAGCTGGCTTTTGCCATAAATTTTGTACTATCAGCTTCTGAACACCTCTGTGAAGCAGCTGATAGGAAAAGCTATATTGGATATGCATAACTTGTGTTTGCATTTTGTTAACAGTATTCTCAGTTTTTAAGTGAAGAGACGCTTAATAAAATAAGGTATGCAGAGGAGGAGGATCTCCCATAGAGATCATTAAGTGGATCACTGAAGCCGCACAAATTTCGAAACAAATTTCCTGGACCAGGTACTTCTTCAGGCTTCACACAGAGTGCGCTGTCATCCATTAGTATTACTACTTTGGTGTAATCCCATCCTAATGCAACGGTGTAAATTGTGACTTGCCTCAGTCCATCTCCAGTTTAAGATCAACAGAATTATTCCCACGTGCTCACATGGATACTACTGCAGCAACCGCTCCCTCGCGCCAAGCGCCCACCTCTGCGTAGCTCTCTTTGGTGGCCACCAGGTAGGCAACTAACACAGCACAAGAGTAGGAGCAACTCTTAAACCACCTAAAGCAGCAGATGGGTTCACATATGCTGTGCCCAGCCCCGTCCTCTCGGTACAAAGGAGAACAAAGGTACACAATTCACCCCAGCATGAGGTCCTCTGCAGCAGGGTACACAATGTCATTACCTCTCATAATACGCAGAGTCTCCATCTACATAAAGCTACTAGCAGTTGAAATTCTTATTCTTCAGCAGGCGCTTTAAAAAGAGCATCCATCATATAACAGCCCGGTTGCCTTAAAGTAGCGGTCTCAAAACTTCATGAGGACACATTTGAGCAGGCAGTCAGGAAAGAGCCACCAACATTTTTCTTCTATTTATCTAATTATCATTTACCAGAGCTGAAGGACATACTGTCTCTTTTGTCTCATTTCTGCTCCCTGGATCAAGGATGCTGCAAGTTTGTTTTTATATTATGTTGACGTGAGATTGCATAGCGCAACAAGTTTAGTCGAGTTTAGAAAGCTGGTCAGATGCCAATATATAATTTCATATTTATGCAGCAGATTACATATTGTGCTTATGTATTATGTATTTTCTGTCACAGCCTAGTAACTTCCTCACTAATTATTTTTCCATCTTCTCCAACTCATGATTCTTTTCTTATAATGTCTAAAGTGAAAATCTGATTAGTTTCCTAGTAAATACAATAGACATTTTTAAATTAAATACGGAATCAATGTATCAAAAAAGACACACGAAGACCACAAAGAAAAACAGAGGCTAATCATCATCAACTCAAGTGTACACAAATGTCTAATCAGGAGAGATATGCATATTTCAGATTACTCTGGCTCAGCACTAAGTTTGATCATTTTACTGGGTGTAGGATTTGTGTTTTGTTTGTAGCCGATATCTGATGACTACAGTATGTTTTTTGTCAGCACGGGTATCTGTCTCATATACATACTTGTATATCCATGTATTCACAGTCTTTCAACATCAGCTTAGCTTCTCAACAGAAATGGTGCGCTTGACAACAGTCACTTTTGACCGACTAACATTTTTAGAAAAGTTAAAGACAGGAACTGCTAGGCTCATTTAAGAAACATCTGAAAAAAATAAGAATAATTATTTCTAAACCAAAGCATTTTACTGAGTAAAATATTCTCAGCAATTTGTCATCCGTTTCACGGCCAGAACACTCCTAAGTTGTCAGGGCAAAGTGACCAACGGATACTAGAAGAATCAACCCTGGGAAGTCTTCCTTGAAGCGGGCCCTCTGAAAACCTCTGAAACCTGTTACATACCCTCCCTACCTACAGCCTACAATTTGAGATCTCTTATCCCAACGGTGAAATAACGATTCACTTAACATCACGTGAACATTTGCGGCATCATGAGTTAAGAAGTGACTTTAGAAGTATCTTCACCAAATCATTGATGTGAAAATAGTCCAAACTTACAAACATCTTACCAAAACCTCCCATTCTTCTAATATCAAACATTCCAATCTACTACCACCACCTTGGTAAGTGTTACTGCTTTTTATGCAGACAATAAAAAAAAATGTACCTTTTTTTTCTGAGTGAAGTTTTCTGTGATGTCCGCCTATCTTTACCATTGCTGCAATTTTCAAATCCAACAGCATGCTTCTTGACTTTGCTGACGTCACAGGATAAAGGCTCCACAATTTTGTTTTATAACCTTATTTATCTTATACTCTTCTTCACGTACAGACGTTTCCCAATACATGAAGACAAGCGAGAAGGTATCTTTCACATGTATGCCCTTCACTCATTTTCAATGTTACATGCACGTACAAATATTTTTGGGGTAGATGCAGAAATTACCATCATAGCTTCCCAATGCCTTCAAAGTCTTTTTTTCCCCCTCTATGCTCCTCGCTGTAGTTCTTATTTCTCTCATGCTTCTGCATAAGTTAGCCTCTGCCTCTTGGCAACCACACTGTTTGACATTTTCCTAGCCAAAACTAACTGCCAAACGACCATCTATTGATCGACTGGCATACATCCAACTTCTCTCAATCAATCGACCTTTTGCTACTTCTGAGCTCCAAAAACCTGATAATACATTTTGCCCTCTGGTACCACACTGCTTCAGCCTCTGCTCTCTCCAAATTAATATCACACTTTCCCCAGTTTATCTACTGGCTTTCTTCCAAGCCAGGCAATCCAGTAAGGTGTTTAACAGAACTTTCCTTCCTCCTGTGGTTCGCTGTGATCTCTAAATATCCAACTGAGTGAAAATGAAAGCTTAGCCCTCAAGGCTAATAAGGAATTCTGCTGAGAAACCACTCATGACAGCAACTATCCCTACAGATAAATTGAAACAATGTCAATAAACTTTCCTCATGCAACATCTTCAAGAAGGAAAATAACATAGGAAGAAGTTGTCCTTCCCTCAGTTTTGGCAATGTGGACATTTCAGTCTGCTCCAGAAGAGCAGAAGTCCTCCAGGTCTCAATTTATCTGTAAAGATTTTTAAAAGCTCACTTTCCTCCTTAATTTCTTTGCTATGTCTTTGGAACTTCCACAGAACAAAAGAATAAGCACTATTTACACATGGTCTTCCAGGTTGCTAAGAGATTTTTGTATCTTATGGCATTTTAAAGAGTCATTTAAATAAATCGCATTTGATCACGTGTACCAGGGATGCAATACCACAGACAGGTGGAAGCCTTTTCACACTTCCAGAAACAGGTGTAGCTCCAGCTCCAGAATTTTCATGAATTAGTTCAAAACCTGAGGGGTTTAAAGTTAATATATTCTGGAAACTGATGTAAAGTTTATGTGGTCAGGGTCAACTTTATGTCTATATTTAACCAGAAAATTGTTTTCAGAATCCCCTTCCGATTCCTGTAAGTTCATTCACAGTCAATAGCCGAGCAAGGAAGTACTCGAGGTTCAACGTGCAAGTACGTGTTATCAACTCTGTTCACATGCATCTGTCTCCTGTCTTACCCTGCTTTGCATAGTTACAGAGCTAGAAACTTTCCGTAAGAAACACCTCAAAACTTTCGGCAATGACATTATTCACCGAACACAACAGGAACGCGACAGGGAATACGCTACTTATCTTCGCATTGTACTCTACAGAAGACAGAATAAGCAATCAGGACTGTCTGATGTATGCGTTCAACTTTGGGACTGTGACCACTTCTCCTCACTGATCCCATCGGGTGGCAGCCAGAACGGTCTTTCATTCCGAAATGCAGCTTATGAACAAGTCCACTGAAAGCCCCAGAGGGTGAGTTCTGACCACGGTCAGACTCTCTGTTCGGCTGCAATTATAATACAAAACAAAACATACTGACATTTGATAACAAAAGTATATAATGTGAAAGCAACACTGCAGAAAGAATTTCTGTTGTTCATGTGATTATGAATGCAATAAAAGTTCTACACCTCTTCCTGCTGGTCCAAATAAGATAGCATCTCTCATGAATGTTTAAAGTTTACCCAACTTACTGCTGAGATTTCTTGATGAGCTTATTATAACAACAATTCATATTTACAATACTTTTAGTTAAAACAATCTAAAATGCAGTAGTAAAAACTACACTTAGCTGATCTTTTTCTTCAAGCTTCCCATTTTACTTGATCGCAGCCCAAAAGAAAAACTAGTGAGCTGAGGAAAAAAAAAAAATATCAAACGCACAAATATAAAATTAGAAATAACTGAACAGTCTGCATTTTACAGTTGGAAAATGAATGGATTATGAGTGAGCAATAAACTGTTCCCGCAGGAAAGGAGGTGTCATAATAGTTTGTGTTAGTAGGAATACCACAGATAATATATTTCTGCAACTCAGGACTTTCAGATCCTATCTAGATGACTGTGTTTAAGCTGAGTATTGCCTTTCAGGAAAAAAACCAAACCAACAAACAAGACAAAAACAAGTGTCTTCAGGAATACAACAAAACCAATAGAAGCTGTATGTTTTTTAATCGCGTATGAAGAAACACTGAAGGATTTCTGTTTGTTTGGTCTAGAGAAACATACCATCAAAGGAGGACCTGCAACAATTTTCTGCCATTAAAAGCCTATTACAAAAATTGCAATTTAATTGTTCTCCTTGGCACCTGGAGGAAAAGAAAAACTGCATTCTATGTACAACTAAAAAAACTCCTACTATGACATTAGGAACATGCTCTGTGGCTAAATAAGACATCCTTACATGACAGTGTTAGCATCACAGTTAGAAATCAGATTATGGTTAATACTTTTGGAGACTGGGATGAACAACTCTTCCCGTTATATAATGATATATATATATGGTTTCCATGACTGTGACAAAACTAAAACCAAAAAAAAAGTTGAGCAAAAGATCATCACAATCCTGGATTACTTTTTTTTCATTTTTGAAGTAACACACAAAATAAAATGTACTTGTTTTTCTAACTGCTAAAGAAGAAAAAATGGTAGTAAAAAATTTCTCTGAAGTCTATACAAGATGAAAAAAAGTCTCTTGAAATCATGTTTTTTCATGTGATCAAATCATCTGCGTTGTTACAGCACAGAGAATGTCTACCAGGGACAGAGTATAGTTTGCTATACCAATGACTGTTCACAATTTATTTTTTAAATTTATTTCTTCTAATGCTTTTTTAGCACCTTATTGATGCCTTTGGAATGTGTCCTGTGTCTTACCTGTATTTTTTTTAATGCAGCTGCTTGGAATTAATTTAATAAATATTTTTGTATCCTATCTGCACACATTGAGAAAAGACCTTTCTTCCTCTTGACTAAAGTATTAAACTACCATTAATAGTAACCTTTTAAAAGTTTTGTGTTGAGTTTTTCAAGACCACTGGGTGATACACAGCAAACGTTCAGTACACGATTATTTCAGACTGAAAAGTCACAAAACGTTCAGATTCTGAACATTCAGACATAATATCCAGCAAAGGGATCACGTGTTATTTAAGGGAAATTGCCTGACAATAAAATCAGCTGTCAGCTTAGTTGAAGATTACTGGTAAAATAATACAAATACGGAATGGCATCGATTCACATACAGTAAACCAGGCATGCAAAGAAACACATTATCCGTGAAATAAACCACACGTGCTTTCGCTAACCTTTTCTGTTCCAGCATTGAAATACCAGCTGCAGAAAAATGAAATAGTATTAAGGAGGACGCAGATTCTTAGAGGAGCTTAGGTTCGAACGAATCTAGTCCACCCCCACTGTTCAAACCTGGGCCATCTGGAGCAGGTTGCTCAGTTACCATGTCCTGTTGAGTTTTGAATCTTCAGAGATGGAGACCCCACAACCTGTCTGGGAAACTTGGTCCAGTGTTTGACCACCCTCACAGAAAATGCTTTTGCTTATGTTCAAAGGGTTCTTATAGCTCAGTTTGCGCCCTTTGCCCCTCGTCCTTTCACTGGATACCACTGAGAAGGGTCTGATTCCATTCTCTTAGCACTCGCCAGGAGAATTAAAGAGATGTGATTTTACATCCACAGTCATTTATACAGAAAGGAGGAGTTGGGTGTATTAACCTAGGAACTGATCTTTATGATACTCATCAATCTGCCTCCAAAAACTCACAAGATATATGCAGAGAAGACTGATAGGCTGTAGCAGGCACACAGTGCAATTATTCCCATTTACAATGGGGACACAAGTCAATTAAGTGACCTGTTCAGTTAATATATCTGCTTAGCAGAGCTGCAATAAACCAGTCAAGTGTTGTCATTAAACGTCTTTTCTATCCAGTAGCTTTACAACTGTAGAACCTGTCAACTACAACGTAGTGGAACCAAACCTTTGGGCTTCCCTGTATGTAACCAAAACCCAGCATAGTCCATGTACAAGGATAGTTAAGTACAAGCTACTTAATTTATTCCACTCATCCTTGAAAGTTTTGCCCTCCATGAACTATAATTTCACCATCACACCAAACCTCTGAGTATGACAACAAATTGTTTACTGTGAAAGTTAGTGAAAAAAACATCATTAAATATCAATTCCTCCACTAACAAGCTCATTAAGGTGACTAAAATATCAAAAAGTCTCCCTTTCCTTCCCACTTGCCATGTATCTACCATCCGTTACGTAGCATACATGACAAATTCTATAGTGAAGTTTCATATTTTACTGACATTTGAAAACATGGGAAATAGCACAGGAAAAATCTAGTCCTCCTATTGAAATTCAGTAACATGGGATGCTGATCATTCTACTCATTTTACTTTATCATGCTGTATAACAGTACAACTCTAATACTTATGTGGTTGATTGGATTGCGTGTTTCAACACGCAGACAAAACATTTCCTTTGGCATTGTTAGACTAAAGAAGCGACCTCCATACATAGAAACTTTGGAATTCATAAAATCCAACTTTATGAATCCAATAGAAAAAAAAACCATCCAGATGCAAGACAATTCTAGCAGCTTAATTTCTTCTGTGTGTAAACGGAGGAAGATACCACTGTTCATTTACAACTGGATTTCTTTTTCATGGTTCTCTTCACATCCATGACAGCTAGTAACACACACATTAATGAAAGTTTAGTATGATGAATCAGCAGGTGTAACTGCAATATATAATAATTCGAGAGCCTGTATTAATCATTGTTTGGAAGTGAAACAGGAATGCAGTGTGCAGGGTTTGTCTTCCATGTATTTTACCATTTCAAGAGGAGTGAATGGCTTATCTTCACCAACAGCAATGGCTTAGTTTTTTAAAACAAGGATTAATTTATCACATGTTAAAAAACACGTTTAAAAATACGTTGAAATCCTGTTATAGCATACCAAGGTATGGGGCTAGAACATGGTTCACGTCTGCGCAATCTCTTTTCTAAGCAGCATGAAAGTAAGAGCTTGAGAAACTAATGGCATGAACTTCAGCCATAAGCAATCAGAGAATTCGCCTCAATTCTCCGGAGATTTTGCTTGCTAGTTCATATTACCACAACTAAACTTAAAGCAGTTGCATCTACTGGGCTTTAATCATTTTTTCTGAGATATCTAAACAGGGCTAAAAATACAACGCAGTTACAGTTTTTAACTCAGTGGGTAGATGAAATAAATCCGTATCACAATTATCAGGCTTTATACTACTTCACAAATGTTTCAAAACTACCAACCTGTCCTAATGTAAGAACTTCAAGTTCTGTATTTGGCTATCACATGTTAAACTGCCATTTGTATTCTAAGCATGGACTTTGACCAGAGAGACAAAAAGAGCTGTCTTCCGATGCCAACTGGGGCAATCAAGACCCATTAGCAACCTGGGGATACTTCAATCACTGAAGCTATTGACAGGATAGCTGGATCCTAATTATTTCTGGAACTAGAATAACTTTCTGTAGCTTAAAATGAAAAAGCTAGTACTTTTAGAAAAGGAAAAAAAAAAAATTTAGATAGGATTAGGAAATTGCTCCATTTTATTCGGAACCCATTCACATTGTCTCTACCTATCCCAGTCCTCCCTGCATATATATGAAATATTCTTACAAAGAATATAGCTGAAAAAAGAAGCAGGGTGACCTTATGAAAGCAGACCTGTGAGACAAGACATGAACCAGAATACTGACAAATACCCACAGCTGAAGGTGACTTTTTTTTCTTCAGGAGGACCTGATCTGTGAAAAAAAATACTCCATCTTCAAAAGGGACGTAGAGGACCAAACACGAGAAAGATCCTTAAGAACCATGACAGTTCAAAACATAAAGCATATGCCCTGTTCCAAGCCACTGCGTGATTTATACTGCTCTATACTAGAAGGAGGAGGAAAGGGACTTCCTCTCTAAGCTCCGTGGTCCTCAGATGTTCTATCTATGAAGCATTGCCTCTTCAAAGAAGTCATCAGAAGTGACAGATGGTTAGTATGGAATGCCTTGACTAACAATAACATCCTCATTAATCTGCGTTTCTGCTTTTTTTTTTTTTTGAAGTTCTGACAGAAGCCATGTGAAGGTTTAACAAGGAAGACAGTTCACAAAGATGCTTGACGAACAATGGTCACCATAAAAAAGGTAAAAGTGAATTTCTCAGAAACAGTGACAAAGTGTTTTGATTTATGGAGTACAAAAGCCAGAAAGCTGAGCACAGAATTGGATTGAGTCATATATACAAGCGAATACATGAAATGCAGGACCTTGTGAACAAAACCGACAAGTCTGCCCATGACAAAAAGCACAGGACTTTTTCTTCCTTCTGAAGAATAACTGATTTTTTTAACTCTCACAAACTGATGGAGGTGCTTATTTCTCTAACCATTGTTCTGGACGTTCATCCCTGAGCTTCATTTTTTTTTAGCTCTGCAGAAAAAAAAAACAACCCAAACAAACAGCCTAAAGTTGTTTTCTGTTCTCATCCTAGATTAAAAAAAATAAAATAAAAAAAACCCAACTATTTGCAGCTTTCTGTTTCTGAGCATATAGTGCCATCTATATTCTCAGGATGTTTTCACAGTCTCTGCATGAAAACAATTACTTTGCCTGTCCTAAAAGCTCAACATATTTAAATGCATTCTTTACTACCCAGCTCCTAAAATAAAACACACACAAGGATTTTGTAAAGTGACAACTGATTAAGACCGTTTTTCTTTATGGGATGCTAATTTGAGAATCCTTCGATAGTCTTGAGTGTCAAAAAGCATTAAGCAGCCTCCTTCTTGAAATTAAGACTTTTAAAGACACTTCAGGACAGGCACAAACTAAAACATTTCACATTTTTAACCAACAGTTGTATGTTTTCTTTGTGTAAACTGTAACTACTAGCCATTAAAACACAAGAACTACTTGGAGTTTCAAAGTAGGCTCTGCAGAGCCTACTTCCATTCCGTCCCCAATAGGAATGGAGTTGCGAAGGTCAGCCTTGCTTCAGGAATTTGAAAGGAAGTGAACTTATGGAAGGACCTGTCTCTTTTTGAAGTTGACAACAGGTACTACTCTCTGAGTTAAGTTTCACTGGAAAATAGGAGAATTGCAAATCAGTGCAAGTTGTTGGAGCTTGAAGAGCACTGAGGCCCCAAAACGCCATCCTTGTGCTCACAAGAAGAAAACAGGCCTGGAGACCGCCCTCCTACGTGTGAGTTCAGAAGAACCTGAATCCGTGAAACACGCAAGACTGGTGAAACAGTTAAACTCCGTTCTTACAAAGGCTTTTGAGTTGCTTTAAGGCTTTTTACTTGGGCAGTCTTCCATTAAAGCTTTGTATCCTGGCCAAGATCAGTGACAGACACGTGAAAGAAGTGCTAAGATTTTACTTTCCCTAAGACCAGCAGAATGCTGAATCAACCCAGAAGACAGGAGATTCTTTACCAGTGCAGTTGAATCACTCTACGTATACAGGATGGGTACAAAGATAAATGAAATATAGCACAAGGAATCTTTTCCGCGTGCAACAGCAGTTACAGTGATGAAATAAAACCAGTAGCGTTAAGTACAGTAGAGTAAATATCTTTCTCCTTCCGTCTTGGATATACCCAGGCATACAAGGAGAGCTAAGTTGTACTCCTTGAAAAGATGCGTTGACAAACACTCTTTACCTTAAAAAGCGTTTTGCCACCTGACTGCAGGATTCCTTGACAGCGATGAGAGACTTCTTCCTTTAAGATACTTCGGCTTCTACTTTAAACAACTGACTGAACATTTTGTGAGCGATACAGGTCAATGTCTTAATAATATACTTGACAAAGAGTGGTACAGTCTCAGTAAATGCATAAGAACATAATTATAGACGTGCCAGGAGCAGTAACAGCCAAAATACGAATCAAATTCCAACTAAGTATTAATCGTGTTTGCAATTGTGTTTGCAATTTTCCAAATCATGAGATTAAAGCTCCACAAAAAGAAATTAGTGATGAGAAAAAGCTCATTAGATCATATTGTACATCTCCCTGGCAATATAAAAATTACTCTCTGCAGCAAATATCTCGGTGCTTTGTTCTGAATGACCAATGGGAAAGAGATGCTACTGATCTACTACAAAAAAAAAATAATTCTATTGAAACTCTATTAAAAGTTGTGTCCTCATATTCCATCTAAATTTTCCATTGCTCAATATAATCCTATTTTTCACATCTCCTCAGATCTCCTATGATCTTCAGGTCCTGCTTTGTGACTGTCATTTACCTCGAGAAAAGATTTTTCATCTTACCCTCTTACTGGACAAAATAATTGAATAATTAATCACACAGATTTCTTTTTTTTTGATGCCTTCTGTATTTTGGGCAGAGACAGACCTATAATAAGTACTGCAAAACTGCAAACAGAAGCTTTCTAATTATGTTAACATTTTAACAGAGGCCAAATCATGAATTTTGCATTAACGCTCCCCAATACCTGTGAGAAACGCAGCTTCCTAAATTGGCATTTGGCTTTTTTTTGTGGTCGTGTCACATTGGTAACTCAGAATCATCTTGATCCAACCCTTTATTTTTCTCACTAAGATACTGGCTACATTCAGGCAAGCCCACATAATGTTATCTGATCTTCCTTCATGTTATTAATTATTCTCTCCATTAAAATTCACTTCTTAGACTTGTAAGATCAAGACTAACAGGCATGCAGTTACTCAAATCACATTCCCTCTTTCATAGATGTAAAAAGGTTACTGACATGAATCAACTGGACTATAGTTTCATACCTTGAAGTTTCCGGGTGTTTTTTTAAAGTAGCTTTTAATTTTACATTTAAAATATAGATCATATTATGAACACAAAGTAAGGTTAGCATATTTTTATAGTGACCGTATAAATCATACGCATAATCGAGTTATACTTTTATAATTAGCATATAATTACCTTTTAACATAAATTTCCACTGGTTGCAAACCATTTACTAAAACAGTAGTTGAATTTTAACGATCACCCAATAAAACACCCAGATGTTATTACCCGTCCCACTTTCCCCCTATAGATGCTTAGTTGAAGGAATAAATGTTGTTTCCTCAAAGCAGACATATTTTCCCCATGAGCACTGTTTTTAAGATGTGGCAATATGATTAACCTGCTTTTCAAAAGAACCATCAGCCTGTGACTACCCTTATGGCAAAGGGTTTTCCCTTTTGCATCTTCAAACCAAAGGTTAACTGAAACGAATCTTTGGCAATAATTCTATTAATAAATCTTCATCAGCAATTACCTCATCACTGTGGCTGAAGCAGTTTAACCTCAATTTTCCAAAAGGGTGTGTCTAATCCCTTGTAAAGGCTTTGTCTCCTCAACCGGATGCCCAAGCCAAACACAGTAACAGAATTTTATGTTGACCACGTCTTTCATCTCTCCTTCATTAAAGAGCTTGCCCTTAGATATAAACGCAGCTTGAAAGTTTTTTACCTTCTTTTTTCCCCGCTTGTAATATCTTTGAGTATGAATGGAATGAGAGATCTGTAACGGCAAGCTGTTGAAGCTAAGAATATACCAACCAGAAAACAAAAACCAGCACGATGAAAGGCAACACAGTACTCTGAATACAAGGAAAAAAAAAAAGNCCTGGACATCACTTTAAATGTGTTAATGGTCCTAGAGTTGATCAAACCTCAACATTTCTTGTAGCCGAGGAAATCGTATGGCTTGGAAATTTCCCTTAGTCCTGAATAAAACAGCAAGAATACAAATGGAAGTCAAATGAAAACCTCCCAACCTTATCTGACAAAATTCTCTTTAGTGAGACAAAACATCCCAAAATTTTTCTGTCACTTTTGTGTGTCAGATATTTTCTGATAGTAAACACGCTGAATTTTTTTGTCTATATCTACAATTTTCTCTCATCTCTTGCAGGGATTGAAAAACGCAGTCAAGAGGGAAAAACAAGCAGTAAAACCCAAAAACAAGTCGGCAAAGGAGTAGAATCGCATATGGACTGCAGACTACAACATTCATCAGGCTGTTACAATCTTGGTTTCAGAGGGAACAGAAAATGATCAGACAGCCGCACCAAATTCCACTGCCACATGATTATCGCTTCTGTAATGACCACTACGGAATACAGATTGCCCTTTCCTATATCATCAGGACTAAATCAGGTCTAACTGCACCGTTACGACACATTTACTTCCCCCCACTCCAGCCAGCACATCATTCTGTTTACTTACTTCTGTCTAGCGCCGATTTTCCACAGCAAGCACAAAAACTCAAGAGAAAGGAAGTTACTTAAGCTGAGATCTCAAATCCCAGACAATGTCACAAACTCTTTTCCACAAATAAAGAAAAGCTTTCATAGTATTTGATTTCTACCAGGATTGATTTTTCAGTCAAGAAATTTCTTTCGTGCAAAGCCCTATAGGGAAAACAGAAGTATCAACATTCATAACTCACTTATATCAGCATTTTGAGTTATCACAACATTCGTTAGTACCCTTGTGCACATCACATCTCTGCCTGGTTTATTATTACAACAAGAATGAACATTCAGTATTAAAAAGCCTAGACACAAAAGCAGCTCTGATAAACAGTCTCGTCTCTGGGAGGAGTCTAGGTTTTTGGGGTTTGGGTTGTTTTGGGTTTTTGGTGGTGGTGGTTGGTTGGTTTTAAAATAATTTGGCTTTTTTATAAGAAACAAACATTCTTGCAGGGCCATATGTTATGGGTTTGATGTAGGAATTATGAAGGAAAATTCTATGACATTTTAAATATGAGGTCAGACCAGACATAAGAACAGTACTCTCCACACTTAGAACGTGTGGGCAAAACACTTCTCTTTTAATTTTATTTTTGGTAAAAAAGATCTTTGAAGAGCTAAGGATTTCATACAGTCATTTATTTTTTTTGTGTTCTCCATCTCCTCTCACTCCTTGTCTCCATTATCCACTGGGTATATGCTGCCTTTTAGACTATAAGCTCTTTGAAGCAAAGGCTGTCACGTTTTATATGCTTCTGCAGTGCCTAGTACAATAGGGCCTGACCTATTTAACTCCTAATCAATAGTGCAAGAGAGATCTTAAGTAATTATCATAGCATTATTGTATGTCATATCACACAGCTCAGGTCATTAAGAAACCCTGTTACAATACAAGGGTACCTCTCTGCTACACGACAACATCAATAAAAAAAAAAAAACAAAACCAAAAANAACTTATAGAAATATCAGTAGTACAAATAGATCACCTAAATCTTACAGTCAACTAAACAAACTATAAAAGATAAATAGCAGTTCTTAAAGCACCATTGCGAAACTCACACGACTTACAGTTATCTTTCATCCTATGACTGTTTCTGTCTTCCTGTTTGGCACTCAGTTACGGTAAGAGCAGCATCCGGAAAGTAAGAGCGAGAGTTCTGTGAACTCCACAAAACTGAGGATCTACGTTACGGGCTCAGTTTCTTGGAACAGCTTAATTCTGCCAGAAATAATTGTGCCAGTATTTCAGTATCTTCAGTCTAGACCATTTTTTCCATGTCCTGAATGTTCTGGAATATACAGTATCTTCTGTTGTACTGCATGATATTGTTTCTCATTTTATCTACGTGGAACTTGGCGCTCTCATACTGATCTCTACTTCATATGTCTTCTGCTGACAGCCAAGATTCTTTTGAGAAGCCCAACCTCTGGGCAGTTTGAACTGTCATTCCAAGTAATAGAGAAAGGAAGATAAAAACAACAACAAAGATCTAATAGAAAAAGGGAACTTCTTTTTTTTTCTCCTCTTCAAAAATGGAAACACCATTCTACATAACCACAAGAATGATGATCACTGAATTCTTTACCAGCATATTCTCCCCATAACCCAGGAAAATGCCAAAAATATTACGTCACGGAATACGGAATATCTCTCATCTTGAAAAATCATTAACTTAATTCAATTGGAACTAGTTACACAGCTTCTGACTTAGTTACAATCTCGTATCAGAGCGCTCAGGTGGAAAAACCTCCACAACTAACGCTCACCTACAACTCTCATCAGCGATCTGCCAATAACACGATCGCTCTCACAATTTCATATGTGTTGTGATACTTGGGGGCTTTACTAAAGCATCAAATCCAGGAGTTATATGATTTCTGATGCTCTCAGCTTTTATTTTCAAACTAAGTTTTTAGATCTCAAGATTCACAGACTGTAACACTAGAAGGGACTAGTGTGATCATTTATAACCCCTGCATTATCACTGCAGGATTTCCCTAAATTTACTCAAATTTGAACCAAAGAATAATTTCGGAACTGAAAATTACTTATGATAGAGATTCCATCACTGCATGATTTCAGAGACAGGCTTGAAAAAAATTGAGTCCATCCATCCAATTCAGAAATTACAAAAATAAATACATTATTTTGAAAAACTTTTTAAAGCTACTTATATTTATATATTTTTTTTGGCAGTGGAGATTGTTAGGGTGATTTGATTCATAATTTGTTAAGGTTCCTAAAGTTTGGAGTTGAGAACAGGATGCCAGAAAAATCTTTTGAGTCACAGCACACACAAAACAAATCTATTGTAAGTTAACCCTGTATATTAGATCTTCTCATTAAAATCCAGCTAAAATGGCACTGAAGAAATTAAGACTTTTTTGAAGTTACATTGTCTTACGGTCACCTTTCCGCTTTTATGAATTATCACATTGGATGCTCTGGTATTTACAAGATAGTACTTGCTTATTATTCAAATTATGGCCAGAGAATTGACAGAAAAAGGAAGAAATTTCAGACTCTTTCATCTTTTTTCTCATTCAAATCCCAAGTTATGATAACCAAGAGATCCTTTCCACACTTACTGATGGGATACAGATATACGTGGCAACAGATTAGAAATAATTCATAAATATTAACTAAGTATTTGTGAAGACTTTTGCAAACAAGACTGAGTAGTTTACCTTGCAGGCTTCAAAAGGGAGCCGATGTTAGAGGAAATAAAAACTTTCAAGTCATGTCATATTGCTAATTAACAACAAAAAGGTTTCTTCAAAATATTAAATCCTTGCATGACTTTACAAGCTTCCAGGCTTCCACTGACTGCTGGCATGAGTGGGATTACAGGAAGAGTTTCTTCTTCCTCTCGATGCACAATATAGTTGTTGGATTTGTTACATGTTTTTAAAATTCATTTTCTTCTCGTTACTGAAAAGCAGCTGTGACCAGAGTTGAGACACGGCCTGTGCAGATGGGCATTTCCAGAGACATTACAAATCTTTCAAAAGTATAAAGACATTAAAGTATCTCACTGGTTTATCAACTTTCCACACTAAGGTTCAATCAGTAACTAGATGATTTGATTTGAGTTTAACTAAGATCGGGAAGACAAAGAAATAGTTGAGCTTTTTTTGGCTGGGTTTGGTGAAATCTCCCAGGATTATATCAGAGCTTTACCTCACAATTCCCAGGCTGTTACAATTGATTAGATTGCTGAACATATCCTTGATTACTTCTGATCTCTTCCTGTGGCTTGCAATCCCTTCTTCGGTCTGAACTATTTTATAGAACGCTACAAATGTTCTTTGACTTGCAATTAGTGGAGCTCCTTGGCTAAATACGTACTACACGGTTGCCTGTGATGGCAGCAGATTAGACCCAACGACAGGGTTTTTCTCCCCTGGTCCAACCTTATCATGGAAAAGACTAATACAGGTTGGAGTATTAGTATAATGAGGGTCCCATTATCTTCAATGGTTTGCAAAGAAGAAACTTTTACTCTAGTTTGCAATTAGTATGAATAAAATTTTAATATGATTACCCTCTTCTGCATAATTTGTCATAAAAGTACCATTGTAGCAGGTACACCACAGTTTTCTCAATAGACTCAGAAAATATTTTAAGGTACAAAATAAAATCTCACTGTAGCTAAAGTCCTTCACATATTTTACCAGAGGAAGAACTCCAAATCTTTACCGCTGTGTTCTGAGCACCCTCCCCAATAGACTAACCTGAAACTAAAATTAACACTATATAGGTACATGAAAATGCTGTGCATGCAGAAGGCAACAGCAGCTTTGCCTGATTCTAACAATGCTAAGATTTCACCTTGCTTAAGAAGGCAATGTAAAAAATACAACACAGATTTTTCATAATGTTGACCTTTCAGATTTAGAGTAGTAATCACAAGAAGGTGCAAAAGCAACACGTATATTACCTCTTTATTTTCTAAATATTTAAACTTGAAAACTGGCTACTCTTCATGCTAGACTTTGCTAGCTCCTTCAACTTTATGCTGCTTAAAAACACACAGTTCAACATTCCAAAACACATCCCACCTCCTTCTTTGACATAGAACCTTTTGAAAAAATAAGAGTAAAAAAATTTGAAGATAAGAAGATGATTGATAAACTCAGGCGTTCCTCCACTGGAGAGAACAACATGCAATGCTTCACATACAGTGGTCTCTTCTAGCATTCAGAAATTAGAATAGCTGGTGCTTTGTTATAAGAAACTAAGAGTAATTTAAGCAACTAATAATCCATTAGAGAGTAGTAATTTCAATTAACTAGGACTTTAATTAATATTTAATTTAAAGTCCACAGAATTGATGACTGGACTAGGTCTTATGCACTGTAAGAATTCGTTTACCAGGACAGTATTTAGAGTATAAGCAGCTCTGCTGTTCTAGCTGTTTAGCTGTAAGGAATTTGTGAAAGTCATGCCCTTCAAATGTATTAATCTCAGGGCAGATAATCTAAACTAAAAGTCAGATTTAGGCTGAGGGAACAACAATACAGGAGCCAAGTGAACCATGTAATAACTGCAAATGTCATGTAAATAGCAAGAATTATTGACCTTGTCTTTCATTCGTTGAGTATCTTCTATGTCTAATATTTCATTAAAAGGTATGATGAGAATTACAGCATCTTAAAGACACACATAACGCCTGACTTGGTTTTCATGTTGCCATCCTACACTTCCTTCCTATGCTAACAAAGACCAGTAGTCTTCAGGTCAAGATCAATATAGAATAATAAGGACTTGATGTTATCAACTAGTATATAGGCTTACAGATCATCAGAACATCAGAACTATGCCTAGTTTGTTAAAAAGCAAAAGGAGAGAACAGCAGTTTCTGTAATTTGCTCTGCAGAGTTCTCTGTTATATATATAACACGCTTTTTTTTCAGATTTGAGATGTTTGATTGCTTAGGGGAATTTTCTCAAAGGAAAGCAGAGAAGAGGTTTGCACACAAATGCTGCTTGTTAACAGAACTCACGCACAACTTGCCCACACGCATCTCAATAAATACTCCTTCCTAACCAAAAAAAAAAAATAAAAAAATTCTCTTCTCAGAAGAACTTGTAATAAGTTAAATTAAGCATTAATCGCAGATAGCTTTAAAGGATGGACGCTACAGAACCATTAGATATCATCCATTTAACCTTAACGATTTAATAATTCAGTATCTGCGCTTCAACGAAATTTCCTACCGTTATCAATATAATTTATGATGTTTTCATAAAAGATCTCAATAGGCAATGTACTTTTGGGACAAGCTTTCATTTATTATACATACAAAACTCTTGATTAAAAATAGAAAACGTGTAATGCAAATCTGCAGGTCTGCATGCATGAGAACTAGTTATCCAGTTCTCATCTAATTTTGTTATGTGTTCTAGAGGTACCAGAGGCTGTAATAAACGTGGTCCCAGGATACCCCAGTACCCATTCAGGCAATGACAAACACTTGCTTCTGAGAACCTTGCTGCAGTGAACATTACAGGGATACTTGATTTGAAATTACCGCCTACGGGTTTTTTTGCGTTTTTCCTTTTCCTTCCCTCCTGAAATTTGAAGCAAAAATATATGCAGCAAGGCCTCTCTATTCATATGAATGTGAGATACCTGCATGAATAGTACATGAGGTGGTTTCTACAGCTTTGTCTACTTCAGTCCCTAAAATAATAGAGCTTCGACATTCCTCAATAATTTCAAGTAAAACTCAGCTACTACCTTTTGCTTTGAAAAGAATGTAAATACAAAAGTTTTAACAGTTGAAACTCTGTGAATATATTCTGATTCTTTGGTCCAATTTTTAAGCATTTCCTTTTACAAGGATACAACTTCTGTAATGAAACAGCATTTTTTTTTTCTACCACATTTTATTGTTGTATCAACATTTCATGTAACCTTAAAGTTTGGAGTTTTTTATTTCATTATGGGAAATAAAGAAAAAACTGAGTGATGCAAATTTGTGTAGTTACACTTATTATTTGAAAGGGCAAAGCCCATCAAGCTGTGTTTTGAAATCATCCTTCTCATTAGGTAAATAATACCCATTTGGCTGATAATGACCAAAACCACATAGGTCTCTTCATAAAATTCAGAGGAACACCCTAAGTCCACGATCAGGTGTTAAAAGACCTTTTTTTTTAGTAAGCCTCCTTTCTTTTGCAGAGTATTCCTTTAGACTGGAGAAACTTTTATGTCAAAATTGTGTTACTAACAACTCCTATTTTGGTCATGTTTGCTGGCCAGAGTTTCAAGAAGAAACAGCAGACTCACCTGCTACCATCTCAATTTTACTAAGTGCACAACACCACATTACTAAAGGTGACCAAAAACTAAAGGTACTTTTGTTACAAAACAGTATCTGCACTGGGCTCTTGAGTTTAAAATAGAAGTGCATCGTTCCTTTCGTCCACTGTACTTAACAGTCTGTTTTTATTCTCATGCAATGAGGAAATCATGGTAGATTTTCACCCCAAAGCTCGCTCTTTACCTTTTAATTGGAGTCATGTTGTTCTTTTTTTCCTTATAATATTCCAGTTAATGTAATTAATATGCGTTGGGGGCAAAATTCTCCTTCCCAAAGCACAGACTCAGTTAAAGGAGAGAATTTTTCCCTGTTCACTGCAACATAATAAAATGCTTTCACTGTGGTTGGGAATAGCCTGGCATATAAATTATATCAAGCACTGAACATCCCAGAGAAAATAGAAAAGCCTGAGCTACAAAAAGTTTATTTTTCTTACTACATTTCCTAGCAGAGACTTAAACAAAATAAAATCTGCACATTTTTTCAAATGGATGTATCAGAAAAAAAGTGCACTATATGAAATGTACACTGCAAGACACAGAAAACGAAACGCTCAAAGTAACTCTAAGATGTCTTTATACATATTTTTTCACATTTTCCAAATTCTTCTCCCTCAAGTTGCCTATTTGCTTTGAATAACAATCCAGCCAATTTCACATTTTCTAATCCAGAAGGCTGCTGAGACACAGCAAAGCTATAAAACCATCTCTACCTATCAAGTGTATGAGATCTACTAAGACCCCACATACTCTAAGACAAGTCTCTTACAAATCCAGCTCAGAATAAGATTTACATAGCAAATTTCATCACCGAATTACACCAAAGTTAGAGCTTTAAAATATCCAAGAAACAGGGAAGCTCCAGTCCCTTCTTCAAAGTTGTTTCTGACTGAAGAAGGCAGGGAAAGGAGCAAATAAGGAAAAACAGAAAAAGGTTCGTGTCCAAAACTGTACAACGAATGCTCATTCAGCACAAGCCCATGATAGTGTATGATGGAGATGCACAGGGGAAAAGGACATTAGGGCATCTCACAACCTATCTTCTCAGAAATCTGTGATAGAAGTGACCCTCCTTCGAGTACAAATCTGTTTATAAAAGAGAAGACTCATCACCATTCAGTAAAACACAGCAAAGCCCCTGAACCTCTTCCAAGAAGAGGTACCACAAGGTGCAGGATACCTGAAAACCTGCTTTAGTTATTCAGGTTTTAGTATAAAAACAAAGATATGTAGAATTGTCCCAGAGGTGGATGACAGGTAAAGAAAGCAGAGTAAGGCTGTGATCAGAACAAGTACCCAAAAGAATGGAAGAAAACTTCAAAAATCTGATACTTTTTTGGTGGAGAACTAGGGTTACCTTTTGCTTTCTTTAAATTACTTCATTTCGTGGTTGTAAAAAAACTGGAGCTCACTGGTGTCCACAGAATTCACTTCCTGGGAGTCAGAGCATCCACCTGTGGGAGAGAGAATGTGGGAAAACACACTTGTCTTATTCTGTTTACGTTGCTTCTAAACATATAGCTCCTTGAACTTAGGCCACATAAACGAAGGCTTTTTACATATACACACACATACAGATATGAGTATACATATGTGTATATATATACACATACACACCTATACCTTCATTTATGCTGGCTACACATATACACACGTACAGACATATATGGATGTACATACATCTGCCCCACTCAAGTTTCAGTGGGCAATAAAATCATCTCTCCCATCTACTTTTTGTAATACTCAGACTAATGAAGCTACCAAGTAGAACGCGATAAAGTACATGATAATGGACAAATCTTTCACTCAAAACATAGATCACAGCTGTCAAATCACTGTTGTAGATATGTCCAAGTCTGATGTCTCCTCTCTTTTAACAATCTTGGTCTCCCAGAGTTCAAACAAAAGAAAATTCCTACGCTTTTGAGCTATATAACACACCATTATCTCTAGAAGCTTTTTCCTAACAAATAACAAGTTTAAAAAGAATTAAGCAAGCTTTTCCCAAATTAAAGTTTACTTAGACCAGGAGGTTTGAAATAAATGCCTTTCATCTTGGGGGGGGGAAGAAAATTGGTTATTACTTGCAACAGTTTTCTTGAGCTGCTTAATGCAGATTCACTTAAGTAAAAATGAATCCTCCTGATACGCCTTTCAGCATTCTGAGCTTTAATGATGCCTAGCACAGCAGTGTAATTAACAGTACCAGTGATATATAACAATTCTGTGCTTTCCAGTGGCAGAAACAGAAGGCTAATGCCAGATTGCTTGTTAAAGGTACACCCGGCTGCAAAGTACACCAGATGAGACAATCCCCCAGTAGCCACGTAATGAGGTAAAGACATCTGTAAGATTATTTCACAACTCGGAATGTGAAGATTTAAAGTCTTTGGTGACGCTGCAGATGTTATTATCGTCATCCCCGCAGCCGTTGCCACTGGAAATAGATCAGCCCTCCAATCAGACTGGACTGCAAATGGCTCAAACCTTGTTTTTCCTTAAATGCCTTACTACATAGTTATTCCTAAGTTACTCAATGCAGTTCCAACCAAGTTAGCAGAAGATAAAATACTCCCCTGCATATGCTCTTCCTTCTGAGAATTGTGCCCCACTGCTTTCAGAAAATACTAAGTGATCATTCAGTAACAGAAGAAAACAAAAAAAAGAAACAAGAGGAAGTGAGACTCATTCCACTCCCAATGAATGAGAAACGCTATAAATTAAGGTACTACTGCAAAAGAAATACAGGTTCATGAGGAAAAGAGAGAACTCAGAAAATTTAGCAGATATACTGAAAAGACTGCAAGTTATGAACATGATAGTATTTTAGAGATCAAAAGGCATCATATTTAAATAAAGTTACTAAAACATTGTTTTCACATTTTTGACTGAAGAAGCAACAAAGATAAAATATCAACCATGTGCAAAGGTTTAACGAAATCTTTTCGAAACATTTTTAGGCCTCAAAAACATGGTAGGAGTGAGCTTGGGGTTTTCGTTGGTTTTACTTTCTGGTAGTATCAAAACATCAATGTACTGGCAGGGAGAGCAAAGAATCTAACTCTCCTTTAAAAAAACATCACCACTTTGCATAGGGACAATCAGCTGATTTAGAATTGATTCAAGAAATAATCAGGCTTTCAAGAAAGCACACAGTAGCTCCCAAAGGCAGTAGAAAGAGTCTAAGATGGTTATCTATAAACCCTTTATCAGGAATGTATGTTTTCACAATACTAAAATAAATCTTGTAAATACTTATAAAAGAATGTTTTATCAACTCAAAAATTCAGAAGACCCAACTGACAAAAAAAAGAATAGCGTATTTTAAACAACTATGAAAGAAAGATCAGGTCCTTCAAAAAAGTAGCTGCTTTTTTACTGGGGGGGGAGAAGGGAGAACAACCACCATTCGTTGGCTTCTCTAAAATGCTAAAATCTCTACCTATTCACTTATGTTCTCCCTATAGTTCTACTCTTTCTGCATTTCCTCCCATCTCCAATATTCCCTTCTCATCTGTGTTTATAATCTTTTGACAGAACTTTTTCCTCTATTATTAACTTCAGTTCACAGAAGATAAACATAAGCCATATTCAAAGCTGTACTGTATCGAAGTTTCTATATGTGCACAGGAGTGTTTCCTCCTAAAGCACTTTCAAAAAAGAGTCCGTGTGGTCTGCGCAGAATATCACAGAGTGAAATAAATAAAGGGCA
>VWZK01012360.1:655818-718778 GCA_013396935.1 Baryphthengus martii
CCCCCCCCCCCCCCCCCCCCTAAAAAAAAGTACATCAAGAAATATGACAAAGGTGAGGAAGGACTAGAAAACTTAGCGGCATGTAGGCCTTGAGACTTGCAGTTGGGAAAGCAGCACAAACTTCAAAGTCAACTTAAAATGCACATAACCAGCTCCCAGAGTCCTCACAGGCCTGTAAAACTCTCAAAAGGCTAAATTAAAGCTGTGCTGGAGAACTCTTGCCACCTCTTGCCACATCTCCAACCGCAGCAGAGAGTCGAGCCTGATACAGAGAGAAAAGTTTGCCTTCTGACCCTCCCTCCAACGATACGAAGTTTGGAAGTGGAAAAAAATCAAGTAATAAAAAAATAAAAATCTCTCTTTTCTTTCTCTTTCCTGTAACTAAATCTATAGCTCCTGCAAAATATCTCCGTTTTATCCATTTTGCAGCTGAAAAGCATTGCTTGAGTCGCATACAATGGTTCAACTTCACTCCAGGAAAGAAAGTCACGCTCTCTAAAACATCATTTCCAACGAGGATCAAGATCCACAACTTGCCACACGGGCTGTCCTTGTCAAAGTAGTATCTCCCCAGGTGTGACAGGTAAACACAAAGGCAGCATCACAAAACACCCATAAAAAGACGGTGCTGAGAGGAGGACAACACAGAACTATGACCAGAGCATAGCTGGCTCTGGTCAGCACAGCTACAGGCAGAAAGCAAGCACTGCATTGATACCTCAGACATTTTAACACTCACTTTATTTTTCGATCTCTTACGTTATTCCTAATTACAACTTTACTGACTTCATACGAAAGAAATGGTGAAAGGTGGGAATAAAGTATTATATATGTTAAAAATTCATATGAAATAATCTATTTAGGGTATCCGTAAAGGCTCTATATATTCAGTGTTAACGTTCTAAAAAATGATTATAAAAAATTCCGGACAAACTTCTAGAAAGGACACATCGGGCATCTAAAAATCATCCTATAGGGTGATATGGTAACAGTCTTCAAACAAGTAGGTTGCAGGTATAAATACCTCCATCTAACCAAAAGAAGGAATAGAACTGAAAGGAGGAAATCTGAATTTGGTCATTCAAATGTCATTCTTAAAGGCAAATGGTTAAAAATCGTTTGCAGAAAGATATCTATGGAGGTCTCCAAGACCAAAAATTCTTAACAGAAAGTTACACACAGTTGAATCTACCCCTGAGAGAACGTATGGACCAGATAAGTTTTCCAGCTCTGCTGTTCTATCGTCGTACGATCATTTTCTCCACCTTTTAAAAACTTCAAAGAGCTGAAGCTGTTTGCTGCACAAATTTAGCAGTCTCTGGGCAGAAGACGGTGCACTGATTTACCAGCATATTTTGTGTAGATACATTATTCAGAAACATTGCTTGTAGTCCTAATATTCCATGAACACTGGCATTACTTTTTTTCCTTAACATAAAATGTGATCTGAAATAGAAACCACTTTCCTACTCCAGAGCCAGCGTCTTGATTATCTATGCAGCACTTAAATATTACAATGATAACATCTTATAAATTTATGTATGACTAATCATCATATTGAATGGTGCCTGACTGGATCCTTTTTAATGTTATCAAATACCCCATTAGGGATTGAGTTGGGCCCTGCAAAGTCCATTTACAGAAGACAAAAAAAAACAAAACAATACACTAATAAGACCAGGCTGACAAAAACACGTTTAAAAAACCGTATCCTTTAACCACAACGAAAAACCCAACAATTACAATTAAATTATGTTCTCGCGCTTGGGCTCAACGCTGTTCCACTGTGCAAACAATTCATTGCTTTGTATCTTAATTCTTGTTTACATGTTTTTAAAAACAACAGCATTATGACAGCTAACGGTCTTGTTTTTAAGATGGAAAGGAGAATATCACTGAGGCGTGCAAAATGTATACATTTCAGTTCCCAAGCCAGCATTAGGGGTTATTGCCACCAAACTTGCTCTGCTTCCAAATTCAAATAGGAGCAGGACCAAAAAAATCATCTCTGAAGTTCTAAAACTACAGAATATGTTTTTCTCATAAATTCCTGGAATACAAGTCAAGAGCCCAACTTTCTAATTCTTCCCTCTCCCCAAATATAGAGAAATACCACACAGAAGGAAGAAGAAAGGCATTTCATCCCTCCTCAACATAAAATGAGCCAAATCGGCAATCTCTAAGCACATGCTTACTTCTGACAGAAACTTAAATGCTAATGGTTTTAAATAAAATTATATATTATTTTAAAAATTACCATGTTCTTTGCTGAAATCAGGTCAGAATAAACATGGCAAAAAGAACTACATTATCCTCTCCTAGAACCAAAATCAAATTAAAAAAAAAACAACCCCAAAGGTGTAGAAACTTGAACTTGTTAATGTGTTCGAGCATTCAGGTGTGTGTTTGAACAATTACAGACACAGGCTGTTCCGAAGAGTGCCAAAGTCAGATGTACTACTGTTACTCAGGTTAATTCTGAGCTCCTTCCTGAGCTTGGCAGTGAGGAGCTGCTCCCCTTTCGTGATACCCGCAGCAGCTGTGCCAAAGGACGCAGCCTTTCCGAGTGTCACGAGATTACACCGTAAAATGTTTACAGTTCCCAGAGCGTTCAGCTACAGCTCTCCTGGTGTGTGCAACTGTTCTCAATCCAAACATTATTTCCTCTTTTGGATACTCCTGGGCCTACACAACAGAGCCAAGTATAGGAAATCTTGCTATAGCTTATCCAGAGTGATATAGCACATGGAGCACTTAAGGCCAAGCTCAAAAAATGAGAGTTTGTAATACAATCAAAGTTATTACGTGAGCCAGTCTAAGGGCAGCGGCCAGACCATGAGTGGAGGCGCGTCATGTGAACGTGCCTTCAGGAAAAGAATGTCCTCAACAACAGCAGCGTTCCTTTTCCCAGGTTCTGGTGGAACAGGGGCAACGCTCCTGCGGTTTCATCATGTTAAAATACTGGAGCTAAGGCAAAACAGAGAAGAGGGAGTCACGGGTCAAATACCTCACTTTTGACAAGGAAGGTAGATGCAAACCGATCAGTAGACTTCTCCTGTCCACAGATCTCACTGTCCTCACCGAACGAGCTGGCTTGCAACTGCCTTGCTGCACGCTTCCATCCTAGTGGAGTTACTATTCCTTTACGGAATAAGATTAAAAGAATCGGGAACATAAATATTTGGTATAGTAAGTAAATACTGTAATAATAGAGATTTGGAAAATATAACCTGTTCATCAACTTCAGGAAGAGCCCCCTCTGTAGATTTCACTTTATCATCTTAATCTGCCCCAGTAGGAATATTTACCTGTCCATTTAAATGCTATCTATATTTCCTTTGCCACAGTAATCTGAAGAAATTGGACCGTAAATTGCAATGACGCATGGGTCACATTTTATATTCAGACTGCATTCAGCTAAAAACTATGATTTCCATACTAACTAAACAGTATGTTTACATTATAGCTTTCTGAATTACGTCTCTGCTGCCTAAAAAAAAAACCAAACAAATGAAAAACCTACAAATGGCGTACCTACGCTCTGTTCCGTTAGAGGAACCAGAAAAAGGACGTGGCTATCCAACGAGGTACCACCTTCAACACCCTCGGTGGAGTCCAAATCCTCAAAGGCAGGACTTTGTGACCACTACGAACAGACTTAAGACAAAATGCAGTTTCGAAGTTCACTTTCTTTTTTGACAACAGGCTGTGCTTTAGAGATGGTACTTGAATGAAGTGCTCATACACAGCAGGCCGAAAGAATATTGCCAAAGTAGAGATAGGTGACAATCTCGGCAGCTTTATTTCAATAAAAATACCCTAACCCCACAATAGGTTAAGTTCAAGGTAAGAACTCAAGCAGACAATGGTCAAATGAAGGCATCCTAGGTATCGGGGCACCATCAGCATATAAACTGGACTCCAAAGAAAAATTAGATACAAAATGTCACGAGGACCTAGTTTTCTTGCTGTACATATGCACTGAGCTAAATTATTCACTCCTTGGAAATATCTGGTTTTGAATGTCAGCGTGTACTGTTCAGATTAGGTTTTGCTGTTTGCTAAAAAAAAAAACAACAACAAAACAAACAACTTCTCAGAAAAGTTGTCAGCAGGGTACAAACAAAAAATCCTTGCAAGCAGGAATTTTCATATAAATCCTACAGTGTTCTGCATTTTTCAAAAGCTTACAGAACTTAAAGGAAATGTTAGCAGATCATAACACAATTTGGAGAGCACTACACAGTAGAGTAGGAAATTTTCTTTTTTCGCACAGTGCTAAGAGAGAGAACGGAGACTATCCTTTACTGATTATTTTGCAGAAGACCTTCTATAACTACAGGCTATTTTTTTCCTATCTCACCCATCAGATTTCACTATAAAACCAATTCTACCACTGCCCTTCACAGCATCTTTATCTCTGCCCTTGGCAATTCTTACAGAAATACCTCTGGACACCTCCAGTTGCTTGCTGCCTGCCTATTTTTCTTTGATGGGGACAGTGTGAACTGGAACTCTGGGTCTGAATGTTAATTTCCATTTATCTAGCTAGCAATCAAGTACATATATCAGAAATGTAGCTGTGATATTGAAGCTATAAAGTGATGATATTTCCCTCAATTCTCTTCCCCCTCAGCATACGAAACGAGAGAGAGAGAAGGTACTGGGTGTCAAGGGTTAGGGCTGGGCACCGATGAATGTCAGAAGCTCTCCTTTAACCCCTCTACCTTCCTAAGGGGAAGAGAAAGGGAATAAGAGAGAGAGACTTACAGATCGGAAAATAAAACCAATAGAGTTTTAATGAAAATAATAATAATAAAATGAAATATATACAAAATCAAAATTGAACCCGTCAGTGGGAATTACATCACCATCACCACTGATGCTGTGGAGCAGACACTGGGGAAGTCCCAGATTAGACTCAGCAGCAGATAGGAACCGGATTTGGGAACTGGATTCAGGAACACATGGATTGGGATTGAAGGTAGAACAGAGACGGTTCTCCTTAGATTCTGGCCATAGAAGAAGAGCTTAACTCTTGTGATCCCTCAGCTTTATACTGAGTATGATGTATATGGGATGGAATTCCTCGCTGGTCAATTTAGGGACACCTGTCCTGGCCGCCCCACCGTGCAAGCATGGCCTTTTACTTTCTGCACCCCTAACGTGGCACACAAGGTTTAGCAGTGACATCGATCTCCCCAGGAGCAAGTATAACCAAGAGTCTTTCTGCACACCAATCCTCAGTAGCGACTCTAAACGTTGAGCATCATCACTGCTGAAAGCAGACACTATCTGAAAAAATACACCATTAACTTCAGAAAGTGGAGTTCCTTAGAAGAGGCTGAAAAGTAAAAATCACTGAACAGAATTAGTCCCTTCCAACCGCAGCTGCGTTTGCAACTGAGATACCACACACTACCAGGTGTAGAATCTAAATGATGTTAGCCTAAGCTAAGTAGTATATCAACATGCATCGATCAACTTGAATTAACCCTGCAGGGTAAGAGTTAACTCTTATAAACTAGCTATAAGCACAGAGAAGTATAACGAAGCATTCAACTTCACTACTGTTGAAGTTGCAAAACTCCAGAGAATCTCTGAGACGAGGAGACTACAAGTGCCAGCACCAGTCAGTTACTAAGCACCATCTGACTTCAGACAAGTCAGTCAAGAATGAGAGGTATGTAATTTATTAGCTGTAAGTTAGTTATAACATTACGCTTTCTTCTGTTTTGATCTTGCTTTGATATGCACTGGTCCCCTTGGGAGATTTGGGTAGATGTTCAGGAACCCTTTTAAAACA
This sequence comes from Baryphthengus martii, assembly GCA_013396935.1. Lineage (NCBI taxonomy): Eukaryota > Metazoa > Chordata > Aves > Coraciiformes > Momotidae > Baryphthengus > Baryphthengus martii. Next base: position 661,625 of record VWZK01012360.1, read on the forward strand.
CCAGAAGTGAGAAAATTAAACTACTTTTGAGATGGTGTTTCCTGTTCTGGGTTCAGTCTTCAACATTTCTGTTTGGAAAGAGTCAGGCTGGTTAAACATGGGAAGTGTTCCATTGGTTTAATTACTTTTTCTTTAGTGTTCCATCATATGACTCCACTTTTTTTTATTGTTAATTACACCAGTTTATTGTTCTACTTCACTCTTTTTTTTTTTGGCACCTTTACACGATTCGTGCTGCATTAATGATGTAAAAGAGCTCCCCGTTAGAACACTTGGCACTCCTCCTGTGCCCTGACAAGAGCCTGGGTACAGACCACAGTGTCCAGGCTCAAGGCGACTGAGAAGGTAGATTCAGACTTCCTACAATCCATGGCTGCCAGACTTGGCTCCTTCTATATGCTTCTGGAAAGCAACAGTCCCAGTGCTCCCGTTTGGAAGCAGCTGCAGCCAGCCTCACTGCAGCCGTCCGTCTGAAACCCATTCGTCCCTTTTAGGATTTCAGGCACACAAAGAAAGAAAAGTCGGTGCCTACATGTTATTTTTGATCTAGACTTCAAAACTGGGACCTCAATATTTAATTACACTATCCCAGTGGCTCCTGCACCGTGAGAAAATTTCCAGTCGCTAGAGGTGGAGGTTACAATTCTGTCTGCATCTCCTTTTGGGAAAACTCCAGCTGCTGTATCATGCAATCTCTTTTACTTCTGGAAAAATCAGCTTTCTGCTCACAAATGCAAATATTTTAGTGAGCACATCCTGCTGTGTTTCTAAGGAGCAGGCTCCCTTCAGCTATGACAAACTCTTTGATAATACCATTCTTCCTGAAGAAGGATAGGTTGATGTTTATAGGAACTTTCAGATTTTTTGTCACCATTAGAAAATTTTCTTTTCTTTTTTATGTATACTTTGCAATCCAGGTATTGTATTCTTTCAAAACAAAGCACTTAGGCTATTTTATCTCTGCAATACCACAGAGGCTATTAGCAAGCAGAATGAAAAACAAATCAGATGAATTTAAGCTAAGCATGCTTATTCACCATAAATAAGGCTTCCTACGGGTTGTTGGCTTTTTTTCACCTGCTTAGAAACAGGTTCTACACCATCAATTTCCCTTATACAATGTACAATAAAGCACTTCCCATATGATGCTACAACAACACATCAGAAAGATAAAGGATAAATATCTCGTGGTAACAAAAAGCAAGAAAATGCTGTCTAAAGTTCAAAATAACGTATTTTTGAAGAAGCTGTTATTTTAACACACAGCTTTCTTACAACCTGCACGCCTTTAATTGAAATAGCATTCTTAAGCTTTCATAAGTCACTATCATGAGATCAGAGCCCTGAAAACTGTTGAAACTAAATTCATCATAAAATTGTCATTCCTTTATTTGAAAACGTATTTCTTATGGTCATTAACTAATCACTAAAAAGCATGAACTGGATTAAACACATCCTTTTCTACAACATCTTTCTGCGTTACCCAAGAACTCAATGCGTATCCATCTGCTCTGTTTTGGTTTAACATACACAGCGTTGGACAATTTGTGCCTCCATGTGACTGCTTTGATTTTTGCCATGTGGTCTACAATGGCTGGTTTGGTTTTTTTTCCAGACCCACTGCGCAGATTTGTACAGTTTTGCTTATATCAGGCACCATGGGGTAGTTACATCCCTTGTTCTCCCCTTCAGCTATGAGCTGGTACATGCCTTGGCGGTCCCTTCCAACTTAAACTACAGTTGTCATACCTGCAGAACACAGCTCCACCAGCCACTTTGCACTGTGACCCTGATTAGAAAGTTTCCCATCTATTTCAGAGATCTTTCACCGTCTTCAAGTATTTCTCGCTCCCAAGTAAAATTCTCGTCCTGGAAAAGGCAGATTGAATACTCAGTTTGGAAGGTCCAAGTCTGAGTGTTCTTACGATCCAGTAACAAGACTTTATCTTACACATTGCTAAGCTGATTTTTACTTTAGTAGGTGGGTAACTCATCAACAGCTCCCTCATTTTAGAAGGGAGATGAAACTGCTGATTTTCTTTTGCTAATTGAATACACCTATTGTTTTTATAATCTTCTGGGAAGAACATTAATATTGAGCAATATCCTGCACATTGTCAAAACGATGAATAAACTTGCACTATCCGAATGACTGACTTGTTGACAGATGCAAAGGAACTCTCTTTTTTCCCCTCCAGGGAAATTCTAAAGCTGGAAGTGGCTTGAAGGCAGAAGAGGGGCCCTGGGCTGCCACTTGTGCAGCTCTGCAAAGTCCGAATTGGCAAAAACACAGGGAACAAGGAATTGGAGAAATCAGAGGAACGTGGATACAACTGGGGTCCAATAGATTAGAGTTGCTTCAAAAGGACTCTGCCATCCCTATTTGACCAAGGTACGTTTCCAGTCTGAAATCTGCAAGTGGCAGATTTGATCAAATTATGCTTATCAGCACCAAAAAAATGAGGTGAAGCAGAAGCCACTATTAGGAGTGAATAGATACTAAGGATGAGCCAAGGCAGGAGAAATACCTTCCTCTGGAAAGTGGTCAGCTCTGTGACTGGTCCCTGCCTGTTGCTCCCCTCCATTAAATGGGGAATCTGGTGAGACCTGAAGCATAAAGAACAAGGTAGGAGGCATCAGCTAAACATGCCATCCAAGATCCTTTACCTTTTGTCACCCACCATTGCAACAGAGCTTGTACCAAACAATCTCAGTATTTTTATCCTTAAGGCACCAGCTTTAGAAGACTGACTTCAGGCCACTTGGATGGCATTACAAATATTCTTAAGCTTCTATGCGTGCAACTCTTCATGGATCAAGCTCTCCTCCTTTGGCAGTTACAGCTGTTGCTACAAATCTGAGCTACTGCTCTAAGACCCAGACTATCTAAAGAGTGCAAGTGAGCACAGCAGAAAGGTGAAAGGGAAGGAGGAACTCTATGCCCTGTGGTTTGAAGGGCTGCCATCCACACAGGCCCTTGTGGACCTATGTGCACATCCAGTGCTTGTGATGGAAAAAGACCGGCCTCAGTGTCCCAGATTATACCACAGCTCATGCTGTGGTTCCTAAGAATCAGCTCCACGTGTAGCAAAACCCAGAGGAAGTTCTTAAGAAAGGGCAAAAGAAACAAAGATCAGGAAAACTAACTTTTCAATCAAATTCTGTGAAACTGCGCTTAAGTTTTGCTATTTTCCTATTTTACTCAGTAACTAATTGGTCAGAAAAAAACAACTGCTCCAAGACAACATACTGCTGGTCACTTAACAATGTTACTCATAGATCTTTTAACCCTTTATCACTTCAGTAATGAGTTAACTGAAATCTATTTAGTTGACGCACAATTAAACTGGGCAATGCAATAAGCAAAATAAACCTGCGATGTAAACATTCAACCACTCTCCAAAATTCACGCCACCCTTTTTTTTTTTGTTTGTTTTGAGAGCTTTAGTGCCACACTATTTTTCAAATATATTTGTAATTGGAGTAGAATGTCTTTCATTAATGCCATGTCGGGATGAACAATTATTAGTTTTGACTTGAGTACAACATTTCCTTTACCCACTGGAGAACAGCTCTCCACAAAACTGATACATCAGCATAAAACGATCTGAAGAAAATGTAAACCTTGCAGCTTTATTTAACGGATGTGAAATGAAACTGAGGCAAACACACATTTTACATTGTAGGCTGTTTCATCAGAAGTATAATCATTTACATTTTAGTTTTGTCTGTCAAAGCATATTTTTTCTTCACCTGCTATTCCATTTCGGTTTTTAACGTTTAATCATGGAGATATGTCTCGATAGCTGCAGACAATCTTACCAAAGTCCCTTTGAAAACTGCAAAAATCCACTTGTATAAAATAGTAATTTATAGAGGAGTATGCTCACTGTTCAATCGCAGCCCACAAAACTTCTTTCAAATATTCATATTCCTCTCTGTTACTTTAAAGTTTCCAGCCAGAATTTTACAGTACACATTCCAGTTAGTTACCTTTTTGATGTTTGCCTTGAGAATTCCATTAGGTCTTGCAACAACCCCTAACAACAACAACTTTCTAACACAGTTGGTTTGTTATTATCTGTGGTCAAGACCACGGCATCGGGGGAATGGAGTTATACAAATATTCCTAAACATCCTCTTTCTGAAGTGTGCCCTTGGAAGGAATTCTTACAGCTGAATGGATATTTTCAAAGTTTTGAAAAAGCCTGAAGTACAACACACTTTTGAGAAGTCCCTTTACACACACGTTTTTAGTCAGTGCCTGTATTTGCAACGTGTATCGTGGTAGTTATGATGTGTCAGAAAATATGTATCACTAGAGCAGCACTTTTTTTCACTAGCAGGAATAGGAAACAGATTAACAGTTACCAGTTCTTCTCAAATGCTTAAAACAAGACCAAAGTCAAGACAGAAGATTAATATTAAATATTATACCCATATTCATAGTTTGTGAGAGCAAACCGATAGTTTATACAGTATTGGTTTTGCTTAGCCTTGGTCAGTCGTGGTTTTAAAAAAAAACCCCACAAACTCTTACCAAAACCTAAGTGCTACACCTTACATTTTCATATATTTACTGGTTGTCTTCACAAAAGTAAAAGGCATCTGTTCAGCTAGACAGACGTACAAAGACACAAGGAGAGAATTGTTACCCATCATTCCAGTTAGAAAAGTAATTTGCAAAGTATGTTACAACAAGCAGAAGCCATTTATTCACTAATCTTCTATGTGAAATTTATCAAATTAATATTCTGCAAATAGCACAACTGATAACTGTACCTCAAAGCCAATTTTCCAGTCTCTTTGAGATCTTCCAGGTTATCAGTCAAATATAATTTTCTAATTTTTCTTTTATGCTGCAAGTGAGGAAACAAGGCATCACAGGGGACCCACAACTTCAAATCGGCACTCGACAAGGCACAAGTGAATAGAAATGCTTAAAAAATTTCTCGGTCGTTTCAAGCTAAATAAAACAAAATTATGAGTTTGAAGGAAGCAAAACCATTGTCTTGTTTAGTCCCAATCCCAGTATCACTGGAAAAGCTTCTGCACACTGCTAGCAGCAATGCTTTCCTCACCTATACATTCCTATACAGTAATACTGGAGGCCTAATTTGCTTGCATTGAGATCTTGAAAAAGAGCTAGAAAGATGTTAACTTGTTCAGAACCAGCAGATTCACAAATTTCACTGTTTCCCCCCCTGCCCCACTCCAAGCTTATAAATACCAGCCATTATAGTCAAGTAGGGTTTACTCCTGAGGTTGATCTTTAATGATGCTGACTCAGCTGATGCTGATCAGATTTTAAAACTTAGACTTTCTCGATTAGCTCGCAATGCTAGTATCACCAGAAAGCCACTGTCTAGACGCAGAGTATTGTTACGGGGATGAGGGGTTTATTTTTTTTCTCCTGTGCACTCTGAACACGTTGCCGATGTACAAAACGGCATCAGCCTATTCTCTATAGGTAAGAGCACCTCCTTTCACATTCCCAGAAAAATCCAGGCACCAGCAGAGATGCACTCGAAACGTGGACGCTATGCAAAAGCAAAATCTGCATATATTCCACTGAGCGCCATATATTGCTATTTTTGGAGTCAAAAAAATCTAGTTGCAGACACAGTTACTGCTTGCATGCGTAGCTACACTGAACCAACCCCACTTGGGTTCTGAGCAGCAACAGAATGTCACGCTGCTCATTTGAGGCATAATCAAATCATTGAGGATTTGATTATCCTCAAGTAAAGCTCTGCTAAGTAAAGCTCTGCTTTTAATAGTGAGATTCTTCTACATCCTCCATCCGGCCCCAAAAAAACTACTTCTCAATGTCATTTGACTCCCAAACATATTTTTCTAGTTACCTGTAAAATTCCGTGTCTTGCCTGGACATTTCCATCAGACTTAGATCAATGTACCCATCCAATTATTCTTTAGGAATCAGCAGTGCAAGTGGCACAAGAGTAAAACAGGTAAAAGTAATCTTATTGATCGTATCAATTAAAGCCATTTTCCTCAAACCCTGATTAACGTCTGTTATACATTAAATAACAGAACAAGCGAGCGTCGCATTTGCATGCCACATACAGCCTGCTCCGTCAGCCAGACAGGTTTATGAAAGGAAAAATTCCCTTTGTATCATTAGCTGGCTTATAGTTACCATGATATAAATCAATGCACAATAAAGGGATGTTAGAAATCGCACTGTTCCTGGACTTAAGAGAAGCTAGAAAGCAATTTCCTAATTAGAAAGCGGGATGGGAATTAAATTACCGGCTTATTCTGTAGTAACATAGGAGATACAAATAACAATAGGCGTCCAAAAGAAATTAAACATCAAAAGGCGTCGAGTTTTGTAAGACTTGAACTTTTAAAACGGAAAATGAAAACCAACAAACCAACCAACTCAAGTAAAAAAGTTTTAAATGACAAGTTTGAAGAAGGCGAAGAGTTTGCGAAAGCAAAGGAAAAAATGTTTGTTCATAGGGTATTTCTGCGTATTATGCTCAGTCTGTCTGCATTTCATTTGGTTGAATACGTGGGAAAGGAAACAGGATCCCAGCTTGGATGAAATCAAACCTGCATAATGTAATCAAGAATGAGAAGGTACTATATATCAGATACAATATAAAACAGGTAGAAGTTAAAATGAGGAAAGGAAAAGGTAAGTCAAATATGGAAAATGGACATAAACTGTACAAGAAGCTGAGATACGATTTTTCCCAAGTATATTAAAGACATTGTGAAGAAGACAGATCAGATTCAGAAAGATGGCAAAAAAAAAAAAGTGCTGACAGCAGAGTTATGAATGAGAAGTAAATGCACTCATTAATTCCATATTCACAAGAGGGCAAGGTCATCAACAGAAGTCATTTGTTGAGGCTGAAAAATTCTTATCAGGAAAAGCATCACTCCAAAGCACGTTAAAGAAATCCCAAGATGTACAACAACAAAAACTACAGGGTATAAATAGAAAACTAAATATATCGAGAGGCCCTCAAATCTTAACTTTGTTCAGAGACTTTTCAGTTATACAAAGAAATAAGAAGAAATTGCCTTGAAAATCCAGTCTCAAATATGTAAATAAATGAAATGGCACATTTAAGACATCATTTTCCTTTAAGAAGTCAAATGAAGAAACTCAGTAAAGCTGTAAAATAAAGTGACCATTAGGAATAAGATCCCAGTGTTCAACACTTTTTTTTTTTTTTTTTAATTCAGATGATGGTTACTTGCTTCCTTGCAATGGATGGATCCATACTATCCCAGATTTTATTAACGATGCCTTAAAGAAATATACTTTAATTCCAGATCCTTAGTATAGGTACGTACTTCACAGAACTAACCAGGGAGGCTGCCAGTCCTGTAGATATATTTCTTAGTGAAGAGGCCCCAGATCAATGGAGGACTAAGCATATGCTCAATTATACTTAAGCATGTGCTTAAGCATCTCCTAAATTGGCACTGTAATTAAGATTACATTTTCTAGGATATCAGTTTGACACTAATTGTAATCAATGCAAATTTATTCTTTCCGGTATTTGTTCACGGAGCAATCCTGATTTCAGTTGAATGTATCTATTGCTCTGGTAACAACTGAGCACTTTTCTGTCTCCGGGTTGAAATGAGCAGTTACCGTTCAACAGTTATTTCTGGGTTGCTTAAATTTCATGGAATTGCTTTGTTCCACTACAAAACCAAAAAAAAGAAAAAAAAAAAAATCGAACCATTTTAAAACATTAAACCGCTCATATGATATAAATAGATGGAGGAGATATTTATGCAAAATGAAATGCATAAATAACAAACTACAGTTCTATCAAAACAATACCCCCATCAAACCAGCTTTTCAGTGGAAGTCTGTTTGCCATATTTGTGCTGTAGATCAGTTGAACCTGGGAAACTCTGTCCGAATTCTCACAGCTGCCTGAATAGCTTAGCTGAAATTGTTTCTGTGTTCAGAGAGAGCTGGGGAAAAGCAGCTTTTCTTCTCTCTAGCTTGGTACTATAGACAATGCAAAAGCCAGTGATCACTTAGTGCCTTTTTTTTTTCCTCCTGCTGTGTACAGTTGAGTTTGTAAGGGCTCCCTGCTCACCTCACGAGAGTTTGAGGGTTTATGTGAGCAAAACGCCACACTAGGGAGTGGAAAAATAAGGGGGAATTGGTTTCCCATAAGAGAACAATTAGTGTCTCACCACGCATCACAGAAGACCTTCTTACACGCACTCATAGCATGCTGATGTTGGAGGGAAGGGAATTACCATTTTTCAGCATCATCTTTAATAGCTCACTAAATGTAGCATCAAGTCGCAGTTTACCACGAGTTTTGCTCGCAATAGCTTGCAGTTAGCTGAGTTTAGAATATTTCCCGCGTGACAAACCAAAGAGCCTACGGTAACCTTTATACCCAGTCCATAAAATTCTGCTTGATCTACAACTCACCTTTGGAAAAACATCCTGCCTTAAATTTACAAACTTCAAATAATAAATTAAATCTAAAGACCTCACCATACTCTCAAAAAAGCCCTTCTTGAAGCTGAGGTACTTGAAGTTAAAAACATGCACTTTGTTCTAATTTTAATTTATCTAGCTTCAACTTCAAACAACTGGATCATGTGTTATTTTTCCCATGTGATGGAGAACTAACTTGCTGCTGGATATCTCATCCCTATAAACATACTTGTAAATAGTACTCAAACCATCTCTATACCTTAATTTCAGTAACTTAGCTTCAAAGTTTTCTCACTACATGAAACTTTTTTGTTCCAGAAGGATTCATTTTTGTAACTGTTTTTCTGAAACCTTACTCAATTTTTCCACGTCTTTCAAAATTTCAGGCTGAAAAGAGAATCTGAAAACAGTAGTCTAGCACTACGCTCAGTAATATCAAATAGCCAAGTAATTCAGTCTCCCTATTCCAAGCTTATCTCATATTTCACACTTCTAGCTTCCAGGTTTTAGTGAAGTTCACATTCATTTGACTAAGGCACTTTAAAATCCAAATCCATACATTAAGTCTGAAAGTGAGATTTACAGATGGCTCACAAATTTAAAATTGTGATCTTCATACTGTTGCATTAGCCTAGAAAGATCTAAACTTCACAGGTCTATCAGCTTTCAAAACTCAGGCTCCCGATGATTCCCCAAATTCTGGTGGAGACGACTAACAGTGCCTCAGGTCTTGACACAGCTGAGGAACTTGACAGTTATTTCATGGTTTCCTCCCAGCAAGGTCAAAAAACTAAGCCCTCTATGCACCCTGCACAACAAATACAGCTGAAATGCAGCACAGTTCTCATTCCTTACAAACAGGGCTGGAGGATACAGTATCCTCTTTTTATTTACAGAACAGTTAACCTACCAAAGATGCGAGACACTTGGACTTAATCCTCCCTTTGAGGAAAGGGTTCAAACGCACCTGTAGAACCACTCAGGAAAGCGTACTGAGTTTTCCCGTACATAAGCTAAGCTCCAGTGTATACATGTAAATATAAATAGATACGTATATGAACTATAGAGGCAGATGAAGGAATGCTCTAGAAACACCTCTAAGAAATGTTCCATTCGGTATCTCACAGTTTTATCTCTTAAGGAACAGAGAGCAAACGTGATTCTTACACTTATTCCTACCCCAAGGACTCTTGAGAAAATTTATAGACGACCTCGTTCATAATTTCTTGAATTAGGAAGAGATAGCCAAGACTAAGCTTTCAGTTGGGTTTCCTAATTTAGAGGTGCATGGCTGTGTTCACTCTCTCTCTAGCGCAATGAATCTGCCATTATACCGTGTTCCCTGCTAGACACTGGAAAACAGAGAATATTTATCTGATACCACTGAACAATTCATTTAAATCTCAAGCAGCTGGAATGACTTAAACTGTACACAGCACTTTGTGCTTCGGATGGGGGTTTAGGAAACCTTTTGAACAAGAGTTGTGCATAATTTGTATTCAACTTTCTGTCCCTATTTTAACGTAACTTCCAACTGGAATCATGAATTTCAGCTTCAAACTGGCAGATGCTTAGCTGGAGGTATCACATCACTGACCATGTCTGTACTTCAGCCCTGTGAGTAAATCCCCTTCCTTCGGCAACATCCTCATATTCTGTTACTCCCATGTTACAAACAGACTTTCTGTTTCTGAACAGATGAATTTAACTTCATTATAATAACGATCTTCAAATGATTCTGATAATTGGTTTACTGTTTCACTATGTTGTTATTTTTTATTATGTGCTAGGAGCATTCAAAAGAAACACCCCTGACAAGGTACCCTTTTTCTGAATACCTGGAGAGGCACCACTTCGCTTCTGAGATAGTCACAAAGGCAAGTTTAGACACCGATACTCTGTACCTCACCAATTTGTACGATCACAGTTTTTATGTAGAACATTTTAAATCAGCATTGATTCCACCAGGTGACAGTCACCATCATTTATTCGCCAGCACTCTGTAATACAGATAGGTACAGATTTCTCTTAAGTTCACTCACACAAAGCTACTCATTAATATTGCTACAGTTACGTGAGAACTGAACATTATTCTCCCTTCTATGAGATATTTCTTCAGCACCAGTAACACAGGAAGGGGTAGTGTTGGACAGGGGGAGGATTACATTGCCACTACTTAAGGTGTATCTGTTACACGGATAAATGAAAGATTTCGGTCTCCAGAAATAACAATCCAACATCATTCACCGGCACTAAATTCAGTTGAATAAAAGCTAAAAAGTAGAAAATAGACTAACTTGAATTGCAAATGTAATCACAGATGCCAGATACTAACCTTAAAGCTTTCAAGGTGAAATTCACCCATCCCTGCACCACGCTGAGGATTGAGAGCAGTGCCCTGAGTAGGCATTGTGGGAACGGGAGCCACCCGCCCCAGTTATGCACATGATAAAAAGTTGCTGCAAAGCTCATCTCGTTCTCATTCTATTCATAAGCTGATAGAAAAGCTGCAGGCTTTTTTCCTTCCCCCTATGTGGTCAGAAACACAGGTTCCTCATAATCATGGAAATGGAGGCCTCTCCCTCCTCCTGTCGGGATAACTGTCAGCCACAGAGCCAGTTTGGCTAAGTGGCATGAGAAGTCGAGAGTCAAGGTCCTCGTATCAGGGCTGCATCTTATAAAGTGGCAGATCCATTGCTCTCTAAGGAACAGAGCAGGTTGGATCTTCAGTCACTCAGAAACAGAGAACTAAACATTTCACTTTCAGCACGTAAAGCCACTTGTTTCAAGTAATGATCCCCAATATCCCCTTTCTTGCTTCTCCTTCTCTTTCTCTGTTTTACTCACAGTGTCTCCTTGAGCGGCTCAAGCTGACAGCAGTGCAGCTAAGGATCAAACACTTAAAGCTTTACTTTCAAGCATCAGGCACTAGACATGCTTATTAATATTCACCAGATAATTTCCTACTTTGCTGATAAAAGTTCTCTCGAAAGAGCTTTCTTTGGTGGGGAAAAAAAAAAAATAAATCCACACACAACAAATGAGCAAGTAACCACTATGAATTATTTCAAGGCAACCGTACGCAACGATGACCTTGAGAATCAAGCAACTGCGAACGTTCAACACTCAAATAGTTTAATCCTGCTCCTTCTGCAGCCAACGTTTAGTGGATGCTGATGATCTATGACATATGAAATAAGACTGAATCATCAATCTTTCCCATGCAGGCAGGTATATGTGAGTGCATCTACCAGAAAACAACAGCTTCCACAGACGACGCTAGGGCCTGGGGAAGATTGGAGAATGCCCTCTGACCATCAGTACTATTCTTTCCCAAACTGAAGCTAGAAGACTGACAAGCTAGCTACATAAGATGTTGTTAAACAAGTTGCAACTATTCAGAAGTTAATATAGCACATCATTCCCTGCTGCTTTTTAGCCCTTTACGCCTCAAATGATTAACTTCTATCATCCAAATACCTTTTCAAGCTGTACACCACTCCCCTCCAAGAAACACCACTCCCCTCCAAAAAACCACCACTCCCCTCCAAAACCAACAACGGAGTTATTCTGTGAATCTTATTTTCAGCTACTGTGACAGCTGGGCTGATAACTGAAAGCAGATTTCTGGCATCATACTTGCAGCATTCAAACAGAGCCGTTGATACAAGCATCTTAAGGCAATCTTGCATATATAGGTTCAGAATAAATGTGCTGGGGTCTGGGCAGGTTCTGACTAAGCATCGAGCTATAGACAACGAACATTTCTCTCAAAGGTAACAAAATTTTCCACTTGTCAGTGACTGGAAAATAAAGATTAAAAAGTACCAAACAAACCAACCGGAAAAGTTAGAAATAATGCTTTTTTCCTCTCCTGTCCCCTTTTAAGTAAGCACTATGTAGTCAAAGATCAGAAGTAGCCAATGGACAAGCTGATGAGCAAGAAAACACATACAATTCAGAACCACACCACATTGCATCAGTACCTGCAAATCTCATACAAACAAGTCCCAACCGTTGGTAAATATGTGCATATTCGCAAAGCTAAGCAAAGCAAGATAACCCCCCGCACACCCTTTGCCAAAGGGTATGTGTTATCTAGTCAAGCCAAGAGATCCTTCTGCTGAAGAGATGAATTTCTTAACATTGGTTTTATAAATATATTTAATAAGGCAGTGCTGAGGAAGTACATGGCAGGGGGGCTGGAACTAGGCAATCCCTTCCAACTCAAGCCGTTCTACGATTCTACGATTCTGCCTCTATAAAAGAAAACAAAGAAACTAAGGTTGTTTGAACAATTAAGTAAATTCCATAGGTTGCATTATAAGACTTCCGTAAAGTGTACAGGTGTCAAAACAACACAGCACATTTCAAAACTATGTCTTTGTTGAAAACTAAAGGTGAAATACTTGGCTTTGCTAAGAAAAGCTGCTGCATTTCTTCTAATAGCTTTTCTTATCTGAAATAGTACAGCAGGCTCCTGTGGCAGAGAGGAATGAAAAATACTTTAAAATAAAGTAGCAATTCTAAATAGCTTATTCATAATAACAAATTGTTTAGAGAAACTGCCTTTATAAATTAATGATTATGTGATGTGCCTGATATATTGTGAACAAAACAACTGTACATAAGGAAGTTCTTCGGTTTGTAAGTGGCTTGTACAAGAGTTAATAGCAACCGTTCTATAAGGTATTTCAAAATCTTTAAAAAAAAAAAAAAGTGTGGTGTTACCTTAAAAAGAATATCATTCAAATTGTATATATCAGAACTGAAAAGTTTAGGCCATATGAATTCTGAAGGCTAAGGACAGAGTGCATTTTTGCCAGCAGGACTACAATCTGTTTTGAAATAGATAGTTCTCAGCACAAGATGGTACGGATCACAAACCACCCAAGGAGAACACGCTTATTCTCTTCATTACAAGCACTGAAGAACAGTCAGCCAGTTCACAAGTTGAGAAGCAAATCTGAGGGGAGGGAAAAAACCCCAAACAAACCCAATGGTCTATACCGTGCAGTTATCTCTGTGTCCTTTGACACACTGCTGGTCTTCCAACTGCTACAACTCCTGGCAACAAACCACGGTTCATGATACAAACCACGGTTCACGATACAAACCACGGTTCACGATACAAACCACGGTTCACGATACAAACCACGGTTCACGATACAAACCACGGTTCACGATACAAACCACGGTTCANCTTCCAACTGCTACAACTTCTTGCAACAAACCACGGTTCATGATACAAACCACGGTTCATGATACAAACCACGGTTCATGATACAAACCACGGTTCATGATACAAACCACAACTTCACACTTTCAGGCACTCTGAGAACACTGCAAGTAAAAGCTACCCTCTACACACAAAAATTCTGACATTTCAAATGAAGACAAGATTTAAGGAGCCATAAGCAAATTATAAAAAAAAAAAACAAACAAACACCAACACACCACTCATTCACAGACCATCAGTAATATGTTTTGTCAACAACAACAAAAAAAAAAAGGATTTTTGGGGTAGGATTTGAAGGACTATAACAGGTTTGTTCTGAAAATCTGTACAGAGGTCTTTCTAAAGCAAAGGAGAAACGTGAATATTCACAATCGAAAAATAGTAAGAGTTGTGAAAAATGGGGCTATGGGGAAAAGGAAGGAGAGAGAAAAAAAATCATTGAGATACAGCAGACCAGGGATGGTCCCTGAAGAGTGTGGAAAGTGTATTAAAAAAACCTGCTAATCAAAGATGGAAGAAGATAATCAGTGGACAGATATACAAGTAAAAGCAGATGATCAAAACAATCAATGCTCTTTGAAGCAACATCCCAGAGAAATCACAGTGAAGCGAGTCAAATAGTCAAATTCAGGAAAATCACTATGATAACAATCAAGTTGTTAGGTAAGAACCCAGACCGGAGTTCAGTGTTAAGGGAAGCTCCATTATGTGGAAACTGCCAGAAAAACTTAGCCATCGTCTGGGAAAGCCAAAGCTTCTGAGACACGGCCGAGTCAAGAAGGAAATGCGATTCACACAAGTCTTGCTGATGTTCACATGACTAATATCAGAAACAGTGAAAAAGGCTCATGAGCAAAACAAGTATAATCCCTCCCCAAAATGCAGTAAACTCAAGGATAAGAGATCTCCAGAGACAAGAGATCTCCAGCTGGAGATGTCAGGGACAGACTAATACCATCTGGATGGGAGAAAAACAGACCTTCCCTTAATTTGTGTTTCTGAAGAACATTACCCCAAGAGGAAGGAAGAGTGGAGAGATGAAGAAAGAAAACATGCACCGATGAGAGTGCCATAGAAAGCGACATTTAAAGGGAATTTCCTTGTTCTCTAAAGGATCTATAGAGGTTGCGTTTAGGTCTAGCAGAGAACTAGGAGGGAAAAAAAAAAGATAAGGAAACAAAGAATAGTCAATTGTGCTGAAAGTGACTGACAGGACATGGAGGACTGGACTTGGCTAGGGAGGAGCATAAAGATGACTCTGGCAAAACTCAACCTCAAGAAATGAAACCACTGAATAGAGAGGGCCAAGGATAAAGTCTGAAGAAAGACACTTCAGAGCACATAGGTGAATTCCATTTAACTACAAGAAGGAGAAACATGCGATGAGGAGGATATCGCTAGAGAGGTAACTAGGATAAGGGAGAGTGCTGGTGTTTGCGGCTTTGTGTGTGAAACGAGCAACAAAGGAAACTTTTACAGCAAAAGAGGAGAGTCAAAGAGAGCAAATTTAAAGGGAGAAGTGAGCACAAGGAGCTTGATAGAAATTTAGATTACTGAAGGGAAGTGATGGAATATGGGAGAACGTACAACAAACTTCAGTACCTGTACCTGCCAAGAAAGGGAACAGAGCTCTGAAAGCAAGGAAGCTCCTATCAGACCCTGGATGTAACATCACTGGCATTCATTCTCAAAGCTTCAGTATCAAGAAGAGATAAAAGTGATACACAGAAGCCTGCTAGAGCAATTGCTACAGGAAAAAAAACGACTGCCAGCAAGTAAAATTAACAGCAGCACCTGAACTGCAGAATAAATTATATATTGAAGTGTTTGAGAATTCTTTTTTGGCAGAACGTTTCTCCGGGGAGAGCAGGATTATATAGTCCTTACAGAGAAAACTGGTATCATTTCCCTACCAGTGCTCCCAGAGAGATGCTCTGCTATTCTTCTACATCACAGAATCATAAAATTGTCAGAGTTGGAAGGGATCTTGAAGATCATCGAGTTCCAACCCCCCTGCCACAGACAGGGACACCTCCCACTAGATCAGGTTGCCCAGAGTCCCATCCAACCTGGCCTTAAAAAATTCCAGGGATGGGGCTTCCACCACCTCTCTGGGCAACCTGTTCCAGTGTCTCACCACCCTCATGGTGAAGAACTTCCTCCTAACATCTAATCTAAACCTACCCTCCTCTAGTTTGAATCCATTCCCCCTTGTCCTATCACTACCCAACATCCTAAAAGGTCCCTCACCATCATAAGGAATATTACCACTGTTAATATCTGTATTGTTTACACATCTCTTTTAAGCAGCAGACCAAAAGTGACAGACCTTGCCGAAAGACTTTCTTTTGTTGATGTCGAATAGAAAACAAGGAATAACAGGCAAAGGAGAAAAGGAGAAAAGCAAATGAGAAGAGTATGGCAAAACTAAGTATAGGGCGTACAGAATCCTCACATGCATGACTACCACAGGACTCCTGAACTGACTGTAGTAAAGAGATGTCAAAAAGCACAGCATTTGTGAATGAAATTCTGAACACATCAACGAGTAGAAATACAAATTTGTGTACACGACATCAACCCTTTGAAACAAAAAAACCCCACCTTCATAGGTGGATGATCACAGTCTCTTAAGCTTAACTGTTGATCATATAGTACTGAGAGAGCACATTTTCTTCTAACATGCACTGCAATAGTTAGAGGCTGCACAAAGTAGCTTAAGTCATTTTGACTGAGCCCAAAATGCTTACAGTACCCTAATTCAGCCTTAAGTGGCCTTTTCATTTAGGTGAACCCCTTTTTTATATGGCACACCCAGAACACTGGGCAGAAATATTAAGAGTCTAATTGCTGAGCATTTATTTCTGAAAGGATTGCAATAAAATGTGAAAAACAGAGTGAAAGTAATTCCAGATGAAACGATGATGAACAGCTCTTCCTTTTTCATTTTGCCAGAAAAATTTCTTCAACTGGAAGGAAAGTTTCTTTTGCTCAGGCTTTGAAGTTTTCTCCCTCCTAAATCTGAAATCATTCACAAAGGTTTCCCACTGAAATTAGCAAAGAGGTGTGATTAATGGTTCATGTAGTAGCTTGAAGTTGAGTTCCTCAGGGGTCCTTCTTGGGACCTATCCTGTGTAACAGCTTTATCAATGACCTGGGAATGAGGCAAACTCCATCCTCCCTGTCAAGCCTCTTACTAAAAGTATAGCTCAAGGCCAGCACCGATAAAATGCAGTCATGTAACCTTATGGAAAGGGCTGTAAGAAAAAGAGCCATGAGAAGCCTTACTGCGTATCTTACCCCTACACTCTTTACAAAAGGAGAGAAATTATATGTAAAGCTCTGTCACAAAGCTTAGAATGTTAGATATATATTTACCTTTTTCTAAGCAGTAAAATACGGACAAAAAAGAAAAAAAAAAAAGAACTAGGAATTAAGAGCTGGCTAAACTGATAAAAGGTCGTAGTATCCGTGGAGTTTATCACAGGGTACGTCACAGTAGAGAAAGTTAAGGATGGAGAGACTAAAACAGTCTGCTTTGACATGTTCAAACGCATCGCATGTCTTCTTGGATATCACCTAGAGTGCAAATACCACATGACTGAGAGGTATTGAGGATCACACTCTCAAGATTAATAAGAAGGTCTAAGGCAGCTGAAGAACTCCACAGCATGACACAGTTCAGCAGCGTTAAAAAGATGGCAGGATTATCAGGATGGATTAACTCAGCAATTAGACTATATAAGAAAATACCCAAGCACTTCACATATTCAGAGAACCCTAGGTTCAAACAACAGTTTTCACGTTCCAGCGCTGCTGCTATCAGCCCCAAATTCTATCATCTACCAGCTTTCTGTCACTAGTGCACAGCACATACTTGCAATTTATTCTAACTACCAGCAAAATACAAAACTATTTTATTGCTGGAAAAAAAACCACAAACACGTGAAAAAACATCCCTTTGAGTTTAGACACCCTTTGGAACCAAAACTGTTCCAGAAATTGGTACATGTAATACTAACTGAAGTGACAGGAATCAAACTCATCCTCATTGACATTACAGTACATGGCAGGAGCACAGAAGAAAATGACAAAAGCCTAATGAAATAAGAACACAATCTACACATTTTCATGCAAAATGTCAATCAGTATATACCAAACAAGCTACTTCGGTCACATCTTCAGAAGAGGAGACGTCAAGTTTGATTGAGGGGGGAAAAAAAAAAAAGGCATCGGTTACAAACTCTATACCAAGATGTGCAGAAATCAAAGCACTCTCGTAAGGCAGCAGTGCGATAACTGATACTACAGACACTATCACAAAGTACATGATAGCTGATGTGCCATCTGTCTAGGTACTACAGAAACAAAAATCCTCTGCTGGATTCTCATTCCAACAAGCACTCTAAATTTAGATGAGATATACAGTAAATACATTATTAGATCATGATTATAAAGGAAGACTGTGGAAGAGCATCAATGTGAACTCAAACCTTGGCCAGATACTCAGAAATTGTTTTTGTGCTTCTTGATACGCAGGAATTGAGAATGGCAATCAACACATATCATATAGAGGCATTCAACAAGACTAAACTATGCAGATGGTCAGCAGGTACTAATCCTACCATCAAAAACCCCTTTGCTCTACATAAATAAAGGTCCTAACATTAGTTGTACATCCTACTGGTGTGCTCAGGAACAGCTTCATCATTTGGCCATGTCTTCCCTCCTTAAATAAACCACGAGATTTTTTTAAAGAAAAATAGAAAGAAATTAAAAAAAAAAAGGTACATCTCAAACCCAGCAAGTTCTTGTCACTATTTAGCAGATAAAAAGTCCATGCTGCAAACAGGTAGCTTTTCTTAGTGACCTTTTACATTCTGTTCCACTTCATGAGCTCTGCATTAGTTCCATAATAAAATAGGCTGTTAAGGGGCAAAGTGTAAGGATTTAGATGCAGTAGATAATCTCGGTTGTTTTTTTTCTACAAATTCCCTAATGATCTTGCCAAGAGTTCTGCAAATGCTGTAAGGGCAAAGGACTTCTGACACTTAATCCTTTTTCTGATTAACAGAATCCCATGTGATTTTGCTTTCAGTATAACTACAATTGCTACATATTATTGCAGCCGCAACAGCTATCAACATTTCTTACTATGGGATGCAGAAGAGTATGAGTGAAAGTTTTCATCTCCAAACATCCCAAACCACATTTGCCCATGTATTGAAGGCCCAAATATTTTTTATTAATGGTCCTCTGTGTGCAAAGTTCAGGTTAATTACCCAAATCCAGAGGAACATTTCATAGGCAGGACTTTTCAAAACAGTGCTGACCAATATTTCTGAGGGAGCTCCGAAATTTCCAACATGTCACGGGGAGCTTTGGTTAAGGGTGCCAGGTTTAGCTCCTTTCTGTTCTCAGTCCACAACGAATCTCCCTTGCGTGTACGGACTATACAAATGTCATCTCCAAGCCATACCTCTGAGATCAGGAAAACTGTAAAACCACATTCTTAAATTAAGCAGAATATAACCAACCTGCAGAAGCTCAAAAATGTCTAGGCTGTAAAAAATCTTCCAGTGGGATGTATTGATGAAAAAAATGTTTTGCTGATAAAAAAAAAAATCCTAATTTGGAAGGACATACAACTTTGTTGGTACATTGCAGACTGAAAGGTACGCCTCAGAAGTGTTTATTAAACAACATGTCTTACAGTTCTAAACCAATTCTTCATGCCTATGAAAATCTGCCTCATTTATAGCCTTTGAAGTGAACCCTAAGGGAATATTCGCATACATACCCTAACGCTGATTATTTTATCAGCCACAGGAGCAAAAAATGCTTTATCACAAAGACATCAATTAATGCAAAAACAAAAAGCCCTTCACTTTTATGTCTGATGTTGAAAGAAACTCAGTTACAAAATAATTAATGGGAAATGTAGCTTCTGTAATACACATTGTGAATATACGCTCCCCGATGCTTTGTGAAAAAAAGTGTTCCTTCAGGATTACAAAGGAAATATGTATTTTGTTTTTCTTTTCTGCTGCTAAGTATTGTACGCGTATCATCACCCTTTCATGTGCCATACACAGCTGCACAGCTTTTTATCAAACACACAACCTGTGAAGTAAAAGATATTGCCAGTCATATGATTAGTGGTAGAATAAAAAAAGCTGTTGTAACACTGTACCAATTATTCAGAGTTCTATCTCAGGGATAAAAAAACCAAATTAACGTTTTGCTACTTGTCTGTAAGACTCAAATTTATCTCAAAACAGGCAAAGCCCTCAAAAAAAAAAAAAAAAAAAAAAAAAATCAAGAGAGAAACATTTTCAAGTTCCTGAAAAGTCAGTGTAGTTTCTATTCTATTTATTGCTGTTTAGTAAGTGCTGCTTAAATTGCACTCATTTTGGATTTTTCTGGAGTGTGACCTGCCCTGAAAACCTCAGCCCCAAGGACCGTAAACTACTGAAAATTGAAAACCAGATTCAGATCAACATAGCTGAGCCAAAGCACAGGCTTGTAAGTTTGTCAAGGGAACGCTGCGTCACGCTGCTTGCTTTGCTGGGGAGTACTCACCACGCGTGGAACAAAGTCATAATTTCAACCATTCTTCGCGACCGGTCTTGGGAAAACGTGAGAGACTAGAAAAAGCCACAGTAACACACTTCACTGTTCCTGCTGGGAATCCATCTGCACGCAGGTCTTTACCTCACCAACACGAAGCTCCAGTGGCAGTCACCAACTCTGGAAAACTTCGTGCTGGTTTTAGTACATATGGTGCCCAGGCTCCAGCCAGGCCAAAGGCCCCTTGTGCCAGAGTCTGCACACCCTGGTCTTGCTCCAAATTGCTCACAGCCTCACAGTTAAGGCATCTTTACCCAATTTACACTTCTGCATATGCTGGGAGGAAGCCTGGGGTCTGCAGAAAATGAATGACCATCACCCCAAGCTGCTTTAACTGGTAGAAATATAAAAGCTGTGCCTCTATGGGACAGGGGTAACAGCCAGAAGATACCACTGCTGCGGAAATGACCGGGGAAGGACTCCAGGCTGCAGCCTCCAGGACAGAAGGATCTCTCACAGACAACCGAGCTGAACCTTGCAGGACAACCCTGCAGCACAACACACCGTGAATCCAGTCTCAGTCAATAGGGTGTAGAATCGCTCGGCACTTGTGGAGCCCAGTGTCCGTGACTCCCAGGATGGCAACAACGCTCCCACACGTAGTCCAACCCAACTCCCACTGCAACTGCTAGTGAGAGAAAGGTGTTCCCTGAGGAGTACCCCAGTGAAACTAATCTCCTGTTCTCTCTCACAATCTTCTTGAGATGCCCGTGGATTTTTTAACCACTGAAAAAAAACTCAACCAAACAATAAAACAAAACAACCCAACAAACCTTCCTCCTCCTCTCATTCCAAACTAAATAGTCAGATTGACTTCTTTAGGCTCCAATTTCCTTATGTTTGCATGTCCTCCTTCCATCTAGGAAAACTCAATACTTTGATCTAAACAAGCATTAAACCAGGACCACCACTGATCCTAACTACATAGACACCTACACACTTGATTCTTGCCCTGGCTAGAAGACCACTGGTTTCAGGTTTTTGGTTTAGGGTGGAGTTTTTTTTTCCCCCCTAGCCCTGGTGCAGGCATGGGATATTTATATTTTAGAGAAAGAGCCCTTAGTAATAATCCATGTCAGAACTACTCATCTGTACATATTCAAGTTAGAGGAAGCCTGCTCTCTGAGCCAGCATGCCTTTTGCTGATTTACAAATACATTTGCAAGGCTGGCAAAGTTAATTAAAGTTAATAGAAAATTTTAAAGCAAAAAGAAAAAATAGAGCAGTAAGAAAAATTAATTAAAAAATGATCTATCATCTGAAAGCTGCAGAAGGGCTGCATTCTCACAGGGGATACAAATGACTGCCATTTTATACTTTAACTTCTTCCAGACAGTACAGCACAACAGACTAATCAACTGTGTCTGTGTAATATCTTCAGACTAATGATTGGGCTTAGGTTGCCAGCTAGGGATTTCCTCATTCATTACTTTCAACATATCTACCGAGTCTCAAAACACTACAGACTTTTTTAGCTTCTCATCTTCTGCAGAAAGGAGGAAAAGTTCTGTGATTATGGCTCAGCACAGCGTCAGATGTCTTTTCTTCTTTGGCTTTGCTCTGCCCCTCCTTTGAGAATCTGAGCATTTCGGCAACACCGTGTTTGCCTTCATTTGTCCATCTGTACGATGCAGGTGTCCACAGTACACAGAAGAGGAAATATTTGCCAGCTGTGGTAAAATACTTGCAGATATCCATATGTAAGGTAATGTAAAACCCAAGGCTCTCATGATACTATTTCCAACTTTTAGCTTTCACAAAAGAGTCTATGTAAAGGACCATTCTGCAAAGGTATTACACAACGTGCATCCACAAGATGGTGTTCATATTTTCACATGCACGCACTCAAATAAGGTATTAGTGCTGAGAACCAGGAGAGCCATAATTATCACTGCACCTTCCAATAATTTTTTTTTTAAGCTACGGACAAATCACTTCTGTTTGCTGGAATTTACCTTCCTGAGAAACAGAAGCATTACCTTGGGGAGCTGATGAGTGATCAAATTCACAAAGAGTCTCGAGTTTTTAAGATACAAAGCATTAATGTTTTGAATTCACAGGTCTGTTAATTCCTGACTTTATACACTACATGAAAACTGAACCCAGAAATTCAATGACCTTAGAAAGGATCTGCATATTCTTAACTCCCCTGAGAATCAGGCTGTCCTTGTTTTAGAATATGACACAGATTTGCTTAATAGGGATAGAGAGTTGTTACTTCTGGTGCTTTCTGAGAGCATTAGAAAAGTGCAAGTACAGTGTGTGACCATCCTCAGGATACTGGTAAGAAAGGGTTAAGATGCTGCCAGGCCCAGTTAGAAGTTTTCTTCAATAACCACTAGCATAAATCAATTCAATTCAATCAGAATTGAAAGACAGATGAACTTCATTCCCTGTCTTCACGATGTCAAAAGGTTAAAAGAAACCAAGCACCTTTTTCACCAGAGAAAGAGAAGAAACTTTTCTTTCAGAGCTTCCCAGCTACTTTGCCTCATCAATCTCCTAACTTTCATTTCTTCAACCTGTTCTCCTCAAATCCATGGCTTTTCTAACACCCCTAGTACAAAGATTCTAGTATTCTAAGCAATAAAATACTGGAGGACTGTGTATTTCCTTTCCACTTTCATCAACGCAGTTAATATGATGTAATTATCTCTCCTCTCTTCCAGCTAACACTAGGATAATAAGTGACAAACCAATTGTAAAGCTAAATTGTTATTAGGCACCAGAGCTGAGCCCTCCTTGCCCCAGTATTCTGGCCTTAATCTACTTGATGTGCGAGTTAATACTGCTTAAATATAATCACCAACATTAAATTTTTAGGTAATTTGCAGCTAATTCAAAATTTGATTATTTACCCCGAGAGTTCACTTGATGCTACTCACCACTTTCAGTAGTGCTCAGTCACTGGAAAATACACAGAAAGAGTGCAAGAGGTTCCACAACAGTCCAAATAAATTAGTGAACTAAAATTAAAGAACTAGTTACGAGAAAGTTTTTGCAACACTTATTAGGCTGTAAAGAAGTGAAAATCTTCCACAAGGATTGGATTAGTTTTAAGGAGGATTAAGAAGGTTATTTCTATAAAACACCAAGTGAAATTTTGTCACTTGCAGAAAAGAATCTCGTAATTCAACACCAAACTGAAAACATCACATCAATAAAGAACGTACTTCTCTGGCACCAAAATGCCAGCCAAATTCTTGACAGTGCTGGGGAGAATATGGATGCTGTCAGAGCATTTATTTTTCAAATTTCTATCAGTAATTTCCATATGAATCAATTTTCTAACTCTGGGCAACAACAATGCATAATTTCTTGAATATAAATACAGAACATTTCGTTGATAAACAGCAAGGAAATATAAAGAGGTTTCATATGTTTACATAAATATATTATTGCCTGGCATACTCATTAGGTCTAGTCATCGGACGACCTATATGCCATGCTGTAAAGGTCAATGGAGGAGACAAAGGGGAAAAAATTGAAAAGATAAGTCGTCCGGGGGAGAAAAAGACCAACAAAACACACCAAAAAACCCCACAACCAAAAGCAAATATAAACATACACAAAAAGACAAAACAATAAAAAAAACCCACCCAAAACACATAAAAAATCAAACTCCAACCTAATTTCATGTTAATTTGTACTAAATAACCGGGACTGTACAGGCCAGAACTAAAGAATACACTGGATTACTCTCCCAGCAAACATGTACCACCCTAAAACTGTCAACTAATTTCCTTTTCTTTCTTCCTAACAATTCATTTTTCCTTTGCCATAGTTTCATCTCCATTCCACCCAACACACAATCACACAAGTGGTTGGACGTATTTGTTTCTAGAGAAGGAGAGAAGATAAGAAACACATTGAAGGAATTCAATTCATCTTTATTCCTTAACATTAGTACAAGAATTGTCTTTTACTTGTGGTTTGTTCAGGGTTTTTTTTTTTAGAAAATATGATTTTTAAAGCTCAAAATCATATACCTCTAAGTATACCAAAATGTTTTACGTATCTCATTTATGCAAATAATATAAACTCCATTTCTGTACATTATTGATCAACAATAAATTCAAGCATCATCACCTGGAAGGAAAAATCAATACAGAAAAAAAACATTTCTTTTGTGTTTATTTGGAATAACATGTCTCAAGACAGTACTGTTAATCTAGAGATATCTCAAGAAAGACTGACTAGCCAAATTCATCTGATAATAATACCCTCAAAAGCTACCATAATATTATGTAAGAAGTACAAATATCTTACCCACTGCAACCACTTGTCTGTCTCACAGAATAATTTCCAGTTCCTTATTTTCAATTTAGATTGTTATTAAAGTAGCAGTATTTTAATCAGAGCAGAATAGCATTCCAGATCAAATTAAACCATTTGTATTGCTGCTAGATAGTTAACTCCACAGTACTTTTACCAAACGAAATAATGATTTTATACCATAGTACGTGTTAACAAGAATCAGATGCATAAAACAAGAAATCATATTAATCTATTATGTTGTACTAGAAAATTAATCGAGTAAGTGAAAAGTCTCCTTAACACAGTACACAGAGGAACAAAATATGATGATTATTTTGCATTTACAGTCTTGTAGCGACAGTGATGTATTTTCTAGTTAGAGTACTGCTAGAATTTCAGATTGAGATAAAATTCCCAACTGCTGTGCAGCCATCATAGCAACAATTCCACATGTCTCAAGATTCACATTGAATTTTGCAGTCATCGGTAGACTGCCCATCTGCTAAAGAAAAACCTTACTTCCAAGAAGAGTTTTCTATATTAAAGAATAAATTACCTTGGAGCAGCTATTCTTGACTGGGTGATTGGGTGAGAGGAATACGCTATTAGTCCGTAAGAGAAATTTTAAAATAAATGAGTTCAATCACAAAACTACTTTACATTCCAGCAAGACAGCATTTCTGTGCTTTGTTGGCAGTATTTAATCATCATCAGGAGCATTACTCACGGACACGGCTAGAACAAAAAGATAGCCCTTGCCTCAGAGACCTCAAAAGCTCAGTTCAGGCCAAGGCACTCTAAACTAAAAGACTGTAATGAAAGGAAATACTGTGGCCCTTATAGTTCAACTTGTGCTGCAACCTTAGGAAAAAAAGATTGGTGAAAGTATCTAGGGTGCTCTAAAGGTGAAAAGATATTCTAGGAAAGGACATCTGTAGATGTTTCCGTTCTAGACACCTGATTTTTACTATTGTAGACTTGCCATTCTGTTTTAATGAACGCGTCTCCAAAGCTTGATTTATCATCAAAGCTTCACATCCATCAAACTTAGATCTGTTTCAGGACAAAATATTTGTGCAGTCTAGCTTGTTTAAAGGAGAAACAAAGAAAAGACGAGTTAAAAGGGGGATGGATAAGAGATACACACTGGTCACCTGACTGTTTTCAATGCATATCCAATGAGATAAATGTGATAGATGCAGAAGCCTATGTAAGTATCTGAGCACAAACATCTTCATCCTCAAAAATAAAGGTGCACTATCAGGAACCTTAGTTTTGCAAAATTACTGCTTTCCTTTGAGTAGTCATAACTGCACTGCTGGCATATTTAACATGATTCTTCATTCAGATAAATTACCATTAATTTGAAAGCATAAGAGATTTAAATTCCATGAAGGAGGCTATAGGTCAAAATTAAATATGTATTGGCCTATTTCTGTTGATTCCTTTATACTCAAATTGTTTAAGCATACACGAGTAATCTTGGGGAAAGGAGAAATAAAATAATTAAAGTATAAAGCAGCACATTGATATAAAGAAATGGAGATCATTTCAATTACTTTTTTGATGGTGATCAACTAAAGGGAAGACATGGAAATTCTTATAAGGGGCTAAGTGATCCTGACACATTAATTAAATGTACATCATACCAGAATGGCAAAGCAGTTGACACAAAGGTGATGTCAACTTTGCCTTTTCTCTTGTATTAATAATGTAATTACTAAACGGAAATTCATGTAATTAGGTCTGTTCCCACGTTCATCGGATTTTACTGATACTAAGATCTAGGACGTACCACTCACTCAATACAAGTAAACTCGTATCTTTCAGCATTCAAAAAAACTTTGTCTAAAAATTGTAATGTCTCTTTCAGGGTTAGAATATTCCGAGCTAAACAATTCAACACATTTCTACAAGTACCAGAAAACATTCGTTACAGCAAGTTAATCCACCTATTACACTACTCAGGCGCTAGTGCATTAGGTTTGTGACTTCCAGAAACAGCATTAAAAATGTTAAAAGTCTGGAGAGAGTCAAGCTCTAATAGGTATTTTGGACTCCTGCTTACATATATCATGCATGAACAAGATCTACACGGAGAAAAAATGTGCTTGTGAAAACCTAGGAAGCTGGTTGACATGGGATTAAATGTTGCCTCCACCTTTGGCAGGCATGTCCTTTCATAAAGCTCTAATATTATTTGAAAACCTGAAACCTTTCACATCAATAGACGTTACATATTAAAGACTCCAATCCAAAGCATCCAGTGACTAAAGACAGTCTCTGCATTAGCCCAGACCTTTGGACTGGGCATTGTAAGGCAATGGCTGGATTAATTCTGCAGCCATGCAGGGGTTACCATAACATTATCAACACCTCAGTGGTCGTGTTCCCACCCAGCTGCAATTCCTGCATAACCATTTGACCGCTCAGGGTCGCGGCACAACAAACCTTGCAAGCCTCACACTGCCGAAAACGTTTGCCGACTACGTTTCGTGGGACCCACTGGAGAGCACAGCAGTCACTGTCGTGCTCCTTCACCCATTCGTGCATCCTTAGGACCACCAGGACTTTCCAGTCACAAAGTAAGATCTGGCTAATGGGCAGCAACGTCGTGCGTGGGCTAGAGGGCAAAGAGGCAGGACAGGAATCCAGGTAGATTAACTGTCCAGTTTGCTTTGTTACTCTATTCTCTGTGTATTGATGCAAATCCACCTTTTGGAGCTTTAAATAAAAAGCTGATTAAGTGAAACTGAAGTGGAAGCTAAAGGTGGGACAAGGCCCTTGCCTGAGGCCCTGTGAAGAACAAGGCTCAACAAAGGAATGAAAAAGATACTGCCCCTAATACTGCAACCACAAAAAGGCTGTACAGAGTAGATTTCTCAAGAGACTTTTCTAAATAAGAATGGGTGGGTGAAACTAGTATTTCACCCACGACAGTCGCAGACATTTAAATTGAATAATTCCCAGCTCCCTCAAGAAGGAAATAAAAAAAAAAACCAACCACCACAACAGAAGAGACCCAACCAACCAACACCAGCATCTCACTTGAGGTTCTTCCAGTAATTTCTTCATCTTCGAAAAAGTCACATATTTATACAAAACATATATTTACTTTTCATTTTTCTTTAATGGGATTTTCTGTGAAAGCTGGTGGAGCTGGAAAATAGAAGCAATTTCCATAAATTTACTACCGCTTCTTTCGAAAACAAACAAAGCAATACTTTTTCTTCTTGTTATATATAATTTTCTCTCTTGGCTATCTAATTTAATTTATATAACTACTTTTATAAGTTCTTTTTCTCTTCATATTGTAATAAAATGGAAAATCTATTGTTTTGCTGTATAGCCTCTCTTAAAAGCTCTTATTGTTGTGTTAAATCAATGCGTATCGAGGCTAATCTGTGTAAGTGGATTTTCTCTCTCTCTATGCTCCTATCCTTTTTCTTTCTCTCTCTGTTACAGCTCACTGATCAACTTCATGATGAGAAAGGTAAACTGCAGAAGAACACAGCCTTGTCCACTCAACATCCCAAGGGTTTTCACATTTCACACAATCACTATGCAGAAACGGAGCAAGGAACATGCTCTTCTTACTAATAAGAGTATCTTTGTCAGTCCAAGGTCAAGACGTGCTTTCTCCAAAGGAAATGTAGAATAGTAAACAGCTACAGCAACAGCCTGTCAAATCTAGCTCAGAAAAGAAGTTCACACAGCTGAAAAGTTTAAAAGCTGAAGGATCATAGAATCATAGAACAGTAGGAGTTGGAAGGGACCTGTGGAGACCATCGAGTCCAACCCCCCTGCTAGAGCAGGATCACCTAGGGCAGGTCATGCAGGAACATATAACCGGGTGGGTTCTGAAAGTCTCTGGAGAAGGAGACTTCATAATCTCTCTGGGCAGCCTGTTCCACTGCTCTGTCACCTTCACAGGAAAGAAGTTTTTCCTCATGTTGAGGTAGAACTTCCTGTGTTCCAGTTTGGGCTCATTGTGCCTCGTCCTATCCCAGGGCACCACTGAAAAAAGACCGGCCCCTTCTACTTGACAGCCACCCTCCAGAGATTTGTAAACATTAATAAGATCCGAACTCAGTCATCTCTTCTCCAGACTAAACAGCCCCAGTCTCTCAGTCTGTCTTCATAAGAGAAATGTTCCAGTCCCCTCATGATCTTTGCAGCCTCCGCTGGACTCTCTCAAGTATTTCCCTGTCCCTCCCTTTCCCTGGGGAGACCAGAACTGGACACAGTACTCCAGATATAATCTGACTAGAGCAGAGTAGAGGAGGAGGAGAACCTCCAAGGAACCAAGGAGCTGACTTGGTCAACCGCCTAATGCCACATCTACCATTCCTCCCATTGCTTTTCACGTTCTCCCATGTTAAGAGACCCCCATCTGCTCACACAGCTCCAACTACCAGCACTCCACAAACAACTTTCAAGGCCCACTTTTCTTTCTGTAATATAAAATCCAGCAAGCAAAACCAGCTGAAAAAAAACAAAATCACTGGCAATACAGAAAGGGAAAAGGCTACACATGGTGCTGGGTAGGTTAAAGGACAGCAACTGTGGGAAGAGGTGTTCTGGCATTCCGGGAAGGCCATTTTATTTTTGTTTATAAAACAGTGATTTGTTAGGCTTGAAAAAATGAAACAGCTATAAATTCTGTTTACAAACAGCGTGAAAGAAATAGACATTAAAGCCGGTGGCTTTTCAAACGTGTGGACAGTGTTATTTAAAATGGTAAAATTAAAAGGAGTGGAAACGGGGAGTAAACACTGCGCTGTGGCTCACCAGTACCACGTACCGCCAGAGTTCTTCTGAAATCCTTAGGGCTTATTCTCTGAATGACTTTGATGATGTAGCAAAAAGAACCCTAGGCAATGAAAGGTCTGACTTCATTTTATGCTAAAATATTTTTACTTTTTATCATGAAGGACATACTTTTTATTGTAAAGCGTGTTTATCATAAAGTCTTATACGTCTGCAACTCCAAACGGTAGTATCATGCGTGTAAATTTAAGTAACCGAAGTCTAGATGTATACACGTGTTCGAAATCATAAACGTGTTCAAATATTTTGTTAAATCAGTTCCTTGACCACGAATCCATTGTTTTCTAGAGCCCAGGACTCATCTCAAATGGGCAAGTACCTGACTCAACGCACTAAGAACATTCACACTTAACAATCAATGTCTATCAGCATTTTCTAGAAGGTGCTTCACTAGAGAATGCTTATGTCATGTAAAAAAAAAAAAACAGGCAGAAATCTTAAAGGGGGAATCCTAATATAACATAATTACAGGGATTAGATGTCATTTGGGCAGTCTGGTGTTATTTATTTGAACAGCAGATATTCAATGTAATTCACCTAATCAGGTCTATAAGGTTATTTAGCTAGCTTAAATTAGGAATTAAATTAATGCCATATTCTATAATAAAAAGGCTTAATTAAATAATTAAAACTTAACTCTTCTGAGCTGATTAACAGCACTGAAGAAGAAAAGAGTTTGTCTGACAGCCGAAAAATATGTTTTGGGGGCAGTAAACTAGGGAGAATATATATTTTAAGTGATTAAACTCAGTGCAGGGATCTAAATACTTATGACTGCTCTGGGAACGACACTGCTATTAATAACTTTCAAACTCCTATGGAATGACTAAAGTGTGCTCATTAAAGCAAAATGCTTATTAAGCAATCCTGAAAATGCAAATGATGTTTCCCAAATGACATTTTCTCTTTTCATTCAGTTTCACGTCCCTTGTGTTTTAATCCAGGTAGCCTCAGCACTGCAGATGGGGGAAAAAAAAAAAAAAAAGAACAAAAAACCAACACAAAACCCCCACACTTTATGCAAATGTACATTTCAAGATTTGAAATTGCCTTCGTATTTTTTCCTCTACTTTTGTTCTTGGAAAATAAGAAATTAAAAGAACAGTGAAGAAGCTTACTAGTCATCATTATAACCAGTAAGGAAATTTCTAGTAACAGTATTTAATCTGGAAAATGTCATATTCATTAAAGCCTTTCTTTGGTGGGGTTCTGGGAGTCTGTTACATTTATGTATATTGTATAATATATCCAATATACATTAATGTATAATACATAATGCCTACATTATTACATTACACATAAATGCACATAAAATTTTGACCACTTGATAGATGAAATGATCTTTCATTTATTATTTTCATTTTGTACCAGATCAACCAGCTCCTTGCACATAACATTCCGCCGGGGCAGGAATATTAATAAACTAGTGAATATTAATTTACATAAAGAAAAACTGCTTTAACAACCTTAATCACGAACAAGACAACTATCACAGTGGTTAGCAAATTTACCTGCAATACGGAGAGGCTGTTGCAACCAGCTCTGGCTCATTTCTTGGGGGGAGGAGGGAGGCAGAATAAAAAGAATTTTGTGTAAGAAACTTTCTGAAAATATTTATTTACTCAACAGATGGCTGATGCCAAAATACTCAGATCTTCTAGTTGTGATTAACTTCTAGTTTCGTGTGATGATTTGACTCTGAGATTCCACATCAAGCAAACTCCTGATCACATACACAAATAACAACCGTATTACTCTTCCTATCATCAATCATCTCTGTTCTTTTATCAAAAGATTTTAGAAAATAGCCTCGCTTAGGTAAAACTCAGCTTTCCAACAGAAGGTGGCAAGCTGACAGGCATCCTCTTACAAATGCTGTCTGATTCGCGTCTTGAACAAATCAGTATTCTCTCCCTTCCAGTGCTGATCAGTACACTTCATTTGTTGCCATTCAGAGGCTAAATTATTGTCATTAACACCAGAACCAGTTATTCCTCTAGTGCACTTTACTGAACTCCCTATGTCAACCTTTAAGCTTAGGGACCACCATCCCTGAGAGCACCAGCATGGAAAATCTCAAGGCTGAATTCCCTCTTCTAACCTCCTCCCACTCTGGCCCCAAACTTATTCCCAAGAGATTGGCTTTTCCTGACGGTTGCAAACAATTTATTTATTCCTGGAGATGCAAATGAGAACACACACACAAAAAACAAACCAAAACCCTCCCCGTACACAAAAAGAACTCACCCGAAAAAAAAAGAACAACCAGTCTCTCATTGCTCCACCCTTCAAAAACCAGGGAAGTCGGACATATTTATGCAAAACAGAACTTGTTCTCCTTCAAGTCGGAAATGCAATGTCTCTTAAACACAAAACAACTGAGAAACAGCACTTACTAACTGAAAGAACAGATAATACACAGTAACAAACTAAACAACTGTAGACAATCTAATATACAAGATGGGCAATTATACATCTCTGATTAAAGCTGAAAAATGTCCCATTAAGTGCACTTCCACCGCTCTCTTTTCTCCTCTTCGTGTCCTTGTTCTCCTCTGCCCTACCACAGTTTCCCTCCCAACTCCCCACCTTGGGATACTTGTCCCTACACTCTTCAAAATCTACAGCTGGTGCTATCTCAAGATAATACTTCAATTTAAGGAGAAAAGTTCAGCCAAGTAAGAAAACTGATGCCCAACTGACATCATCTGCCTGTGAATCAGTAAAGAAAACATCTTTATAGGAAAGCCTTACTAAGCACTACCTCCAAATAAACAAAGAAAAAAAAACCCCATCCAATGAACTCTAATGAACTCTAGTACTTTATAGATTTGTCCCCTGTGGTTGATTGACCTCGATGTGTATTGAAGAGGTAAGCTCCAAATGAACCTCCTTCCAAGCCTAGGACATTTATCTCACTTCTAACTGAGTCATAGAGCATCTCTTTGTTTGGGTACGTTATCTATCTGCTTATTTTAATGTGGCTTTGGCTTTGAGATCTTTATCACAACTGTCAAACATCGTCAAATAGATTCTTATGTCCAAAATACATCCAAAAAATTACTAGAGACAGAAATACCATGAGACTGCAGAAATCTCGCTTCTCTGGGAAAACAGACTAAAATTACCTAAGTTTCTACACATAAAATGGATCTTTAGCAGCAAGGTCATCTTGGGTTCTTTCTGATTCTCACAACTTTTTTTAACATTTACTCCATTAAGTATTTCACAATCTATTAACTCTCCAAAATTCACATATTTTAGCTCTTTAAAAAAAAGGGGGGGAAGGACAAAAATCAAGTTCAATCTTAAAACTACACAACAGACCTTGGTTTAAATTTATGCAAAAGATGCCTATTCTCCCTCAACCGCCAAAGTTCTTAACATTTCATAAGTTACGGAAATATTTTCTAACCTTTCATGTCAATTTCTAATCCTTTTAGCTATGATAGGAAAGTCCATAGTGAAAAAGAGGGAAATACAATTCCCTTTTTTTCTTAAACAGCTTTTGAAATCTCTATGAAAGCCTTAGGCAGTATATTTAAGTTTTGTAGAAATAAAGGTATTTAAAAACCTTTACCAAGTCTTAGACCAGCTCCAACAACGTTAAACATGATCCAGAAAGCAAGAAATTAAAGATAAATAGCTACTACCCTTACATACCATCTGTATAATCTTTCTCCCAAGCTTGATAAAGCCCGACTGGCAGCTTTTTCCTTATGTTCACAAAGTCTCGGAATTACTTAAAATTTATCTTATTTTTTAAAGATGTAAGCCACTTAGCAAGATTTTTAAACAAAAACTGAGCAAATCTCTATTTGCCTGGTAAGAGTCAGAACGCATTTCAAATTAACTACCAGAAAGCCAAGAAAACGACGTGTGGTAGAAATACACAGCAAAACTGAAAGGGAAAACTTGTCACAGTTTTGTGAGAGAAAACTCTGGGGAACACTTTCTCAGTAAACAAGAGGAGCAACTAAAGACTATTGAAGCTACCTATACCGATCTTTAGCATAAATGCTGAAGAAAAAATAAATCCCCATAGATTATTTTATCCTTCATTTAAGCAGAGCAAGGAAAATGATTTAGGAAACAAATTCAACCGGTCAGTTATCATGAAAGCTGGAAAAAAACTAATTTTACGACAAATTTCCAGCTATAGTGACTTTTTTGTCTCTTCGCAGTTGTACGCGTTATTTTGCCTCCCTTTTTAAAAATGTTTTGTTTTCAGATCGCGATCATCGTACCTCAGAAAAAAGAGGCCTGTAACTCCAGTTCTCCTTGGGTGCCTAAATATTCAGTTTAGGAAAAAAAAAAAAAAGCTACAGATCCAGTGACAGCTACGAAAAGTACAGAATATCCCACTGCTCCCTTTACAGAGCTAGGATAACATATGGTTAGCGTGGGGCTTTTCTCATCAGCTCAGACTGACGCAGAATGATCCAGTTAGAGTCAATTTGCATGTATAATATCAGAGCAGAGCGTCTCCAGATCTATAAGCCAAAAGAAAAAAAGTATTCACAACTTTGGGAACTGAAAAGTTGGAGTTGCAGACAGCTCTGGCTGATCTGAAGTCCCATACAGCTCCTAGCTAATTCTGAGTAAGGCATGCAGGGAATTAAACATGCAATTCCCATCATGATCAAAGATTGCTGCTACTCGGAGTCTTTAGATGCTGAGAACCTACCCTCTAGTGTTTACTAATAGCATCCATTTAGTACAGCAGGTGAAATGCTGATTACTTAATTTATTTCTTAGTCGTTCTGAAAACCTCCCACTGCATTTATTTTGCATATCCTGCTTTTCTTCCTCCGAAGATGAAGGCCACTGAAAAATCCTCAGGGATACAAGAGGAGTGTGGCACCACAAACGAGCACCACAGCACGCACACATTACAGGCCATCGGGGCGCAGCGCAAAAATCTTCTCAACAGTCCATTTACACACCGGGAACTAAATTCAGTCGCCGTATTTGTATATGAAACTTCCACCTCCCCCTGCAGGGCTGAGATCTGCATACTCAAGAGTACACTTCAACCTTTGATTGCTCTGCCGCCTACTTCATAATTTCACGGCTACAAAAATACGCCGTTCAAACGCTTTAGAAGCGTTACGTGAAGCAGACAGGCGAAGAAACGCTTCGACACATTAAGATTTAATAGGTTGCTTTCCTGAACGAGGGCCAGATCCTGCACATTCTCCATTCCCTACTGAGAGAAAGCGATCCCAATTTGTTACCAGAGAAAAATAAAATCTAAGTTATTCATTATTTCACGCCTTGCTGGCTCATGCACTCTTGATAGTTGCTTTCCTGTTCTCTTACTAATGTTTAGATGTAAACAGCATTTTGTCAGGAAAACTTACTGATCACAGTTTTTGCAAATAATGAGCAAGTTGACCTACACAGAGAAAAGAAAGGTGATGTTTTCAGTTGGATGATGCCTCTTTCAATGCTGACTTACACTACAAAAGGGAAAGGAATTCCTGAGGCATGGTATGTAGTTCTTATTTCATTCTGCTTTATGAAGACAGGCATTCAGTGACTGAAAAAAATATATGCAAATTTAAACTCACGAATTTTCCATAGTACTCAGCAGTACAGTACCTTAAGCTCCTCTCAGATAAGACTTCCAGGGATTTTACACAGTCCTGGGTCCTCCTTTTCTTTCCTTGATTATGAAGAGCTACAGTAAATGAGTTGTGGCTCTGGCCATCCTTCTTAAAGAAAATTCTTTCTACAGAAAAACTGCTGGTTTGGGTTTTTTTTTAAAAAATCTGCAACATGCTACCAAGCTTCCCAATCAAAAAATCATACTGCGTACTTGAAATAAATGCTTCAGTAATAGATGCTGAGGTACAACTCAGAGACAACGTAATCCCTTGATTCCTATCCTCTCTTCCCAAATTTTAAAGAATCTCCTCAGTTTCTCGCACCTTCATCAGCTCCACACACTACTTTGTCTTACAGTGGGAAAGACCTGCTTCCCTACTCAACAACTAGCTTGTCATCTGGCACGATGCAGAGCAGAGGTTGGTTAGCAGGCTTCTGTCCTTCCTGTTCTCTGATGGCTAAAAAAAATAAAATAAAAAAATAACTAGCTTCACCGGCTTCGCTAAGCAGTGTAGGAATCATGTACAAGAAGATGTGATCAAATGAATACCTTTCAGGGACCATTTGCCACCAAACTTACTTTATAATTCATCTATTCTCTGATACCGGGAGTTGCACTGCTCTGTAAGATACAACTGTACTTCCAATGCACTACTTAAATCTTAATGGAGTGAAATTGCTCACATCCATATTTTAACAGGCTTAAGGACGTCAGCTCGCTCACTTCTGCACAGAAACTTATCTCAAGATACGAGAGAAAGTCTACCAGAGAAATTCAATGGAGACATTCCCTACGACAAAAATTACATAAGGTTGGCTATTTCAGTGGGGACTGGGGGAGAAGGGGTATCGGCTTTTAGGGTTTTGAGGGTTAGTTGTTGCGATTTTTTTCTTTTTTTATATGGATCTAAATATGTGACTGTATTATGATTTGCTACTCACTTCTAGCTTCTAACAGTCAAGTAGAAGACTGCGAAAGCTTATGCCTTCTAAAAAATCTCGTGCTTTAGGGCTACATTAAATGTTCTTCCTCTCCAAATTCACTTTTTGTTATATATAAATATGCTTGTTCTTTAGCTTACAGTCGATTTAATTTGACTAGATTATTTCAACCAATCAATGGTGAAATGTGCGTGACTCATTTTGACATAAGTTGTGCACGGTGGGCTTTCAGCAAGAACAGAATTGAGACACGTGTGGATGCTGAACAGCCTATGCACATATACATATAAACACAAAAATAAGTAATTATCAAACTCTGAGGCAGTCAAAGTCAATCAAAACTTGGACAAACACTTTTTAAACCCTCCAACGCCATCAGCCACAAACAAGTCTGCTATTTGATTTATTTGTTTCTCCGTCATAGAGGCATTTGAGGCAGGTAGCGAAGTAACTCAGGTAAGGAAATAAATGGCTGACCACGTAACACCAACAGCACAGGAAGGAGCGGATGCAAACAATGGGTGTGAGAAAGAATTGGAGGGAAGATTTAGTGATTGGAAAAAAAAAAATGCAATGAAGCTAGTGCTTCTTATTTTGTTTCTGTCTTTTTCAAAAAGCAAAGTTAAGCTGTAATCTCCAAAACCCCAGTCTTGTAGTCTGTTGCGCCCAGAGGAGGGCAAGAAAGCTGGTGAAAGGGCTGGAAGGAATGTCCAATGTCCTGTGAGGAGTGACTGAGAACTCTCGACTTGTCTAGTTTGGAGAGAAGGAGGCTGAGAGGTGACCTCATTGCTCTCCGCAGCTTCCCAGAGGAGAAGTGGAGAGGGAGGTCCCTTCCAATTGAAATATTCTGGTCTGTTCTATAGATGGACTAGTCTAACAAACAACAAAAGACAGGAACATTTTAATAAGCAACATCAGTAACACCAGAGGTGAGGGTGGGCTAGGGAATTATTTTTTTGTTAATTACTGCAATTTTCTTAATCACCTTATCTCATCAACTTGATCGGTCTCCTTGCGATCCTTATTTTCTTGTCGGCTAAGCCAACGATTCTCCACACTGAATGAGATTTGAATACAATCAACGAGCTGTTCATATGGATGAGGGCCATTTGAGAAATGTATTTGAACTGTTGCTGTCGCACACAAGAAAAGGCAACTGCTTCTAGAAGTACTGCTTTTAGAAGAGTCACTCGAAATCTCAGGTTCTCTTGGATGTAACACAAAATCTGACAATCTCCACTGACGTGTCTCAAATGTAGAGAAGTAATTTTAGAGGAAATTTCATTCAGGTGATTATAGTGTGTTAAGAGATGAGTCAAAAGCCTCAGAAAGTTCGTATTTAGAAGACAAAAAATGATACATTAAATCCCTCTATCCCATTCACGCAGTACATAACCAGAAATAACGGCAATAAGCGGTTACCTGCACAAGTCAGAAGATAATAAGGGAGGAACAAAGCCTTTAGAAAAATAAGGTGGCCATCTAAACAGAAAAGCCCACTCAACTCTGCTAGATAACTACTCAGGGTGTTTTAAACTGTGTATAACACAAGGAACAAATTATTATTCTCAAGGCAGCGTACACTGACAAAGCTCAGATCATCTGTGTGCTTCAGGACACACCCAACAGTTGCTGAAGCTGACGAAGAATCTAACAAAGATATTACAATTGTAAAGTAACCACAGTAATAACAAAAAATTACAATTCTTCATGCAGCCAATGCAAGAAAATAGAAGAGATGTGATTTTTAGACACAGTACCCCGCTGTTCACTTCTTTATAGAATTACTTCTTTATTCAGCACTGAAAATCAGTTTCTCTCCGAGGTCCAGAGAATTCCTATCATATATATAATGAGGGACAAATGGTAAAGGAGATATATATACATATATAAAAAAAAAAAAGTGTTGGGGTATTGGTTTGTATTGGCTCAGAAATATAATTTTAAATGCTAAATAAGTCTCATCTAAGAAGGGTTTGGATAATCTTATTTAAGTTCGTCAAGTACGGGCAGAAATCACTACATAACACCAAAGAATGGGTATCCAGAGAGAAATGCCACCCTCGAGCAGTTTTATCCCATATAACCAGAGGAGAAAACACATTACTTTCAAGTGTAATATACTACTTTGGAATATCTTCCCGTATGAAACTGTGGAATTCATTTTGCAGAGGGTTCCTCCTCTTGTGAGCTACTGTGTTCCACAGCAGGAAGGAAGAACTTTTCAAACAGAAGTCAGCATCCTGAACTCTGTTGCAAACTTAAAGCACTTTACAGGTGCGTACACCTAAACAAACATACTCTCTGTTTACCATTTTTAACCCAAATATTTCTGTTTGTAACAGAAACAAGTCTGAGCAATAAGCTCTTTACAGTTTGTGAGTCATGGAGATTGTCTGATGAGAACCATGAAAATTAAGGGCGAGCAAAAACTGCCTTTACAATGCAAGTGTCGTGATTCTTCAAGAGAAACAAATCCCTTCACATACAACTTAAAGCACTAAAGCTACTCCAAGTCACAGCGGTGAAAGAGGGAAAACAAGTAGCGTTTCTTGAGATTTTTGACAAATTTACACCTAGGATGTTTGGGTCAGGCTTCAAAAGGCATTTAGTTACCTAATTCCCATTAGTTTCAAAGTGCGAACAATACAAACACATTTCCTAGTCTGACCTTTTATTTATACCAAAGAACCAGGGTTTTCTCCCTTTACACTTTTTAAACAAGTTTGCTGTTAATAGCCACGCACAGCCTATTCCCTAAACTTCTTTCTTTTATCTTCAGTGAAACAGCTTTTAAATCTTGCTCTTTTGCTCATAAGTGTTTAAGGCAACAAAGAATGACTTCCCCCTCGCCCCCCTTCAGCTGCAGAGGGCAAAGGAGAAACAAAAGATTAAATATGTTCTTGAAATACGTGAAAATGAGAAGACAGTAAACCAGTGTTATCACAGTTATAGATAAATGAAATAAACGGTAGGATACGAAAAGAACAGATGTCTTATCAAAACATTCTGAATTTTGCATCTAGCACACTAATGTGCTCTATATACCACACAATTTCTCCCTCCGAAAGCAGATTCCTTACAGCCCTGTTTGAACGAGACTTGAACATCCCAAAGGCCAATGCATGGCCAGATTTCCAGGTGAAGCCTGGAGCACCACAAGCTTCACTTAAAAAGGTTTAGAACAAGAATTTGCATTGTTTTCTCTTTATTTATATATATTTATAAACTTCTTACTACTGTAGTTTTATTGAGAAAAGCATTTCCTCGTACATCAGCTAACCAAATAAATGATCCAATACAGTATAGTAAAAATGCACCAACTACTTTGAAAACATTACCCTTGTCTTTCTTACTGAGATTGACAACATTCAATCCCACAAATACAGGTTAAAAAACT
Source organism: Baryphthengus martii (assembly GCA_013396935.1). Taxonomy (NCBI): domain Eukaryota; kingdom Metazoa; phylum Chordata; class Aves; order Coraciiformes; family Momotidae; genus Baryphthengus; species Baryphthengus martii. The sequence continues at coordinate 700,985 of VWZK01012360.1, forward strand.
GATGTATTTGCCGGCATCGGTACTTCCCAGCTCACAGGTTAGTGGTATAACATTTGGATTTTATTTTTTCTTTCTAATTTTTCTAATCACAATACTTTGTGGTTTGAGCATATATTAAAACATTTATATGCAAATCCCAAGAAAAATATCTGAATACAATAGAAAACATTCTCTAATGTAATCAGCCCACGATATTAATAAAAATTGAAATAGTCAGATTTAGAGGAAATTTCAAAGCCTGATTCAACAACTCCACTTGGCTTTATTAGAGTCTTGTTCGTTAACTTCTGTTAAGTACTAAAATATTATTTTATGTTACACTCACACAAATTACTTAAAAATAAAATTTAATGCTTATCCATCATGAAAGTGCTGTGTTCTTCTGGGCATTACCTGCCACCAAAAAACCAAACCATTATCAAGTACAAGTCTAAAAAATATATTTTAAACATCTCTGAAAATTAAAACTACAGTAAAATCAGGATAACTTTCCTCAAAACTCATTTTCTGCATAACATAATTTTTTTCATAAACTTTTCTGTAAAAACAAATCAACTCTAAGGAAAATGAACAAGAAGTCACTTAGGAACACTGAATGCAAAGAGGTTTTACAGAAGCATATGGATCTGTTTGCTGACATGAGCTAGAATAAGAATGCATTAGTGCTTTTAGACTCCCAGACGGACCACACGGCATCTACAAGCTCAATTTGCTAGACTTGATACTCTGGTCTAGACACATTTTATAATCTTACACAGCATTATTTGCTGGTGTGGTTGAAGAGGCCACAATACAGCTTTACATGAGCACATACGGGATCCTGAGCAGATCATCTGCTTGCTTCTGATCTTAGCTCTACACAGCGAGGCAGGGTTCTCAGTCTGCCTTAGCAAATTAATCATCAACCAAGAAACTGCAGATCAAAATAATGAACTTATGCCATTTGACTGTCTTATGGTCTTCGGAGTAATTAGGAGAGCTTAATGGGCATCCAAATACCTGCAACAGTTGTCAGTGTAAATGGGCTTGATCCTATCCAGAGGTGCTTGGTGTTACTCACCTGCCTGGTGTGTCCAAGCTACTGCGCCTATATCACAGAAACATCAAGTAAAACTACAGAGAACAAATACAACATGTTTGATTTCTATAGCACTTACACTTACCACACAGTAGATGAACCACACGCATCGGACTTCTACTCAGTGAATATGAAAAACCCACACCCAACAGCAATATATATACAGCCCCATTAAACGTGTTCTGGCAGCAACAAAAGATGTGATTTTTTCCCCTGCACGCCTTTAAGGCGCCAACCAGTGTGTATTCCCCCATCAGCATTTAACTCAGTCTCCCATCTGCCAACACAGCTTCAACAACAAGACCACAAAAGATCCAGGAGTCAAAGCCAAACAAAGTCCCTGCTTATTTTGCTATCTCTCTTGAAACCTTTTCACAGCAGAGGAAATTCACCTAAACACTTCCCATCTATGTCAATCTCATTTTCCTATATTAATTTTCTGTATTAATTTTGCAGCTTAATGACCTTTATCCCCTTCCCCCTCAAATAATTTCCACTATATGAGAATTTACTAGTACTTCAATCAAGTCAATGAAGGCTTAAAAACATTATGTATCTTTCCCAGTATAAGTTGAGTTTTATTAATGCACATTTTAAGGATCTGAAAGTACTATTGTAGTCACTAGTGCAGTTTGTCCCAAACTGTAGCTGTAATTTCCAAAGGGATAATCAAAGGCTTTTGAAGGACTAAAAACAAATAGCTAAAAGAAACTGTATTTAAGAAAATTAAGTCATAAAATTATTCTAATTAGAACAAAGAAAAAAATAAAATCTTGAGACATTTAAAGCAATATCTGCTTATTAGTAGCAGCATCTTGGTTACTCCAAGGGAATAAATTAATAATAAATTCTGCCAACTGCTTAGTGGGCATGTCCAACAGGCAGCTTAGTTTATTCTGATTTAGAACCAGACTGAAAATACAAGCAAGGAAGGCGTGTACAATGGTAACTTTTACATCCATGCTGGGCCTCGGTCAATGGAAAAATTTGTTCTGCTGTCACAGAAAACAGTATTACATAAATGAGTCACAGCTATGAGGTGGTTCTTTTCTTAGCAAAGCTGTTTTCTTGCTGTCATAAAAAAAAAAAAAGCTATAGTAATGGTGGGAAAGTCTACATCTTTGGATTTCAGAAGCCTTTGTGGAGCTATTCTGCAGCCAATAAGCCCCGTGATGTGTTCAGTAGCCAACCTGAGATAAAGCAGAAATAAGAAGCTAACCCATCAAAATTAAAAAAAAAAACCAACCAACCTGTCCCTTTCCTAATCTTAGTAATGAAACACCCAATAAAGGTCATCAGTTTTTCAGGTACTCTCCAAGTTTAAGTGTTCAACCTGATTGACTGCTTGTATTTGTTTTTATTTTGCAGTAGTCATCCTGAATATAATTTAAAACTTCAAGCTGTGCAAGCTGACACCGTATAATTCAATGAGTATTAATTTAAAGCAGTAAAGCTCTAGTTTAATTTTAAGAGTTACATCCTGCTTTGTAGCTTCTACAGGCTTAAAGAAGAGGCACACCCTTTTTCTATGGGGTTGGCCTGATAAAATAACAATTAAATTGTCTTATATTAACTGTGTTTTAAGCTCTTTGCATTAATGCCTACAGAAATCCAAGATAAACAGAACAGTAAAGCACCAAAGAATGACTTATGTAGAAAGGCCTGGATGATGAGCAGGAACAGTTTAGTAGATTTATTTGCAGAAGCTAATATTGTTTATGTAATAAACCTGAGATTCTGAAAGAACAATCTCTCTCAAGAAAAATAAGCTCATGAAAGCTGTTTATGATGAGAAGTATTTCATCATTTCAGATGAGGCGGCTGAGCCCTGTGATATTACCCTCTCTGTAATTTGGGTAAAACAACGTGGAATCAGTTGCATTTAATAAACTTGATTAAAAAAATATCTTTGTATTGACTGTAAAAAGTTCCTCGTCTCTTTCCTCACCACATATATTTCTTTGAATTTACGGTACTTGAGCTAAATCAACAAAAGCATATATACATTTTTTATAAATTCAAACACAGGAGAAAAGCATAACACTTTTCTGGGGCAGCTGACAACAGATCGATCTTCATGAGTCCCTTCAGATCCCCTTGAAATACTTGCTGCAAACACTCAGTGCCCTCAGGCACTAGCTTCTCTAAGAATGGTAAAAGAACAATTCTGCCAAATCATTTTTTTTTCCCCCAACTGTTTCTAATTTCTCTACTCCACTCACAGAAAACTTGTCACGTGAAAGTATCTGATCAGCCACACACTGAATATAAATACACCGTATTTACTACAGTACAGAAAAACATATTTCTGTTTGCCTACCAGTCAACAGTTTACCAAAGAAACAGAAGAGCAAGTTTTTGACACAGGAGATCTATTTCAGTCTGCGAACAACGCAGTGAGAAAAACCCAGTGCAAAATACTACACCACTCTGTGACCTCTTAGACTCGGTAACCTGAAACGCATCTCTGATCGCCAGCAAATGCAAAGCTATCAATTCTTGGGCACATTCAGGCTGAGCTCTGGCCCAGGGTGCTCCTCCGCAAGGGAGCGGGATCCACAAGCACCAGAGCACCAGCGGGCCACAGTCTGTGTGTCCCCACCGTGGGGGCACAGGATCAGACGTGGTGGATGCTGCTGCTGCTCCTCTCTGCCGGGAGAACAGGCAACAAGATAACAACCTTCACAAAGCTCCTCTTTGAAAAAAAACACCTCAAGGAGGATGACTAAAGCTCCTGACTTTTCTCCTTTGGATTTCCTCCAGCAAGGCGAACAAATAGAACTTAAAAGAGACGTTTTGGAGGAAGGAGAACTTCTCATTCTCCACCACATGGCAAGCAGCCACACCAAGTGCTGCTAAGCAGCTGTTGATCCAAAGGGCAAGCAAATAAACACAGCAGCCAAGTTGGCTGGATGGCAAATACTCATTGCCTGGGAAACAATCACCTTCTAAAATAGAATTTCTTAAAAAAAATGGGGATGGGGGAGGGAGAAGGGTACACACACAGAAGCAAACAGCACAAAAGCCGAATATTAAATGTATTTTCTTAAGAATATGAGACAACCCCACACACACACACAACAAAACAGCATTTAAAACACTGACCACAGCAAAGTTTTGTCCCCAAAAATCAGACTGAGGAGTGCAACTTTGCTTCTGAATCCATTTGGCGCTTCACATCATTCTACAAGATGTGATGATAGGCAGTCGTAGCCACACTAGACATTATCACTACTGCCATGTCACAGTGAGGCTACATCAGTTCTACACCTGATGCATCCTCCTTGTCATGCACCTGACAACCTCAAAATGTTTTATCAAGCTGTTGGAGCAAAAACATTGGAGAAAAAGGAGTTTAACCACAAAAACTTCCATGTATGTTTACATTTCGTTCACACTTCTAACAGTCACATACAGCAAGAGTACCCAAACTTTATTTTAAGTCATGTTGGAGACCACCCAAGCATTTTACATACTACTAAGAGAAAATACTTATTGTGCAATCGTACTTCCCCATCTGATCCTTTCCCTTCTGCCTCCCGGAAGACTGCGGTGCCTTTGCATCAACAGTATAATCCTTCCTTTTCTCTTTCTCCTGCAAGTCCCGGTTCTTTCACTGAAATAGGTCTGAAGTTTGGGTAAAGACTGGCAACACCATTGGTTCTGGCACTGGCGCTTAGCCATGAGCTCAAGCTTCAGACTAAGAAAGCCTCTGCTTTCAAAAAACACGCTTTTCTTTACTCCAACGAAGTAATTTTTTTCTACCTAACCTTAAGAGAAATCACAGCAGAAGTGTTAAAAGCACTCAACACCACTAATCTAAAGAATGCATGAAGCTCTCACATGAAGTGTAACATGAACTCTGAGCAGTGAAAATGTAAAATTGTCAGAACACATCTGCCTGGCTAAAACATCTGGCAAGATGTTACCTCTCCCACTATATTAAGTGGTAAGACCATTAAAAGTAATGGTCTTCTGCAAATGAGGGACTGGACACTATAAAAGAAGCGATGAAACAAAGATTTAGAAGACCAGCAAACTGAGAACAAAGAGAGCTGGCTGCAATCAAACCAAGGCCACGACGCATTTCCCAGCTCCTTCATTCATGACTTCCACGAGTCCTCTCTGGATGTCTGACCTGGGATGCTCGTCCTTCCTCGGCCACCACTGTCTGCAAGGGTGAATGGTCAGGCAGAAGAACAGCTGGCACAGGGGCCTAGTACATCTTCAGTACTCAATGAAAAATTTCACACGCAGCCATAAGGAAGAAATCTTCCTATTTCAAAAAACAAGCACGCCCAAGGGAAAAATTAACAACGGCATAGCAAAGAGAGATTCAACTGCACAAAGGGAATGGAAAGAGCAGTAAACTGCAGAAAGCAGTGAAAGATACTAGTTGCCAGTCCATCAGCACAGTAAAGGTGATCGAATTATAATATTAATTGCCAAGATATGCAAGATCATCCCTCAATCTACATGTATTTCAGATATATTCATATAGATATATACACACAGTTTTATTTCCTTCTCTCTCATTCAGTGTACACACATTTTTTTTTATAGGGAAACCTAAAAAAGGATTCTTTCACAGAAAAAAAGTTTCCAGCCACTGTATACTACTATGGGAGAAGTCTCCTTACATAAAAGCTGGTTTCACAGTGAATGTAGATTTTTCCTTCTGTCAAGTTCTTTCGGCATCAAGGCATGTGTTTTCACATTTTACCCTACTGAAGGTTTTAGTACTCACACATCAGCCATGACTGCAGAAATCATGGGAACAGGTTCTCATGAATAGGCCTTATGACCAGAAAAGCTTCCTTGTGAGTCAGGAGAGTCAAACTTGTAGTCCCTTCCTCCCAAAGTACTTTCTACATATTCCTCCATTAACCAAAAAAGGTAAAATATTTTAAGTCCTCTGGAAGAGGAAATAGAATTAGATAGCGCATCGATCTGATTCACTAAACCTTTCTTACAAAATCAGTCCCATACAGGGAAGAAAAAAAAAGCAGGAGTAGAGTTTCCCATAAACCTGTGTTTGTCATCAGTCACGCAAGTGAAAAATAATAAACATGGACAGCACATATAGTATGTGACATATGGAGGGATCTCATCAATGCTGACAGGAGGGTGCCAAGGAGCAAGACGCTTTTGGAGTGGTGGCCCAGTGACAGGATGAGGCAATGAGCACAAACTGAAACACAGGAAGTTTCTCCTGAACATCAGGAAAGACTTTGTGGTTTTTTTTACTGTGAGGGTGAATAAGCACTAGCAGAGTTGCCCAGAGAGGCTGTAGAGTCTTCATCCCTGGGGATACTCAAAAGCCATCTGGAAAGGATCCTAGGCAACTTGCTCTGGGTGACCCTGCTTGAGCAGGGCAGTTGGATCAGATGACTTTCAGAGGTTCCTTCCAACATCAGCCATTCTGTGATTCTGTACCAACCATTCGTACACGCATCTCATCATTGCAGAGAAACAGGCTCATTGGTGAAAGCACATGAATGCACAGCAACATTAGAGAGAGACTTTTCTCTGAAACAGCACCGAGAATGCACAACCATGCCCATCTTCAACCACTAATAAAATCCAACTGCTTCATCTGACTTGGAAGATTAGGTAGGGCGTTTGCTGACAGCATGCATCAATCAAACATTTCTAAACAGTTAATCAAAGACTACATACACCTGGCTCTTAATTTTCAATAGGTTTCTTAAATCATTGTTTATTACCCTGTTGATAGTCCTTCCAAAGCCAATGAGTGGCGAGGACTTAATTCACACAGCGGCGTCACACACAGACCCGCTACAGCATAATTAGCGGGTCACTTACACCTACAAAGCAGGCTTACGGATTTTATTTAAGGACCATCTGCAACACCATATGTTTTATTAGCACCTAACAACTCTAACCATCCTTGGTCCGACACATTAAAGTTTGAGGGAATATTTAACATCAAGAACTTGCTGTGAAAATGCCAGATAGGTCGAAAGAGAGGGGGAAACTCCACAAAATAATTTCCAAATATTTTACGAGAAACGTCAAAAGTAGGTAGGGGAGTTTCTATTACTGATTTTTATGTTTTGGCAAATACAGGCGACAGGAACATCATGAGGAAAAGCGAGAACATTCTGAAATGATATTGGTGTTACAAACTCTTACCCCCCTGGTTTTCACATAGTTTCTGAAGCCCTTGCTACACGTGGTGATACATCCCCTCAACTGCCCTACTCTCAATTCTTCAGTCTCCTATCACTGAATCAAGGGAGAAATGTGAACAAAATTTGGAAGAGACTGCTTCTTGGTTCATAAAACCAGTAAATGAGCATAACCTAGATACCACTACTATCTCTTAAGTACTTTATCACAGGTTTTCATAGATTTCACTAAATCGAGGTTTGTTTTTACCATTGCAGCCTTACAATAATGAATGAGGGGCGCTGTATAACTTAGAAACTGTCAACAGCTACTCTCTAGTCTGTGATTTCAGGAAGTTCCACCAGACACTACTAAAAGTGTCACACCCAGTCTTGATGACAAACAGACTTCAATAACAAGTCAAATAGTTCTTCCTGAACTTTCCTCTTTCAACTCTTCTGAGATTCAAGGCGGGGCAGGGAGGAGGTAGAAAAGTAATCTAGGAACAAAAACCAGAATCCACTGAAATCCCCACATCTTCCTCTAAGTTGTTTACAAGAAAAATATGGGAACGTGTACATTGCATACACACATTTGGATAGAGCATAAAACAAATCTGCAAAGTTTCTATTACCTGTATTAGAAGGTTCTACTCAAAATTTAGAAATTTGGATTTCAAAAGCAAAACAGGATTTTGAAGCAAAGCCGCTGTCTCCTGTTAGAACAACCCCCTCCTCACAAAAAACCCACATTATTAACATGTAAGAGATAGTCAAAGATATTGATTTGAAGAGTAATAGAGAGCTACAGCTTCAGGTGTGTCTTAGATGTTAAACTTCGCTGAAGAAATAACTCCCCTTTGGTTTCTCGCTTGGTTGCCTGAGACGTTAATTCTCAGCTCAAAAGATTATCTCACACTTCACTAGCTTTGGTACCTTAGTATAATCATCTGCTGTGAACTTTTTCTGCACTTCACAGATACACTGCAGGGAACAGAGCAGTCATAAAAGATTTTTAAAAAGAGGAAAAAAAAGAAAGAAAAAAAGCTATAAAAGGCCACAGCCGGTTTCATCATAATAGCTACTGTTTTCTTTAGACTTCAGACACTTTCCCAAATTTTATTTTAAGTATTTTTCAGGGTGAATATAGATAAGAAGGCAAAGAAATAGATTATTTTTTCCTATTCTCCCGAGGCAATTTCACAAGTCCTTGCAAGGTCAGGCACTGCACATAAAAGACAATAACTCTTCCCTTTAACTGTGATTAATGCCATTCGATCATCAGACAACATACTTTAAAACACTCAGTGCTGCAAATATATACTATCCATATCATTCTACAGTCAACAAAACGTGTATCTACATTTACACGCAACAACCTATGCACTAGAAATAGTCAAATCAGCTATGTTTTAAATTTTAGAGCTGTATAAATATTATTTGTAAATATAGTTTCAATATACTCTCATGATTTTTTGTGCTGCCCGGCTGATAAGACTCAAGTTGAGTGACGCTGAAGCAGGACAGGCAGCTTATGCTAAGATCCAGTAATCAAGTTAAGACCTGACTGTCATCCTCCCATTTATTTAATAGCTGCAGGAACACAGAACTACTCAACCCTTTGGCAGACAGAGTATTTTTCTGAAATAACTACATCCATCTCTATACAAATACCAATTTGAAAATATAAACTATGTAGAAAAAAATATAAAAAGATAAAATACATTACATACATAAAATTTATAGCTATACATTTTAGAAACAGATATACAGACAATAATGTACTGGTACATTAAACAAGGGGAATTCTCTCTGCTTACCCTCAGCTATTCAGTACCAGAAGTACTCTGAACTCACAACAGGGCTGGCAAAGCTACTCTTGGCATAAAAAATACAAGACTGTATAAATTAGAGTTGACTCATTAGAAGACCCAAATCTTCAGGGTCATTTATATGAGTTAGGGGTGCATAGCTGGAATTACAATTTGTTCAAAGACATACACAAAGAGTTCACTGTCAAATAGGAATTTAATCGGTTATATGCCTTTTTGTGTATACACCAGTTGGATTTCTTGGTTTAGTGGGGAATTTGCAGCCCAATATTTTTTTTCTCTCATGGAAAACACACATTTGCTGAAACCTAAAGTTTATAAAAAAAACAAAACAACAACTTAAATTATATTTGAAGTAATAGAAGAAAAAGCTTTCTGAGTAAACGAAGAAAACCTAAACTCCATTCAAAATAATTAATAGTCTAATTACAATATATGGAATCTCTATGATCGGATATAGCAACCTCAATTGGCTGTCTCATATTCAAGGTGAGATCTCCAGTTCTGCAGTATTAGGTTTTTGGAGTTTGTTTAGGTTTTTTCCTGTTAAAGTTTTAAAAAACTTCTGATAAATTGTCCTGTAGGAGCTGCTCCAAGCCTTAACTCTTCAGGTGGAAAACATTTTCTTAAACAGCTTGGATTATCAAAAACAAAATTTTTTTTTTCTATTTTCACTAGCAAAAAAAACAGAACAAACTCAACCAAACAAAAAAGAAGAGCTGACAATCACTTCTTTCAAACAATTGTTATTGCAAGGCTGATCTCCCAAAACCTCCCTTATATTTCATTTTTATTTAGTGAACTTTCTTCCCATATTTTTTGTTACTTTCTCTTTTCAAAATTATCATTATTACGGGTACCTCTGAACTCTTCAACATCTCTAGCTGAGGCCTGACTAGCACCAAGTAGAGAGAAATCATAGCTGTAACTCCTATACAGCAGTTCTGTTAATACCTTCCAGAATGACTTCTGGCTTTTCAGGAACAGCAACATATTGCTGACTTGGACTGTGGTGTGCTGTTATCCCTTTCAGCAGCACTGTTGCGTAGCTAATTATTCCCCGTCTTCTCACTTGCACTTGTCTTCATTCATCTTACTCGTTCATTTATTTTATTTTATTTCACCAAGAGCATTTTGAATTTCCAACCTGCACTCCAAGTGCTGGCCACTCCGTGCACTACAACACTCCCTTAAGTTCTAATAAATATCTTTTATATCACAGAGGGTTCTAATAAAAGACTAAGACTCAACCCATAACCCACGTCCTTCCAACTTCACAATGAAAAACATAGACATTTTCATCCCAGCACCTTATATATTTACTTCTTGGTAATTTGCTTCTGAAATGTATAGAGGTCAGTGTAAGAAACCTCCCTGAAGACAAAATGTATCATTGCTGCTGCTTCCCACCTACTCAAAAGGCCATGAAAAAATTACATCAATTTGATATTGTTCGTTTTTGAAAATTCATGTTGGCTGTTTCTTAAATCCTTATTAATCCACTCATTTAATGGATACCAGAAGAAATTAATATATATCTGTAAAAGCGTTTTCGTCAAGGACATATCCACAGCACACTTTATTGTGGCCGATGAAACAAAGATTTTTGCCACCAAATATTTGGTTTCCTTTCCCATTTTGCAGCTTAACTAGACCTTCCTTGACCTTCCTCTTTTAAGGCAAAGTTTAAGAAAGCTATTTATTATGCATTGGGATTGAGGCCTGGAATTTGCCCTATACACTCATGCTATTCCTTTACACTTATCTTTTACAACACAGGTAGACATTAAACTTCAAGCCTGCAACCCGTTAGACCCACGCCAACTCAAATTATCAACACCCTACATCAAAAATCGTATCTTTAAAAATCAATATTCATAGCACTACGTTATGGATTCTAAGTAGATAGTATCAATGAAAACTATTTAGTCACATTTACTGCACAATTCCGAAGGCTTGAAACAGTATGCAAATATAAAGGACATCTAAATGCAAAAAAAATCAGATGCAGCCTTTAATGAATGCATCCCTTAATGTTGCACAATAATTTCAAAGTAGTGTTTGTTTAGGCAAGATAGTCTAATAAGATTTTATTTCTTCAACTGCTGTAACTTAATTTTATGGAAAATTATCTCCAAAGCCAGCACCCACAACAAAATTAAGCATACAAAAGTTCTAGATAATCAAAATAAAACCGTTCTGAGAAAAGCAATTATGTAAAGAGTTCAATTTCAGTGTGTACAGCACTCAGTGGGGTGGTGGTTTGTTTTTTTTTCCCCTGTTTGAGTACTTTCCAGATAGCACAGGGGTGGGGGATACCACAGCACAGCAGGGGCTGAGCGGTGCCTCACAGCAAGCTCAGACCTTCTTTCCCTAGTTTTGTATCTTCAACAAATTAAAATAAAACTCCTCCATGAGGCAGGCAACAGGCAACTGCTTATGAAAAAAATTCATCTTACCCATCCACTTCTTTCACGCTGCCTCCTGACCCTGGTTGGGATCTCAGATAATGCTGCAGATAACGTGGGTATGCAAAGAAGAACTTCTCAGGCAAGACATAGTCAGTACTATAGCCTGACTTAGTGACAGCACAAACAACATAGTTGCTACGGGAAACTGATTGTTTCCTTCTCTTTGCCTTCATTATAAATTAAGATATTGATATTTAAATTTTTCAGAGAAAAAAAAAAAACAGAGGATTGTGTGGAATGAAAATAGGATGACCACATAATTAACTTCACTTTTTATAAATGCCACGTGAATGAAAAATAAATGAAACAGGAATTAAAACATTTACTTTTTCCACAAGTTGAATGTGAAGAGTAAAGCTGTACTACAATCCAGGCTAAAATCTTCCTTCAGTGACAAAAGTTTCAGAAAAAGACATTCCACATAATTTTTCATAGATACATCCCTAGCGTGAATACTTCATTTTCTCCGATTATCATAATATCTGCATGCTTAATTCACTACTCACAACAGCAGACTGGTTTCTGAAAGTGGCAAATAGCCTACAAAGTGAAGGAATCCCTTGCCACTAGAAAAAAAATCAATAAACTGACCAATTTTAAAGCTGAGCTGTTTTATTACACAGTAATGAAGCTTAGAATTTTGTCAACCACCACGTAGCGCTGGGATCTACCAAGACAAGAAGAGTTTGGTAGACATTTTCTTAAATGAATCAAATGATTCTGCAAAGAAATACAGGTGTCCAAGATTATTACATGTAAAGTGAAAATCTTTTCAGGCTCTGTAGAGCTGAACATGAAATTGGCTTGCTTTGAAACTATAAATATGAGTATAAAGTGGTAGAATGGTATCACTAGCGGAACTGAGGAACTTCACATTATTCCTGAGCGATAAAGCCCACTTAAACACCAATAAAGCCATAAACTTCATTTTACCTTACATTTATAGAGACAAGACTCAAACCGGTTCAGAAAATCTATTGTTTTCACAAAAGTAGTGCAGCTTTTTTGTGTTACATCAGCTGTTAAAGCATTTCCTTTTCCTTAGAATTCAGAAAATAAAAAAATTCAAAATGCGTATTTCCTCTGAACGGCTCCACACATGCACTTTGTGCATCTTAGAATTTTAACGTTACTGTCGCACTTTCCAGTTGTTGACATCCAGAGTGCCACTCGACCAACAGTGAGGTTGCCTCTTCCTCCTCCTCCGAAACAGGCCCGAAGGTATCTTTTTATTCCCTATGACAAAGTATCCATAAATTCATTCTATCTCGTGGCCCCATAAAATTAATGAAGATGTGCTTCCATTTGGTGGAAGATCCAAACGCTTCTCTAGCGGAGAAGACAGCTGTTTAAAAGTGCTTACAATTTCAGAATGAATGCAGCATCCCATCTGTGATGGGTACTCTGATGCTTCTCTGGGAAACATCAGGTTACTTATCCCATCCAGAAAATTTGTTTTATGAAACCATACTTTTTTATTATTATTTTTTTACAGATCCTCATCTTGTATTTCTTCATTTGCTCCTGTTAATCTTGGTGTACAGCACTACCAATTTACAGTTTTGTTTTGAAGTTCGATGGCTACCTCCATGCATAATTTCATCAACACTTGAAAGTCTCCTCATTTTTGGGTTTGTCACATAAAAATAAATAAATAAAAAGAAATAACACTTAACGTTCCCAGATTTACTTGCTGATTGCATTGCTTGCTTCCTTTGCCTCATTAATTTCTGGTATCTGCTACATGGCTTACCGAACAGTAACATATGCTCTCTGATCTCCCACTCTCTCCTGAAACCTTCCTAAGTACACCTAGCAAAAGAAAACTAATTTGTTTGTAGGTTACCTCTGGAAGAATTGCATTACATTTGGCAGAAGTGCAAATACTCACTCAAGGCTAAATGTTCTTTGCGCAACGAAGTGAAATTGAGTTTTCATCTGAATAGATTTAAGCACGCATTAGTAAAAGATGGGTGTATTTTGATTTCTATATATCAAATGTGGTTAAGAATATGTATCACCATTATTAAAAAAATATCACGCACATCCGTACAGAAGCAGCATGTTTTTCAATTATTTTCGCATGTTCAAAGATTGCGGCGATTCTCCCAGCTACCCCATCATTTTCATTAGGAAGCTCCTGCTGATCTACACTTTGAGATCCCGATATCGACTTCTAGATATCAAAATGGAGATTTGTGCATTTTTGAGCTTCTGCCTCAGAAACGTGTTTTGAGTGCTTGAAAAACCACAAGAAACCCAGTTCTGAGAAACACCCAGGTATATTATTACTTTAGGAGAGCATAAGGAAAACTGAGGGTCTACTTGTGGGTTCAGCAGCCACACCCCTAAACTGGAAGGGAAGCTCTACTGTCCAACTGAATTTTATATGTTTGTGCAGTGAAGAAGAGTTTGGGTTTACATCTTTAATAAAATATGTCATTCAATCAGACTTTTTTTCTTTTTTTTTTTTTAACAAGTATGTACACACAGATAAGGCAAGCATTTGTAGGAAAAATGGACCTTCACTTTCAGTGACATTTTCATCTCCCCTGGGAGTTTCATTTTTCCCTGTTTTGGACTGGCTGGTGTGCCCACATTGTTGCAAACCTGCTCATATCACCAATGTTATCTACAGATAGGAGATTTTCTCTTGATTATGCGCAGAAAAGAAACAAGTGTGCCAAGTTCTATGTGCTCAACTCCATCCTCTGTCTCCTATAAAAGTGGAAAGCCAGTTAGATTTATTTTTTTAACAACAATAAACATGCTCTCAATTTCCATCTGACTACAAAGACGATTAGCTTGTTTTATATCCTTATGCTCCTTTAAAATAAGTTGAAATCTGGCTTCTTAAGAGGCATCCATCTCCTCTGTTGTCATTTTGCTCTTCCCAGCAAAACCAGCCCTCGTATATTTGCTTTCTTGAAGCTTTCTAGGGAGCCCCTGGTTAGCAGCTACTACTACCTTGTCGCTTTTACTGAGGGTACGGTTCTGTAGCGGCTGTGTATGCAGAGCTGCCACCAAGCGCAGTGGTGCTCCAGAGCAGGGGCTGCTAACAAAGAATAATGTCCTCAAAGCATGCTGGGGTTTAAACAGATTTATTATTTCAGTGTGTCACAAAAGTATAAATAAGTCGCCAAATTTTGCTTCTGCCAATTCTCAGAGCTGCAAATCACACAGATATTTTTGAGTGTAAGAAACCAAAACCCCAAAGACTCTGAGTTTTCTACCACCGTGGAACATAAAAGATAGTTGCATATAAGTACTTCTGCCAGTGAGGGATCCCCACTACTGATCAGAGTTCATGGCCTCTCAGCATACAGACAGTATACTCTCGGTATGGTCTATTTACAGTCCACAAACGTGCTGCACTTCCAGAGCTTCCACCAAAAATCTTATTCAGGATAGAACACTTCTAGAAAATCTGAATATTATCTCAGCTTCATCGTTTCAATGGAGTGTTATTGCTATAAATGCTAAAATACTGCTCTACTGAAAAATTGTCTGTCTATGCTAGACATAAAAAAAAAGAACAGCACAGAAAACACTCATCCAAGCAAAATCCTTTGGAACAAAAGATTTTGCGATCTTTTTGAATTTAATGTTTCATACAATACTAATACGGAAAGAAAGTTTGTGAATTTTGTCATCATTTTTAACCATTAGAGCAGTTCGAGACCACAGCCTTTTCCATCATTCTTTCCTACATGAACCAGAATTTGAATTCTTGGAGAGTAGGTGCAAAAAGCTTCACAGAGCTGTCCACACCTCTCTGTACATCCTCTAACTGAAACCAACAACAAATTTCCTCCCTAGCTAAATATCACATTCAACCCTTAAAAACCTCCTTCAGGCGAAGTATTTTTTACCTTTGTGCAAGGAAAACCACGTCCATCCATACACAAAGCTGAAGCCTATTTCTCATGATACGATAATTCTAACATTTTCCAAAAGGAAATGGTCTAATGCAAAGTTGTTAAAGAAAACTAGCATCTATTTAGGACAGTAAAAGATCGTTATGCAGTACATACTAACAGAATGGGGGGTGTGCCATGTTTTGTCATGTATCCCTATTGCTGTTTAGCTGCTTTAGCTGCACATTTTCATGTGACATGGTTTACACATCAATCCTGATTAAAGCAGAAGAGAAAAAAAAAAGCTAGAATTACTGTTCATATAATAAATAGGCTTCTAGGAATCCTCCATAGTCTGAATTTTCATTTGAACAACAAAACCGTAACCCTGTACGCAATTCACTCCCCAGCGTTACAGCAAATTGTACTGTGAGAGCATTCCCCTGACTGCGACTGAAGGAACTGACTGACAAAGTTCTTGACCTCTCCAACTCTCCAGAGCAGCTGTTGTTAGCAAATTCTCCTCCCCTAGCCTCTCTGCGACAGTTAGAAATAAATCACAGGCTGGATTCCCACACATGTGTGTCTAAAAAGCTAAAGGGAAAGTCAGACGAACTCTATACCACTAAAATGCTATATAATCAAAACAGTAAAGATTGCAAAAGGACATTTATTCAAGCAGTGTCACTATGCCCAAAAATCTGATAGCGCTACTAGACATACCGCTGAGGAAATTCCCATAAACAGTACGGAATAGTTTTCACACTTCTAAAAGCCACTGCTGCACCGTTTACACTCTTTGCCTCAGGAGTTTCAGTCCAAAGAACGAACACGGTACGGGGGGATTTTGGTTGCCACTCAAGAACCACATCTTAAAACGTGGTTATAAGCAGCTGTTTCACTGTAAAAATGGTGCTTTTGTGCACGAATGCTACGTGCTCCATCGAAACCACAGAAACGCAAAGGGAAAATCCTCATTTATTTCAGCAGGACTTGAAGTAGTGTCTGCAAAATCTTGTAAATTCTGTCAACTTAACGCACAACTTCAAATTCAATACAAGTGCAGCAGGAATGCTTAGCTGGGTTTTCAATTCTCTGTCACGGGACTATCATGAAAGTTTTAATTTAGGAATCCCTACTCTCATAGAAACACAAAACTGAAGAACTCCTTGGCTTTCCTGGAATGACGTTGATCAGAAAAATAAGGATCGACCCATAATTTAAGCACATTTAATACAAAAAGTAACAGTAAACATGAATGCACTTTTTTCCAGTTATCTTTGAGCAAAACTGTCTGCTGCTGTGAAGTTTTACTGCAAAGTGTAGTATTATAAAGTATCACAACATTATCAAAACTTAAAAATGTACAAGTCATTATAAAGTTCAACTTAAAAGCACTCAAAACAAGAAGAAATAAAGACATTTTTTCTTGCTGTCACCTCTATCTCTCTCGGAAATATTTTGCTTCACTTTGTTGCTGTTGTTTCTCTGACCTACACAGAAATATCTCTGTGGCCTAATTAATGTCACATCCTAATTAGAGTAGCTACTCAGTGAACTTCTTGCCATTGCTATCTCCATTATCTCAGGGAACCTTCTCTCTGAGTACAGACAATTCAGACAGGGAGGTATGAGAAATGGGTTGTGAACTGCGAACGATGCACAGCCAAGGCGGCTTCAGATCCAGCAAAAGAATAACTGCAGAGAATGTTTGAAAATGTTTAAAAGATTTACAAAGGGTCCAGAACATCCATTCTTGCAACACAAGAATTACCTTTATGAAATGAGCCTAAGTTAGGAAATAGTATTTTTTTCCCCATACTCCCAAATTGTTTGTGGAAGCACTGGCACAGTATTTTACTGGAAAATATTCAAAAAGTAATTACATAAATTAATGGAATAAAGTTCTACCAAAAAGACGTTCTTAAATACAGTATTTTGCTTAAAAGAGTGGACTCAAATCTCGACACTGCTGATTAGAGAAAGGTGAGGTTATTTTAGCAGAAAGACCATTCCGTACTTTGCTTTTTTTGTCTATTATTTTCCTAATCACCCCTTCTATTTGCCACGTGACTTAACCAGTAGGACATAACTTTTGGACGTTCTCAAGTTCCAAACCATAAATTCAGTAACCGTGTTCCTTCTGGGTTCACACAGACCTCCGGTTAAACTAACGTAAATTCCTGGCAGGAAATTATCAGTACCTTTGGCTTGACTTTTTGCTCCTTCCGTGTCATATTCACCTCCAAGACAAGGCAAACCACTGGGCACTCCATATCCAAAGAAAATCGCTCATGATGAAATTTAATGCTTCTTATACTTTCTAGTAATGAAGTTTTGGGTTGGGTTTGTTTGTTTGTTTTTTACACTTAAAAACTTCTTAATATCAAAAGGGAGCAAATACTTCATTGCTCTAAATAAAGTC
>VWZK01012360.1:719245-956872 GCA_013396935.1 Baryphthengus martii
GAAAAAAAAAAAAGTCAAAATGATAAGCATTCCTTTGTGCACAGCTACAGAAGCATTACTGAAGCTTCTCCGCAGTGTAGTTGTACCCCTTTAAGTCTTGCTGGTTTTATAACTGTGATCAGAGAACCTTCAGAACTTAACCACAGATGGTAATCACAACATTAAGCTGCTTATCAAAAATATCACACCTTTTGCTACTCTCTTTACTATGACTTCGTATCTTTCTTGTTTCCCTCTTGGCTGTGATGACTGTTTCAATGCTCTCAGTCCCTCATTCTCTCTGCCATAGGCAGCAACAGTATTTCCTTAAACAGCTGACAAGTCTCTGGTCTCCTCTCTCAACCCCCTTCTTCCCCTCTCCCTTCCCCCAGGTTACACAACTAGATGCGTAACCCACTGGTGGGTTAATAAACCAGTCCCTGGTTTATCTTCTCCCCTCACAGGTCTCTAGTTTGAATTTTCAAGTATTCTGACATCTAAGCAAGTCAAATCCTCGAACGCGTCAGATGATTTTGCTTTGCTTGTAAGACAGCGAATAGCTCAAGGGATTGCTAATGGCTACAGAGCCTTTTGTTTACAGGCTGTGGTTTCAACACCAAATCATGCCCGTGATGGCCTTGAGTCAGTTTTATCTGATGCCTGTTTCATGAGATAACATAATACGAGTTGTTGAGCTCAGCATCAGTTTTTACAAGAGCAGACGATCGCAGTTACAACTTCTGTTGTCAGTCATGGGGGAGGGAGGGGGAAGGCAGGGTGCAGAAATGGAAAGCGAGGAAATGCTTTCTAGGGGCAGAGATCCCTGAAGCAGGGAACGCTGGTGTTACTAGGCCTACGTGATGCAGTGAAGTCCAGCGCCATGCAAACTTGCCAGCTTGGTCCTAGACGAGGTACACAGCTATAAATGCATTAAGCTAGATTTATGGACGCGGGCGCAGCATCTGCCTAACAAAGGTGTGCTCCTTCAAGACCTAATCTGAACCCTAAACTCGTGTATTTCTCTAGAAAGCTCACGGACACTTGAAGGCGTGGGTCACTGCAGAATGGCAGGGCTGACTTTATTTTGGGGAGAGTGCTTCAAGGAGACCTGTCTTTGGATATGCTTCACTAACTTCTGACAGCAGCTTTGCTGTTGTCATCATCAGGACTGGATTCACCCAACACAAACAGTACTATCACCTTCCTTTCAATAACTAAAACATCTGCTTTCTTATCCTTAACACACATGAAAGAAAAACACTATATAGATTCTCCTGACCCTTAACTACAACTCGGTTGCTCAGATGTCCGTTTGCTTGTGTAAGAATGTACTGGATCAAAATGAGGGTCCACCAAGTTTCCTATCAGAGCTTCCACAGCAAGCAGCCACAGGTATTAGGAAAGAGTATAAACCACACACATATAGCCTGATACTTGCCTTGTCAAATGCTCCTCCCAGCTTCCGACAGTCTGCCATTCCTGAACTTCTACCCTCAAAGGCTGCAGTTGAACATTGGACTTAACAGCCACTCATGAACCCTGCCTACAACTATCTGTGTCATCTCCTTTTTAAAATTGAATTGTTTAAAAAGAACAGCAAAAAAAAATAGCACAAGTGGCTATGTCAGTGGATTTATGTATGTCTATTAAAGCATGCACAAAGCACAAGAAACAGAGAAACAAAAATTCAATATAGCCCCCTAACTTCGGAACAGAACCAAATCAACAGACTGGCTACATCCCACAGGCTCTCCCCATCAAAATCCCTCCCATACATCGTACAGATGTTGGGAATTTTATTCTCTCCCCTCCCCAAGTTAAATTTAACTAGAAGAAGGAACTTTATTTTAAAAAGAAAATTTTAGACCTCTCCTGAGGAGAGAGTATGAATAGCTCACAGCTGCCTTAAACCTTCCTGAGATATGCATAAACTACATTTTTATTAGAGCTGGATTATACTAGCAGCTATCCAGGAGGTTCAAATGCCTAGCCACTGGAGACAATCAGAAGCACACAAAGATCCCTGCATAATGAACATAAATATCCTTTCAAACAGAAAATCATAATCTACTCTGCTGTAATCAAGTCTATATTGTTGCATAAAGAATTTTAAGCAGAAGAGCAATAGAAAGAGAGGAACAAAAGAAACACGAATGTTTCTTCATGATCACTCTGTTTTAATCATTTTTTCAATAAAATAGTTATATATGATAATTTATTATTAGATAGTTTCTTTCATCTCCTAAGTGCAATTCCAACACTAACAAGGTAGGCTTTCATCCTCGTATTTTAAATCAAAACTTCTTTCAGGAGTCTCAAAGCGGGTCTAGGATTTCAGTGTACATTTTTGAGACTACCTAGAGCCTACAAAGCATAAAGACAGTCACTACCCACTGACAGCACTACAGGCACAGATTTGTCCAGTTTGGAATCCTTTCAAACAAGAGCAAGCCCAGCGCCAAACCCCAGTCTAAGTAAAGAGCAGGCTGTCAAAGATGCCTGGAGCAGTTCTTAATCTGTTCCTCTTCATCCACTACCTGACCCCCTTTTCTAAGTTAACAGCTTAACCGGCGGTGGACTTTGGCAAGCGGCTTTTCAACAACTGAGTAATAACATCATCATTTTGACTTGTACGTGCCTGATTTGCAACATTCAGAAAAGTTCATACAGGCAGTCTGGGACCAACCTACAGAAGCAAATGCAGCCTACTTCCGAGACTGTTTGTCCTTCTTTCAGTGAATTCATATCCTGAATATTCTAAGGAACGGAAAATAGTTCTATTAATCCAGAACAGATGCCAACTTCGGCTTCTTGGCAGCAAAAACCTCCTAGAGGTATTATCCTAACTGATCCCATGAGCAAGAATTAAATAAAACGGAACAGAATGAATAAAAACAGGGGTGCTTACTCCTAGAAAGAGTCCTGCTGCAGAAGGAGTGTATTGAGTGTCACAACTGAATGTACTATGAAATAGTCAGAAATATTTATTGCAAAAACTTCCCTACAATCACTCAAAGGATTTTCACAAAAATCAGTTGTTTACTGAATGAGCGTATCTCCTGTTCACATTGTAAGCGTATGAACAATGCATCTCCAGGAAGCGCTATTGATAGGGCACAAGTAAGTGAAGTTTTTCCCTCCACGTTCCTGGACAGCACTTCCAAAATACATGATGCATTTCTACTACTTCACACAGCCTTTTTTAGGCTAGGTAGAGATAATTATATCCGTACACAGAACTGAGTATTTATGTTTTATATAAAAGTAGCGATGGTCTATTCACACGTGTATTTAATACTACAGGTGTGGAAAATGCCAAGCGTTTATTTAAGGGATAAAAATTATTCCAAAGTAGGAATCAGAAACCTAGCAACAATCTTCATTAAGGGCTTATTTCTTCAGAAAGTGCAAAAATAAAGCCATTTTAGAAAGATTGTATTAAAGAAAACCCACACACAATAAGTTACAATGGGTAGGCTGCGTTGCAAACTCCTGAGCGCTCTTTATCCATCCATCCCCCAAGCGTGGCAATACTTCCACTATCTTATTACTAACAAATCCAAAACCCAATTAAAAAAAAATGAGGTGTAACACTACACAGGATTTTGAGAGCATGCTGAAAATGTTACTTAAAGGAAACTTTAAATGGAAAAAAAAAATGGAAATGGAGAAAGAGAGAGGAGGAGAGAAACTTAGCAGAAAATAAAAATGTCTTAATAGTGGGACCCACTGTGCTCTGGATTAGTTTCCCAAGATAAATGCTGAAAGTCTCATCACTTGATTAGTTAAAGCAAAGCACTGGGAAATATATATTCTAAATATACCACGGCAGTCTTGCAGTGGATGAGATTGAACTGAATGGCATAATACATATTTTTCCAATTCTAACTTCCAGGACTACGAAAACATTGCATTTAAAATGGAAATGTATTATTAATGGCACATACAAAGCTTAGTAATTTACTATCAGTTCTTATACTGCCTAAGCAACCCAGTATGTCATTTCATTAGTACGTGCAGATCCCAGGAGAGACTAACCAACAGGGGGAAGGGAGGAAAAAAATAAAACAAAAATAAAAAAAAAAAAATCACTTAGTTCTTCAAGAACGCAATAGCTATTTACAGTCATAAGGCACGAGTACAGAGTAATAAAGAACAGCAGGCTCTACAGCTTGTAAGGCAAAAGCAGAGCTCAGCTTTGAGAAGGGAAGGAGGAAAGATACACGGCATTGCTTCGAGATTAAAAAAAAAAAGCAACACGATGTTAGATGACAATCTCAAGATGACATTAATTGATTTAGGTCTGCTGGCTTTGAAATGGGGGCTTTGGTCATATAGATGTAAGAGCATACTGCATATGCACTCAGGGGAATCTAATTTGTAGTCATCTAATCCTTCTAGTGCTGATGTCCGTATCACAGAGGGAGAGCACCTACAGACAACTCGCTATCTCACACAGCCCTTTGGTGGAGGCGGGGAATGGGGTAGAAAAAAAGAGGAAATAAACGGAGCCATGGATTTGAGGGAAAAAAAGGAAGGAAGATAACTCTCTTTTCTTGAATCAACATAGAAAAAGAAAAAAGCAAAGGTGAGCTTAGCACAGCACAGTCGGAAGCTAAAAGGGATTCTTTTAAACTGCCTACTACTGCTACTACCTACAAACAAGAGAATTCAAGCACCACTCAGCAGCACCAACACCTTGAATATTAAAAACAAACAAAAAACCAAACCCAACTAAAAGCACTTGGTAACAGGAATAAAAAGCAATTCAAACTCTTTCGTGGAAGGATCCTGACAAGAAGTTAATGAGACAAAGGTTGGATACAACTACACAGCAGCTGACACCCAATCTCGTGCTATTGCTATTAATATGAAAGAGCAAAACAATTAGTGTGTTATTTGACACACTAGTGCATTTACAGTATGTTTTGTAAGCTCTTTACCTCTGTATTCACACACATGAAACTCTATCTTTCAGTCTGCACTCCACATGAGAGTCCTTGTGAGAAAGGCGAGCACACCCTCGACATCATGTTTGCCTCTTAACCAGGCCATTTCAACAGCCTGGGGGGAAATATTCTACTTCCTAAAAAAAACAACAAACTAAGCAAACAAACAACAAAACCGACAGCAAGGAACACAGATCTATGCAGGGAATCCTCAGCTGCTAACTCAGAACACCTCTGTGCTGTCAAAGTTGCATAAAGGGCCTGGAGTTCGCATGCCACAGAATATTTCATATTTCTTGTCTCCTTAAAAAAAATAAATCCTTCTTTAATCACAAAATTTTGTGTTTCAAGCCATGCAATTTTTTTTTTTGAAATGCAGAATTTCATTGCAGATAGACAAGAATTTGCTGACAACACATAACACGATGTATTGTTTTTTTTGTAGGGTTGCTCCAGTAGTATCAGCTTTTCAAGCCTGCAGCCACCGGGAGCACAGGGATCAAAAAAAGAGAAAAACAAACCACCACTACCCGCCCCCCCCAAAAAAAAACCAAACAAAAGAGTCAGTAGTTCAACTCTGAAGTGACAAAACCCAAGAGCCTGGGTTGGTGGCATTCCTTCTCTCTGAGGCCTTCAGCACAGCAGCCTCCACAAAAGAACTGAGTCCTTAATGTTGACAAATCATTTGCATTTAAACCAAAAACTTCCTTATTATTCAGCAGCCTTTCTGCATCAAGTAGTCCAGGAGGACAATTCCATCAAGACATCCACTCTACTTTGACACTTCTCTCTACAGAAAAACAACACAAAAATATAAAGAGAAACCAAACAGTTCCACTGTCCTAAAAATTAGTAAGGAGCCCTACCGGCCACCAGCATTTCTATACTTACACTCCAAAACCACCTTCTTGGAGGCTCTTTTTCTACCTTTTCTAACCTCATTCCCCTTTGCACACAGATGCACATTACAGTAGGGACCGGAAGGCAAGGACTAAAGCCCTAAGCATGCATTAAATTAACTCGTTTTAAATTTAGAGATGCACGGACACACCAAACTCTATCAGACTCGGTCTCGGGGGCAACGTTTTCTTCTGCCACAATGTTCTATTTTCACTGTAGTACATCTCCAAATGGAAAGGCAGTAATTTAGTTTAGCTCTAGCCTGATATCACACACTTCTAATTAAAGGGAAATATTTAAAGTAGGACTCAGAAGAATAGAAAAAAAATTTTAAGCAGTGCATGAAAACAGCCTATCCCGAGATTGGTGTCATTATGTAATTGAACACCTATCAAGGTCTTTGACAGACAAAAGACCACTTTGAAGTAATTTCTGTAAAGTCAGGGTTATACTTCTGTCACACTTAAGTATATTCAGTATGTAAGTTTCAATAGTGTTTCACCAACTCAGCGAGCTAGTGATTTCCAATGGTCACATATATCTAACAAACACACACACATACAGAATTAGCACACACAACAAACTACACAAACACGTTTTGACGCAAAGCTGCTTTCTCCTCCGAACTTCTGCATCCACCGAGTAACCAGGACTGCAAGAGGTCCTCGGCAAGCCAGACCCAAACAAGTCCTCTGCCTTATTTGGCAATTTTTTTAAGCCTACCATGTAGTTTTGAAACTCTTCCCCTACACAAAAAGTAAGCTTAAAACCTGGTAATTCCAGTGTCACAGCTGTGGCAACATTCAAGTCAGGGCTGAGATGGTGCTTCCAATCTTGTTGCCACATTGTCAAAAAATAACACTTCGGGCTGCAACTTCTTGTGCTTGATTCTCACTGCAGATGTTTGCATTTATAGATTGCTGTTTGTTTCTTTGAAGAAAGAGGGAGTATTTGGAGGGGCAGAAGGTTAAAAACGAAAAAGAACAAGAAAATAGTAGTTTGTATATACAACATTTATATACAGGTTTTAATCTTAAGACTAATATTCCTGGATTTTTTTAAGTCTAGATAATGTAATTCTGACCTCACTGTCAATCCTACTGTGCTAAACTGAGCAGAATTTACACTTTTCATTTCAAAACTGTAAAGTGCCTTCTCCTTTTAAATGGTATATATAATGTGACATTGCACTTTTTCCTTACTCTGCTCTTGTCTGGCTCATTAACCTTGTGAAATTTTCCCAAATCATAAATCCACGTTCAATATAGAGCTCTCCAGAGCAAGCAGATTAACACAGATGGGAGTATTTTGGAGAGTGATCTGCACTACTGAATATTTGGGATATAATAAAACACTTCTTCCTCATCCAAGGATTCCCAGCTGGCCTGATCCTGAGCATTTCAGAAGGGCCAATCACCTCAGATTTGTCTGATGCAGCGCACAAGTATTGATTTCTCTCCTATGAGTTACATACGAGTGAAACCTATGGTAGCTCTGCCATTGACTTCCGCACAAACACTACCAGTCCTGTAATAACCTACACTCAATATTCAGTAATTCAGCAGACCAAGCGGAAAATAGTTTCAGCGCATCCCCATCACCTTAACATGATACAACTGATAAGCCTGATGAAGTCAAGAACAACGAAAACTGAAGATCATCTGGAGTTTCTCTCAAGCTTCAGAAAGCATCGGGCTAGTTACAAAAGTTCAACATAATTTATCATCGCATTTTTTGTTTTAAATGTCATTTTAGAAATTACTCATCAACGCAAATCCAAACCTAGAAGTAAGGAATTCCCAGCTTCCAAACACAAGTATCTTATGTAGCTTCACTTCACCGTTTCAGCAAAACCACTTAACCTACTGGGAAGTGAAAATGGCAACGTAATCAACTTACTTGCCGTACAAGGGTAATACCAATAGCTTCTAAACCATACATTTATGGTGATATCCATGATTTCTAACCACCACCACAATGCAATTCCTCCGTACTTTGCGTGAAGTCCACTGGTTCTTGGGACTCCTGACCAGGAATCCCTGTTACCACACACACTTCACAACACAAGCAAATGGGGACTATTCTCTCCAATGGAACAGTGACTACAATAAGCAAAGGAAACTCAACACCCTATTGACACAGAAATGTTCATATTTTATTAGGGTTTTTATAGTTTAAATTTTTGGTTTGGTTAAATTATTTGTACCACTGTGATTCCTTATTTTAAATTAAGGCAACCAGCAGAGCTGTTCTGTAATTACTCTTTTATATATAACTTTTTTCTTTTTCCTTTTTTTTTCCTAAATATTTATGTGTTCATGGGGTATAATTGTAAAATCAAGCCCTTCACTGTATTGCACACACTCAGGGGGATGAAGATAAGGTTGTAGTAGGAAAAATTTCTTGACTTGTGTATAATAAAATATCAATTTAAAAGCTATATTAATATTCATATATTTGATTCTGTAATTGTTTTAATTGAGAGAGACCAATTAGTGAGGAAGAAAGTGCCTATTAGCCCACAATAAAAATAATACATTTAAGTACTCCATTTTGTAAGGATGTCTCTGTTGGGTTTTATTGAAATTTCCACTTAGGAGATCGCTGGTTTTCACCTGCTTTTTTTTTTTTCAGGGCTCTGCAATTTAAATAAATTTACATCTTTGTAAGTAGATGCAAAAAATCAAAAGAAACTATTGCTGGTGTATTTAAGCACAAGTGACATTCTGAGAGGTCTTCATTACTACCTTCTTTAACCTGTGGTAACTTATGGAGCAGGCCATTAAGAAAAAAGTAAACTATTATGTGAACAAACACTTTAAAAATTGTGTCAATATTTTAGCTTCCTACTTGGCTTTTCTTGGGAGGACAGAAAGAAAAAACAGCAAAACTTTGCCTGAAAATTAGTATTCAGTTTTAACAGCTAAAATTATATTGTCAACAAATAAAAAGTATTATAACACAGAGTTACTTTCAATGCGTTTATGGGCTCATGCCCCACACTTCCTCCCCTTCTAACTCCAATGATGTTCCCACTGCCAACAACAAGTCAAGTGGAAAAGAATCCATCCTACAGAAAGCAAAGGGAGGAAAAGCATGCTATCATTTTGAGAAAAGAAGGATTATCCACCCCATAAGTTTATTAAGACCAAATAGAAATGCGCTGTTAAACCCCTAGGGCACAAGGATTAATACTACTGTAGTCTTGGCCAGCACCTTCCTCCTTCAAAATGATTTTCTATCATGGATTCTTTGGACTTTCTGAGTGATGTCATGATTTTTACATGAGAGGATGGAAAAAAATAATCTACTAAAACCGACAGAGTAAATATATGTAAAAGTCATTTCAGCAAACAGCTGCATCACAAGGATGTACGAACAGAAAAAAAAGTCTTGAGGAAGATACGTGAGAGTCAAAAAATGCAACTGTATTAAGCTAATTTCTGACAGCTGACAAATGTCGAGACTTGCTAACTAGCAATGCTGAAAACAGGCGGATGAAGCAGTGACAAGCCAACTTCATAGTCCTCACTTGACAGTATGGGCAAATATCCACTCATAAAACCTGCCTGTTACTTTTCCCTGGATCCACTAGACTTGAATGCATTCACTGGAATTCACTTCCAAGGAGGTCGGAGCGCTCTTTGGGACAGTTGTTCTGAGGAGAAGGGCATTATTTTTACTGGTGAAGTTTGTCTACAGAGTAAGAGGGGCTGCTGACTTGGAAGAGACAGCAAAGCAGACTACAAAACGCTATGTCTTTTTTAAATAAAAGTATTTTACTACCAAATACAAGTGCTTAGTGTTTTAAAATAAGAACAAGCATCTTTTTTATAACATCTGTGCACCACCACCGCACTAATTACGTTGTCACAAGTAATTTTGTACCTTAAAGCGATCACTTTGTATGAAAACTTTACAAAGACAATAAAAAGGAGAGAGCTTTTTTTTTCCAGAGAGTTTTGAGGGTTTTTTGTATGTTGGCTTGGGTTGTTTTCTCAGTTTAAATCTGTTTAAATAGAGTTTGGGTTTCATTTAACAGAAATTTGTATACTCTGCAACGTGACAGTCACTGTACAGGGTGATACTGTCTAACTGAAAAGAC
The DNA here is from genome assembly GCA_013396935.1 of Baryphthengus martii. NCBI lineage: Eukaryota > Metazoa > Chordata > Aves > Coraciiformes > Momotidae > Baryphthengus > Baryphthengus martii. The sequence continues at coordinate 729,179 of VWZK01012360.1, forward strand.
ACCTTAAAGCGTATTATTTGAGAATAGAACATTCCTCAACAATAAATAAATAACTTGAAAAATGAATGAAGAAAAAGATGACTTGATAATGGGATAATGATACACGCTGCATTAAAGTCTGTTAATTGAAGGTTTGCCATGACCACTGAATAACGTTCATTGTAACTGTCTTCAGAAAAATAACACCCTGCTAAAACTAGAAAAAGATCAAGAGGAAAGAAAATTGTAAAGGAATGAAAATTAGTAGACTTTACATACTAAAATATAATGGTAGTTCTCAGAGCCTAGAATGGCAGCCTAATTTTCCAAATTAGACTCATTAGATTAATTGTGCACTTTGATACACCAAGCATTTCTGAATAATACTAAAAATGATCAGAAGTTTGATAGAGAATAAAAATTATCTAAGAACTATACTAGCTTAAAGACAAGCATACAAAAAAAATGATGACAGAAGCTGTCTAGCAAACACAGAGCTTGACTGTCTATATAACTAATCGTCAGTTCAAATCTAGCCGCAGGTTTAAAGAAAAAAAAAAGTATTTTTTTAAAGATGGTATCTCACATGCTAGAATTTCATCTGTTAATAAAGAGAGGAAGAACAGCAAACAAACTTAGGACACTGAATAACGAGAAATATTATCATTCTGGAAAAAAACAACTTTAAAAATATGTATTTAATTTATAACATCTAGTATTGTAAAAATTAAATCACATACATACAGCTTTCCTTGAATTTCTTGAATTTGATTGGTGTTACCTGCAAATTTAGCGTTGTCTTCACAACAAGCTACATAGATGATTTAAGAGCGTATTGCTAAACTTCCTACCTTGGCTTTTGCTGCCAACAAGTTGCCTGAGAAAAGTATTTTAATTCTTATAGAACAGTATTTGGAAATGCTACAAAGAATGAGAATGATACATTTAAATTATGTTATTAAAGAATAAAATTGTTTTTTTTCAGTGCCTATGTTAAACATTTCATTATTTTACTCCATTGAAATACCCTGGTATCTGCTCATCGCTACAGAGGAATGAATGGTGACTTTTCTACAATGCCCTATAGTCCTCAGAAACCTCTATTTCAAAGCAACGAATGGAGCAGAGCACAATTTTGAAAAAAAAAATTAAAAATTAAAATCCTATTTCAAGAAATGTCACGTGTGTGACTGCCCGGGAACATTTAGGATGGATAAACTAAACCGATGTGGAAACAGCAAAATCTAAAAGAATTCCTAATGAATGCTGAGAATCACTAGAATTAACCAGGCAGAAAAATAACCACTCCGTAAGAGACGGGATCCATGGGGCTGTTGGTATATGGGAGAAGTCGCACAAAAGACGACAAATCGGGAAACTGCTCTAAACAAACCAATCCAAAACCTCGGAACACCAGAAGGGTACATCCTGAGAAACCCAAAGAGAATAATATTAAAGGAAAGTGCTTATCAACATTAAAGTAATTAGCTTTTGGAAATCTTTCTCACAAGGTACAACCAAGGCCAAGAGCTTAAAAGGATTAAAAATACTAATGCAAAGGCATACAGATAATGAAGGAATCCAGAAGTACGACAGCATCTTCATTCATAAGAGTTTCTTTCATGAGCACAAGGAATCTTTCATCTTCCCAAAGCATGTGGTGTTGGCCACTTCTTTTGGGACACGATAGTATTATTTCCACATAATAGGAAAAGCAGCTTTTTTTCCCTAGTTGAAATAATGGTAAATGCACCATTAAAAAAATCATATATTAAAAAAGAATTTTACTGCTGAGACTACCCACACTTGTCAGTAAGATGAACAAGACATGAACTGAACGTAGTATAACGTCAAATGCCAACAAAGACGTGAACTGGTAAGATTTTCCAATTTCTCAGAGATTCCTGGGCAAGATCCCTGACCTCTGTTTCGCATAAGATCAGACTAAATTAACCAAAAGATCCCTACTGGTCTTTAAAACCTACCGCTGTAATGGTCTACTAGGCCTCCACAGATGCCAATGAGAGGAAGATAGCAAGGATTTTGACTTCCCCAACTCCAGCAACACGTGATAGGGAACTAACTCCCAATTTTCTCCCTGTGATTGTATGTATGGACATGAGGAGGCAAAAGTAGGAGACAGTTCTTCATCACTTGATAAGTAGTTACTATGAAATGTCTGAAAGAATACCTGGCAAGTAGCACAGCACGGGAAAGCACATTTAATAAGCTTATTTAGACAACATCTCTGCTCCATAAATATCTGAGGGAAAAAGTCTTAAATAGTATGAAAGTCAACCAGAGCCAACAGCCTCAGAAAGGACCAAATGCGAAGCTTGATTTCTTGCTCAAGTTCAGTAGCACCCTGCTATCTGAGGTCACTAGATCCACAAGTCATGCGTTTGGCAAGTTAATTAATCACACTTCTGAAAAGGACAAACAAAAAACGATGATCCATTAGTTAGGTAAATATGGAAGAACCCCTTGGATTCATTCTCTGCAGACCTACAAAGGTATCTATAAATGTTTTTGTTTCCTGTTGGCTACTTATATTATTACAGCATCTGGATTACCAGTCTAGAACCAGACTGCATTTGGGGTTTGGATTATGGTTTTAGATCCCAGAACTTCAAATAAGAAAGAAATAGTGTCCCATCAGAGGGCATCAACTTGATGAAGTGCATGAGAAGAGCAGCAACAATAACACAACTCTTGCTCTCAACTGCTGTTCAGGACTTTGTCACTTTTACCTAACTTTGAATATAGTTCTATCCTGGTCTAGCCAAGGCATTTTTCAAGACGAGGATGATAAGATGATCTAGGCAGCATTACCATCATCCCAGGAACCCAGACCACAACAGAATTGCCAGTTCGTGTTCACTCATTAAGTTTGTTCCTCTCTAGCAGGCCTTCAGTTCTGCTGACTTGTGACAGTGGCAGCTAACAGTCCACGTTCAATTTGGATACTACCGATCAAACAAAATCACTTCGATATCAGTTAATGACCTGCTGTATTATATATTCCACTGATTGTTTCTGTATTGGATATCTAATATTAGGCTCTGAAGGTCAAGATTTTCAAAAGCACCTAAGTAGCTTCAAAGAACAGGTCTATTATTAAGCACCTCAATAAAATAATTTAGTTTTTACACTACAAAAAGAAAAAAGTAGATCATTACTCTCTTGAAAATGCATGCTAGTGCCAAGGAAAACAGAACACATTCGAAAATTTAGCACAGAGCACAGGATTGCACTGTTTATGATGAACTTTGTTCAAGCTATTTACTTGTGGAATCAAAATCCATCTAAGATCGACTATAGGTTAAGGCCTGGGGTGTGCTGAAGCTGTTCTTGGAAAGGGGCACAGGGAGGGGAGGAAAGACTGTGCCTTGAAATACAGTCCCAGAGCACTCCCTTTTTTTTGAAGTTTTGGTTTTAGCTTCCCTGAAGTATTGTGAAGAACACAGTTTAAAACATCAGAGACTAATAAGACTTTAAATAGAATATAAATTTAGTTTTAAATGCATACAGTTCTTGTAGGCCCTAATAAAATCTGTTACATATCAAACCAGAACAACGTGACTTATGATCACTGTCTCATTACCTACATTCAGAAGGGGAAGAAAAAGGCTTACACAAAGTATCTATTAATTAATCCAACATCCATTAAAGACCAGTTCCCCACAGTGTATTATTTATTAGCCTCGAGCCTCGGTAGATCAACGGTTCGGTTTCCAAGCACTTCTCCTGTAGAGACCTTCCCGGCAAACATATCACACCAGTACAAAGGTTTTTCCTTCATCACATTGTAAGATACCTCTAATTCACCACAGTGTATGTCCCGAGATATATTCCGATTATATTCTTGCAGTTCCGTGACTCTCCTTACTCCCTTGGATTATTATCCCTCAGAAATCACTTTACAAGGCTATGGGTGGGGGCAGGGAGGAACAGTCTTGAGATTGTTTTTTTTTCCCCCCATTCTCAAATCTACCTACAAACTTACATTTAAAAGGGGAAAAATTCACATAAATTAGCCTAGAAGGCCACCTATTGTGTTTCATGGATATGACTACAACTCTTCAGGGATTTCTAGATACAAAAAAAAATAAAAATATAACGACTAGAAGTGTGGGATAAATACAGATACCATCTGAATTCTTGTCAACACAATTTAAACTGACACAAGAGGTTTGCTTGCAGTTTTTTATTTGTTCAGAACAACAGCCATTACTACCACTTTCAGGAAGGCATTCATTAAATGCAGAATCAAAAATTGTCTATATGGGTTTTTAAAAAAAACCAAACAACACAACTGTCTCATCCTCTAAATAGGATTCTCTCTTTGTTTCTCTCCTGCATTACTTGGAGAACAAACATTCAGATGCAGGTGGCAGAAAGCAAAACCACCTGTACCATAACAAAAATTAAGAGACTAAGTACAAATTTAGCTTTCATTGGATCATGTTTTTTAACCTTCAGCAACAGAAACTGGAAACTATTTTTTAATAATGAGCATCTACCATCTGTGTAAGAACACAATACATAAGAATAGAACAAAAAAAATGACAGGTGATCATATAAACTGATGCACAAGTTAGAGATACTCTGATAGTATAAGGGAAATACAAAAAAATTAAGCTTCCTACTATTTTAATCCCACTCTTCCAGTATCTCTCAGGAATATCAAGCTCCTCCCTCAGAAAAAACCCATTGTATTAATGGATGAACCACCTTTTAAGAAACTGCTACAGAAGTACAAAACATGGCACAGGAACTGCCTCTAGAGCTTCCCATAGTTACCACAGAATACATTTTAGTATTAAAAAATAATCTTTTGAATAAATGACTTTAATACAAAGGGAAAAAACCAAACATGTAACCTAATAAACTACAAGATGCAAAAAAAGGGCAACCTAAGTCTTCCTTAGAAAAAAAATAAAAGATTATGTATTCTGAGTCTGATCATTTACTGATGCAGGAAACAAAAAAAACACTGAAAAATACTGGTGAGTCAAAGCAAGTCTCTCATGGATACACTAATTCAACAAAACTTTCACCAAGGAAAATTTACTTTGCAGTCAAGATGAATTTCTGGTCAAAGGCAATAGAAAAGGGGCAGAGTATGTGTGCCTCCTTCCTGACTGGAAGGAATGACAAATCCAGAGACTAAAACTGAGAGAGAAGATTTTCTGTCGAATTTACTAGTCTTATGTATCAGCTTTAGCAGTAAGTTTACAGGTAGGCAATATTTTTTCCACTTGAAATGGCCAGTCATGCAACAATATTCAAATGTCTCAATTAAGAGTAACAAAGAAAACGCCTGGACGTTGCACAGCCAACAAATTCCTTGCATGGCAAATAAAATGACAAATTAGAGGGCAGAGGCGTGGAGAGATGTGGAGTCAAGAGATTGGCTCTACTCTGCCTACCAAGATAATTCAAAGAAGAGGAGTTTGACAACTTGTCCCTCCTCAAACCAAAACAAAAAAAAGCAAACCCAAAAAGTTAATAAAACCAAAATCAGCTTCAGACAGAAAACAAGGATTGTACGGATGGTGGAAATCAGTGCATCACAAACTAAGCCAGAAGCTAGAACAATGTTTTAAGAAGCGGATCTTTTCCAACCAAGAACGTGCTCCTCTATAACGCAAAGCATTGAAAAAAAAAAAATTAAAAAAAAAAAAAAAAAATCGAGACTGGAAGAACTCACTTGCTCGCTACGAACTGTGCTTCCCCTGATCTGATTCCCTTCTTGTCTCACACAGGCTGCATCTCAGCAGAGAGCTTCCAGCTACTGCCAACCTCAAGTGCCCTTCACAAATCCTTTTCTTCCTTCCCCTCCAAGACTTCTCCCTCACATGTGCTTCCTCACTGGGAGAGGTGACTCTGAAAAGCCTTAAGCCCAGGAGTGGCACTATAAAAAAGCTTTGTGGTTTTTGTTCATGCCTCCCCTCATCCTGCTCCCCCTTGCCGTGGTCGCCAAAGCTAAACACAGCGTTCAGCGAGCATACCTTTAATAGTTAATCAGTGGCTGGCTGAATATTGGAATTGCATAACAATTTATGCTTCGGCAAGACCATATAAGACTCTATGCTCTCAGATTCTTACTTCTCAGATAAAAATTAAGAGACAAACGATGCAGTAAGGATGTGGTTTCTCTTAGAGTAGGTTATAGAAAAATCTGCCCTTGTAAACACTGCACCATTCCCACAACAACTTTCAGGGTTTGCCACACAGAATACCCATTCGGCTTGACTTTCAGATTTGCTTGACCCAGGTTCTGTTACCCTCATCAGTGCAGTGCAAGTCTTGATGTTTGTTCTCGATGGGCTACGAACAGAAAGTAGCTTCTTTGAAAAATTAACGTATTTAGGATTTTTAGCAGGTATTATTAATGTATCAGGACTGAGATACGCACCTGTGTATGGAATATACCCTTAATTTCTATCCCGTCCATACCTTCTTCCTATTTTAAAGCAAAAATTGGTAGAGATAGCGGAAAAAAACACAGCAGAACAACATTTACTCAGACAATAACTTTCTGCTAAAGTAATTTGCTTTAACCCCGAGTCGTTAAGTACCTCGCAGCAGTCTCTTGAAGAGTTCTGCTGCCATCTATTGGTATTGAAAATAATACACTTCAGATGGTACCGGAGAGCTCAGGAGAGCAAAATGTTCCATTAAAAACAACTTCCCTGCATTTACAGATCACTCAAGACAATAACTCTCCTCTCCTTTTGCTGCTAAGTACATAATGGACTAAGTAATTTGGATAGAATCATTTGTACAATACATCAAAAGGGAAAGTTTTGCAGTGTTTAACACCTGAATGAAGATCACTCGACTTGTGCACATTTACATGCAGATCAGTCAAGCCATATTTCACTCTTACACAAGTGGTGGTGTCCAAATACTTTTAGACACAAGAAAAAGGTTATAGCGGAGCAAGCAAAGAATCACAGCAATCAGTCAAACAAATATACGCACGTAAGAGTAAACATTCAATAAAAAGGAGGCATCAACCAAAGTTATTTCAAGGGGTTGTTAAGGGCTCACCGAGAAAATGATGTTGCCAGGGAGCTCCCAACTTACTTACCCTTCTGTGATAACACTACAGTGTTAGAGCATCCACCACCACCTACACTTTCTGTGAATTTCAGTCAATTCCGGATATTGGCTGTCACATTCTTCATGCTAAAATATTCTCTTAATGGATGATAATGCAGAAAGGTACTTTAAAATACTAACTAACTACTTCAAAACCAAGGAAATGAAGGGTGTTGTTTCATTATTTGTATAGCAATTCCTGTTTGTTTTGTCCTTTGGTTTGGTTTTTCACTTGCTTTGTTTTTTTTAAAATCAGACGACATACACTTTCAGGGAACAAGAACAGCAGCTGGCAGTAGAGATCCCAGAACGCTTAGAAATTATGGAAGCTATAAGCTCCAAGTACCAATTCTGTTCCTTCCTAGCACCAATAGCTTCTTAAGGTCTTATTTTAGGAGACAAAATAAACATCATGCATTATTTCTGAGCAAATAAGAAGCTTGATTACTTACAATTGCTTTTTCTAAAGAAAACATTTGGAAAGCATTTTCAACTTAAAATATTTCATTTTGGTTTTACTAATGTCATCTGTTGGGACATGACCAAAAAAAAAAAAAATCACTATGCGTCATTCAGAAGACTCGGAATTCCAACTCAACTTTAAAAAGCTGTGTATATTCTATTCGAGTTACATTTCCAATAGGAACAAAATCTGAATATTTTCTTTTCTTCCTTGTGACACACACTGCAAGAAGTTAACGCTGGATACGGCAGAGGCGCTGATGCTGTTTAGTTGGTGGTGATCCTCCTCTACTAAGACCCACCACTGCCCAAGCACACTGACTACCACTTGGTGTTGCAGTAGCCTAAGAGAAAAACAGTAACTCTGGAGATGTTACTTGGGGTTAGGAAGATCTGGTGAGAATGGAACCCACCACCATCCCTCAAGAGAGCCCATCCTGCCTGCATCTGCTTGTCTCCTCTTAGCCTCAACCAGTATCTACTCTCTTCTCCCCTCCATGCACAGATTCTAAAAGGAGTAGTGAGATTCTGAAAAAGAAACAAACAAAAAAAAAAACCAAACCCCACCGCACAAAAAAACCCACACATCTTTTTCACATACAAGTTGATTGAGACTTCTTTCAAGCCTGTGTATAAAGGTTAAATTCCTTAAACTCAAATCCCAGACTGGAATGCATTCCAAGCTCTGGAAGGCTGAACTATGAGCATAGCTCAACAAGGGATGCTGGGGAAGCCCTGGAGGAAATAAGGTGGTGAAGCCTACACTAAAATAAGAAACACAGTAGAAAATACATCCCAAATAAGAAGATAACATCGACTTGTTTCTGCTCTCATTGTAGCTGGTAATAAATGTCATACATATACATATGTACATACAGACACATTAGTTACTTCCATAATCTAAACCCAGTCCACTTCCATGTTCCCAACTGGTTTTGAAGATGACCATGCAAGCCTGGATATAATCACTTGAAGAAAAAGGAACATGCCATCACACACACACAAAGTACGGGTGTTTAATGAGATTTTGGTAATGTATTTTCTCAACCTTAGGAGGCAAAGGTTCTTTAAAGCCATTTTTCACCCTCTGAATGTGCACACTGCAATTTATTATTACAAAGCAAGATAGGGGAATCTTATTTGATACACTTCATTGTATTTTATATTAAAACCCAGGAATTCTAAGCCTTTTTAATGCATAGAAATGTGAAAGAATTTACATCTTCTACTTTAGTAATCAGCCATGTTATTGTCTGTTACCCTTAGCTGAATCTAATGTCAGAAGCAATACCCTTATCAATGAATCATGGGGGACCAAACCAGCAGTTTTTACTCATGCAAAACTACCACTGACTCCGATGTCTAGAAATTACTGCAGACGTAATATGCAAAACTACACAATGATCTAAGACCTTTGCCAAAATTAAGCCCGAGCAGCATGCATACTTTTTCTTTTTTTAATCTACACAGTAACAATCTCACTATTTTTAAACACATTTCAGATATTAAATCCCTTGTTATCAACATTAAGGAGATCTTTCCTTGAATCAAATTGGTCACTGTTTTCATACTGACTTTCTAATCCTATTTAAGTGCCTTCTTCAATGAGCTTTCTATTCTTAGACTTTTCTTTTCTGAGACACTAATTGATACCACAGCAGTATTTGGCACAGCACAGCATTGTTTCTCCAAGAAAGCTCATCTTGAGAGAGAAAAAGAACTAGTGTAAGTTACTACAGATTGGAACTGAAGGATATTGGGATAGTAGCATCTGAGAAGTACAACTAATGACTTTCTATATTGTGTCTCACTCTAGAAAGCAGTATTAATCCACCATTATTGATACTATTTTTTTAAGAGAAAGATTTGCCTGCAACTGAAAAATGAAAACAAACATCGGCAACAGAAAGAAGAAAGAGACTTGCAATCCACAGAAATCACCAAACTAAGAAGAGATTAGAAGGCCAAGACACAGGTTCTAACCCATGGAAGATGAAACGCTGGTCACTGTTATTGATGTCAGCATGCTTCTTTTTTAGGGAGGTCAAGTGATGCCTTATTTCCAAAAAACTTTTAAGAGAACAGATCAAATGGGCATATTTTCAAAGCAGTGTATGTGGAGGATTAAGGGAGGCCGTGGAGCTTTGAAAATGTTCCTAGCTCACAGGATCTATTTTTGATACACCGTATTTTATTTTCTTCTTTCCCATGTCTGAGTCTTTCTTCTCCCTGTCGTCCCAACCCCTTCTTTATTTGGATTCTCTTCCTTTACATTTTCTCCCTTCCACCGATTTGGAGTTACTCATCTCCCTGTTGCCTCTTTTCTCTCTGTTTAATCTACGTATTGGCAGCCATGCTGTACTTCCCAAACTCTCTGTTTTTCAGCATTCAAAAGCACTTCCAGATTAATCTTTCAAACAGGAGGATCCAGCAGCTGGAGCCAAAAGGAAATCCCCCTGAGAAGGTCAAATATTTCAAAACTAGTTTCTCTCTAGTGACTTCCATATACTCCGCACGGTGGCTTCAGCTGGCTGTCACAGTGCAAGTTGTGAGAGTAGGTTCTGAACACCAGGATGACAATGGAATACCACAGAGCATTGTTTCCCACCCTGCTAAAAAGAATACATCTCAATGATATTTTGGCAACTCCACAAAGCAAGCAGCATAAATTCCCACTACTCAGACTCTCAGCTCAGTTGGCTGTCTCATTAGGACTAGGCTTTTCATTTAAGTTTTCCTTTTTATCCGTGCGTCTCTTGTGGAACGCTGATTCAAGTTCCTTTTTATTTTTTTTTTTAGAAAAGTTTTTACCTAGAACTAATTCTTGCTCTTGGTGGCCAAACACAATGAAAGCATCAGAACTAGAATCTCAGTAAGACTTCCTACGTATACGTACACTAGGCTTGAAGGTTGCACCTCTGCTACATCACACGATGCGCAAGGCATCCACTGTCCTAGACCACGGTGCCCTCAGTTTGGGAAGTTGCTTCTCCTGAACGCTTTGGGACCGATGATGACTTCCTCTACACTTCAAAAAATTATCTGTCCTCCCAGCAAAAACCAAGGTGAAAGGATGAGGCAGTAGGAGGAGGGAGAATTTAAATCAAGCTCCAATCTAGATTTCAAAAGGCTTTTTAAAATCAAACTAGTTTCAATGGAGAGTGGGGGCTTTACATAAACCTTTGGGGAACATCTCATTCAAATCACAGCCATGTGTTGGCTATCCATACATAAGGGAGGCAAAGCTTTCATGGGAGTTTTAATTCAAATGTTTCATATCACATTCTATATTATAGGCCAGGTTCCTCTGCAGTTTTTTTTACCATGTCCTGAAACATGCCAAGTATATTATGGTTAAACTATACAATTAATTTACTATTGTAATCACATTTTATCCTCAAAAGCAAGTTTTTAAATGGAATTCAATTTATTTCGCACTCAAAAGAGTGGCTGGACCATTTCCCTTCACCGAGTCCAAGCAAACTGCACACTTAACAGTGGGGTTCTGGGTTTTTTCCAAGAGTTGGTGGGTGGGAGAGGGGGATTGCCTGCCTACCACTCTGTAATTAAGTGTTCATGCTTCATCCATGTTACGACTTTTTTTTTTTGTTTTAATTTAACACACCAATGCTTTCTGTTTTACACTCTGGATCACATGTCACAGCACCCCTTTGCCAGCATGTGAGCCAAGAGAGACTATTTTAACTAGTGAGAACAATCTCTAGGCTGCTCAGTCCTTCACCTTTTTTCTGAGAGGCTACGACTAAACCAACATACACTTTTTATTTTAGTTTAAGCATGTCCAACGACTCTGGAACATGTCCACTGACAGTTTCAAACTCTTCCACCTGCTCCACTAATAGCTGGACCTGCTATTACCTATTTACCTGCCACAGAAAAACTGGAACCTCCACCAGATCTGCAAGGGCTGAGGAACTATGTCCCAATGGACCTTCCTGTTTCTCTCCATTATTCCTCTCAATGCATCAGGAACAGGCAAAGTTCCATGTAGTAGTTCGATACAGAAACACTTCTGAAACACCCTACACTGGGTAAGGCACCGGACTGAGAACACAGAACAATGCCCGAGAAAACCACCAATCTCTTCCGATTAAGATTCAGCAACAATTCCTTTTGGAATAATAATGTCAAAGACTCAAACTGATAGGATTTATCCAGCTGTGGACAGCACATAAATCCATTTGTTTAGCTGCCTGGAGGTCACCTATGGTTTTTTTTTTTTTAGAACAACAGATTTTATTATGATCTGGTTTTACTTAGTTCTCCCTTTCTTACATTCCTTTACCTTAAGATGGTGCCATGCTGTATTACCAGAATGGTGACAAGTAAAAAACATTCACTTTAGCTGAGAACCTCTGGTAATTTAAACAACTTGAAAACAAGGCTGGAAAGGAATCAGGTTCTATAAAACACCAGCTTCCCAAGTTTTATTGCAGGATGACTTCAATTTGCAAATCACACCTTAATTTCTACATACTTAAAAATTTCCACATATTTAGAACAATGTATATCTTTCCAGTCATCGTGCATCAGTGAGATACAGAGAGACAAGCAAACAGGTTCGGTGACATCTAGATTAAAGTTGTATAAATAATTCATTCTTAAAAATTGGTGCTTGATCAACTCAAAAGCTTCATTTGATCTCCTCGGGGAACTGAACAACAGAAAAGTAATTTCAACATTAAGTTGACTTAAATATTTTTGAAGTCATAATCTTTTCAAAGAACACTTCAGAGGAAAAATAATGTCATGTATCATCTCAAATACCTCCGAATATTTAAACTTTCAGGAGAGAGGAACAAAGAATTATTTTGCATATGAACCTGAAAAGCAAATACTTGGCTAACTAACAATTTTTGTTTTAGTGAATTATTCACTAAAAAAAGCCAAGGTATTACTATAGTTCCAATTGGGAAAGTTCACAAATCAGTGCCAGTTTGCAAATATATAGGCTGGAACTTGAGAGCTGAGAAGCCATGCTATAGGAAGAATTAAAAAACAGTAACAATCTCCTGCATGAGAGCTATTTCTAGAATATCAGTCATGTTCTTCAAACATTTTTTAAAAATTTAATTCATATTAAGCACTGAGGGGGATTATAGACAAATAGTTGACTGCAGATCAAATACCAAGAGTTCATTCAATACCATTTCAGCAAACAACAAACACTATTTGTCTAACATCTGAAACACTATTATCTATTTATGTAGCTGCATCCAAATTATGTTAACTATAACAGCAATATTTATAAACAAGTTCTGATACTCCTTTCATTCACATGAATATTCTCCAAAATACACTTGCAGAATCCTCTCACCCTGAAGGTAGATAATAATAAAACTAACTTGTATTTGGCTTTAAATACTGTATTTTCTAACACACAAGGTAAAGCAGGCCTTCTAAATCAAACGCCCTGTAACAGAGTTGAAGTCATATATCTAGAAGGGGAAAAAATGCAGGCTCCACTGTAACAAAGAGGCTCTTGTGCAAACAAAGAAGCAGAAAGATCATTTTCTCTCTAAATACAGTATCACTGGGATCAATGCTGGAATATGGTATCTCCTTCTGATACTTTGACAAGAATATTGAAAAAATTGAAGGAAGTGTTAAAAAAAAAAAGAAGAAGGAGTTTCAAAAAATTATTCAAGAATTAGACAAAATGTCTTAAAGCGAGAGGGAGAAACAGCTCCATCTGTTTAGCTTATCAAAAAGAAGACTGAGCAGTAACTTGATTAAAGTGCCTAAGAACACTCACTGGGAGAAAGTATCAGGTTCTAAAGTGCTCTTCAAATGTAGCAGAGAAAGAGCCAGCATTAAGAAAGGGCTTGACATTAAATCCAGACAAATTCAAATTAAGAATAAGTCATAAATATTTAACAGCGCTGGTGATTAACCACTGCTACTACTGAAGCCATTGCCCTTCTCTCCGTAGTTTCAAATTAAATCTGGGTGCCGTTTTGAAAATATACTTTTGTCCGACAAGCCACCGGTCTCCAAGTGAGGCTATCTGGCTGAAATCTTACAGGCTATGCAGTAAGAGAGAACAAACTGAATCTGCTTAAGATCCATACGAGCTCCTTACAGGTGTTAACAGATCTTTCTCAACGGCTTCTAGTGGAACAGGCTCATTTCTCTCAACAACAAATAAAGTTACAACTTCCCACTTCTGCCAGAGGGCTCTGCAAAACCCTCTGTGCGCTCACCAGAACAGCGTACACGGGCAGTTGCTTTCTCTAAAGTCCAGCCACATTCACTGAAATCTAATATTAAAAAACTTACAGAACTAGCCAGCCCAAATAATTTACACCAGCACAAGGGTCAGCTCACCTGAACAAAATTCATTTGAAATCACACGGGGTTAGGCAACAACGGGACGGGAAAAAAAAGTGAAAAAAAAAACACAAAAGAGCAGAACTTGCCCCCCTCAGTATTTCCACACTTTGTAATTCACAACACTGCTCTAAAACATGCTTTCAAATGGATGCCAATGACATCAAGAACCAGAGCATGAATCACAAGAGATACTTGTACTACACTGTCAGTCTTTTTTATAAGATAAAGGGAAGTGACGTGAGCAAAGCAGATTCACACATGATTACTCGACCTCTTTCCACTCCACATGGTCTATCAAACCATCACAGCAGCAGCTGAGAGAGTCATATGGGTACATACGACTGCGTGGTCACCCCCAAAAACATCCCCCTTAGGTTTTATTGTTCAGCACAACATTATACGTCCTGGAATATTCCTCTGGTCAAGCTGGGTCAGCTGCCCAAGTTGTATCCTTGCCCAGTCCGGCCTACTCACTGAGGGGGGCGAGCAGAGCAAGAAAGAGAGCGCCTTGGTGCTATACAAGTACTGCCACAGCCAAAACACTGGTTTAGACAACAAATCTGAAACACAGCACCGTATGGGCTGCTCTGAAGAAAATTAACTCCATCTCAGACAGACCCAGTACGCAGGTGCATTTAGTCTTCAGCAGACAAGAGCTGGAAATCACCACTCCAGCTCTTAAGGGCTCACCAAGAGACTCAACTGAAAACAAGAAATAGGCCAGAATGGTAATAGAAGTTATAAAATAAAATAATAACAGGAAGAAAATATTTTTCTTGACCTTCCCGGTAACAAATCAGTCACTACTCCTGTTCCGCAATAGCTGTGAGATGAAAGAAGGTGCAGAAGGGAAGATGAAAGTAAGTGAAATTCCACACATTTTTCATCTCTGTCATCTCTACACACAGCCACTCTATCAGCAACCCCTGGTTTACTCCCACATGAAACAGACCGTGAAATTTTACTTTCCCTCAACCTCCTGCCCGGCCGCACATGGCAGGTTATGATACAAACCCACAGGGCCAAAATACAGGGTACTGCCGTGCAGCAGATCTGGGACCATCAACGTTACTCTCCCACAAATAAGAATAAAGGCTCCCTAGGCAAGACAGGAACATCCTTCTGGTCTACGCTACGTGCCTCTTGAAGACGGAGAAAGGGCTTCAGCTCCTCTGGCTGTCAATCTGTTTCCTTTCACAAGCATTAAAATTCATTTTAAAGTCTGCATAATAAGGATTGCTGACCCTTCCACACTGATAAAAATAAATAAACGTCAGTCAGACACCACTTTAGTCATACAGGTACAGTAAACTTTTTTCTAACCACACTGCACACATTTATTCTTTAAGCTAATCAGAATTCAAACAGAACAGAAATCAAATGTCAGCCTGCCACACTAACATCCATCAAGCACAATGATTACATCTACATCAATCACTTGATAGAATAGGAGTAAAGTCATTATAAAAGAACGTTGTCAAAAGATCTGGAATTGGTCTTCTGTTTAATATTCCACCATAGAACATCTACAAGATTATTTCAAAGGCAGCAGTGCCTGCTTTGAAAATGTAAGACAGCTTGCTTCAGCATTTTCCTGGCAGCAGGCTGTTACTCAATGACAGCATTCTCAATGAAGAAGTAACATTAGTGAGTTGAGCTTTGTAAAAGGGGAGGACATTGTATTTTCTGTTCTATCAGTTTTTAAACTGGAACTCAAAATTAAGCAATTACATTGCTTTCACCTGCAGCTTCCCTGAAAAGAACCTCAGCATTCAGCAGAAGTCTTGGTTATATCAGATAGTTCAGTAAATTCGTTCTAGTGTCTCCTTTATTTAGAGAGACCCATTGACTTTGTCTCCTCCTGAGTCTAACTTTGCCTGAAACACCTCACTACTTCGTTCCCAACGATTATCTGAAAAGGGCAGTGCTCCCTGAGGGTTACATCCATGAAAACTGCCCAAGCTAGTACTTCAACATGTGTTTACCTGCATTGGAACATGTTTTCTTAGTTTACAGATCAACCCCAAGTCGGATGCCCAATTACGCTTTGTGGTGCTAAAAGACAGGTAAAAATTCTGCCCATGGATTGCATCTGTCGCCCTCGGCGCTGCCAACGGCCAGGCAGAAGCTAAAACCACACCAGAGGAAAGAGAGCACAAACACCACCAAGTGTCCCCCCTTTCTCAGTGTCGTGAATAATATCACAAAGACAGTAAGGTCACTGCCACTGCAATTAAAGATCTTACTCAGAGTGAACTTTCTGTGCACGGATTACCTCAGTAAGCATGAAGATGCTTAACCACAGCTAAAACTATGCCTCCATTACATGGACTGTATTGCAGGAAAAAAATTATAAAGACAATTAGCAAAATGAAAAAGACTGTGAAAAACCAGTCCTTTAGATTCACCACTAGAAGACCTTACTCCACGTGGTTGGAAGGTAGACGTACGATGAAAATCATCTAATGTTAAAACCAAGCTAACAGTGCAGATCAGATGTGCAGTATCTGCTTAGGATTCATCAGTCTAAGGAAGCTTTTTGGAAATAACACTTACAGTAGTAATAGTCTTACCCAGACGCAGTGGTTCATAAACCCAATTAATATACGTACAAGAGAGTTTAGCAGAACTTATGTCATCACCCAGCTTTCCCACAGGCCGTTCGATTGGTCATTGCTCATTTACTCATGACAACAAGACTCATTCATGACTGAATCCCTCAACAAAACAGGATCTTACATCAAGATGTAAACTTCCAGAAGGCTGAAATCAGCCTTCGTAAGTCAGACTTGTCAGCATCTTCACAAAGCAGAGCTGGAAGAACTGCATCTCCATCTACATCCTTTCCTGTTTTTACTTCTAGACAGGTCTCTGTCTGGTCAAGTAGTCAACCTGGATACATGTGCATCCTTAGAACCACTTTCTCGAGTAACTACAACACAGCAACAAACTTGTCTGCAACAATTTTTCTAAGAATTAATTACTTAGATCATGCTTACAGATCATATTTTTGTAAATACTTAATTTCTAATAAACATATTCTTTCAAGCATACAAATCATGTTTGCTATGCACCCATTTAACTGGCTTACAAATCAATGACAGTGCCTTTAATTAGTGTAAGTTTCTATTTGCAGTAAATACATTACAGATGTTACTCTCTTGGGAATAATAATAAAAAAAAAAATCCATCACAAAAAAAAATTTAGAATGCAAATAAAACATTTTCTGCCAAAGGCCGTGATACTATTAAATCATTGACCATAACTGCCAAAATCATCAAATCACATTTTCATATCTGTGCTTCCGTTACTGAATGGCCTAAATCTTTTTGCAAATACTTTTCACGTATTTATTACAAGTCGTATCTTACATGTAAACAGCAATAGCAATGTTATATATACACCTCCACAGAATTATCAAGGTTTAAATGCTGAACATTTTACATTTACTTGGCATTTCAGTGAACATTAAGGTTTATAGTTTTGAGGAAAAAATTGACTTTGGCTTTACTTCCGTCAATATTTATTTCTCCTTTCAATAAACATTGATGTTTGCCTCAAGAGAAGTCAATATTCTGTTAATGTACATTACTCGAATAACATTTGGGAATTAACTGAACAAATGAGTCAAATTCAGTGGATCAAAGACAGAGGGACCAAGGAAGACCTTACAGGTCATTTGTTTAAACTTGCAGTCTTAGCAGAACTACCAGAACATGACGTGGAACATCCTTAGGAACAATCTCTCCTTTCATCTTCAGCATGCTGGTACTGCAGCCAGGTCTCTCTTTGGCACAGTCCACTTCCCAAATGTTCATGCGCAAGGAATTTATCCTATGCCCTTCTTCAGTGTTCCCAAAGCCGGTCTGACCTTGAAACATGCTTTGCTTCAAAGATCGTATAGATTGTAATCCCATATTCTTACACTTTCATCATTTAACCTGCTTTTCACAGCTTCTCAGCCATGTCTTCCCTTGGTATCTTGAAGAAGTCTTAAAGGAGCTCTGTCTACAGTAACCAGAATTTTTCCTGGAATATCATGCTACAGGACTTTCCAGATAGGGCTTCTCTTCCAATATGACCACAGTACTTGAATACCATTAAAGTTAACCACACTTTGCTGCTCACGTGAGGTAGTAAAAGCAAGGAGAATTATTAAATTTTAGGAGGAAAAAGAACTTAAACAGGGAAAATATTTGCAGCTTCTCTCAGATCTCGGCAAAGCTGTCCTTTAACGGGCAAAATTATACAAATAGTTCAGTATATGAAATTTTCTTATCATATTAAATGTTAAAGGGCCACCTGGAATGATAAACCCTAGCAATATGTCACGGAAGTAGTGATGGGCACTAGCCTATATAATAAGATATGATAAAACTTTAGAGACTTTCCATTCCACTACCTACATTCCTCTTGCTTGAGGACCGTAGCCACAGTTGTATGGTGGATGACGAATCCAGTAGAGAGGAAAATCCAGCATCATCATGTCGCATCAAGTTAGTAATTACTGCTTGTCATGAAAAGCCATGACCATCTCCAAAAATCTTAAAGCTCACTCTAGCACTGTTTTAAAGGGTACTCACCACTGCCTATGCAACACCATCATCCACTAGTGACAAAACAGAATCTTCAAATGAAGAGTGAATAATAATTATAAAATGACATAAATTCATCAATGTTTATGATTTTTTGAGTATTCCATTCCAAGTTGAGAAAAATTATATTATTTTTACTAATGTTCATGTAGGTCCACAGAGAAACTTCTTATTTCTGGAGATCTAACTCTGCTTAGAAAAATACCGCAGGCTTTAGCTACTATATTATACTTGCACATAACATGAATAAAAGCCACAGGAAATACTATTTAAAGGTCATGTTATTAAGAGCAAAATTATCATAAATAGGTTTGTTTTTGTTTTTTCTTTCTGAAAAGGATCGCTGGAAAGGAAACACACGTATAAGTAACAAGTACAGCCTTGAACAATTATCTTCCAGCTCATGTTTGTCAGACAGCTCAGCCATTTTCAAGCAACCCATGCTTCACAGAATGAAAGATGGAGAAACAGATCACAAGGCATGAATCTGTTTGGCTCACCACAAGACAGGCACGGACCTGTTGGAGTGGGACCAGAGGAGGCCACAAAAATGACCAGAAAGATGGTACCTCTCTCATTTAAACTATAGGAGAGTAGATTCAGACTAGACATAAGGAAGACATTTTTTATGATGAAGGTGGTGAAACCCTGACACAGGTTGCACAGAGAGGTGGTTCGAGTCCCATCCCTGGAAACATTCCAGGTCAGGTTGGATGGGGCTCTGAGCAACCCGATCTAGTTGAAGATGTCCCTGCTCACTGCAGAGGGATTGGACTAGATGACCTTTAACGGTCCCTTCCAACCCAAAACATCCTATGATTCTACATACTGGACATCAAAACAGTTCCAAGAGCAGGCTGTTGTACCTTACATGTCTGAGGTAACACTGCAGTCTGTTTGAATACTCACCTTAACATCTGTAACAAGCTTTTACCACTTCAGAGAAAAATGATCGGTTTTCTGAAGGTTTAGTACTTCCAGCCCTCTCCCAAAAGATGTCTCCGAAAAATTAACGATCAACTGGCTGCGATACAATGGCACACAAAGGCCCCATAAGCCAATTTTTAGTAGGTTGGGATCTTGAAGAGATCCATCGCTATCATTGGACTCTTGTGTTCAGTCCTCTTGCAAGAAATTTAGCAAACAAGCCAGGACTTGAAGGAATCTCTCTCAGGGCTACAGATGAACTCTGGGTACAAGTAGGCGCATCGGTGGTAAGGTAAGGAGCGGTAGGAAGATGGCAGTGGCTCTGTCTGTGCTGGTTTGGTTCTTTGTACAGCTATTGTCAGGTTCCCAGAGCTGTCAATCCAGAAGTACTAAACCTTTCACAAGTCAACCCTTAACCTAATCTTTCACCTATCAACCTTTCTTAAATACTAAATTCACATTAAGTACATTAGGAATGAAAATAACCCTCTATTCTAATAACCAGAAACTGCCAATTAAATCCATAATGTATGGACATCTTCCCCTTCCTTGCCCTTTTTATGCAAAATAACATCGTAGGAGGTTGCATGCAGTACCAACATGTTGATAATTTTAATTATTTCTGGGTGTTTGTCCATACTGCATTAGATTAATACAGTCCAAAAACTGATTTATTCACTCACTTGCAAATCGCATCTTAATGCTAACAAGTTGTGAATGCATTCCTAAACAAAAGATCTAAGTAAGAGCTCTTTCCCAAGAAATGTGGGCCAGCTTATCTGCAGAGATTGCGAAGAAGCCCAGCTAAATGCCTTTTCCAATTTCTTTCTTTTTTAATCTTTATTCCATATTTGCATGCATATGTCTCGCCACATTTTATGAATGTTAGTGAAAGGTGTCCAAACTCCTCCAGTGGTGGCCTTTTATGCTTTCAAGCTACCTACAGTCCTATCTAGTATTTTGGTGCTCACTGTAAGTTGATCTTTGTAACCTGCTTGTGATTAAAGACCAATTTCTTCAAAAAAGAAGTTATAGGATTTAGTTATAAGTCAGTGGCAATCAGAGTTCTAATCCCCCTGG
Source organism: Baryphthengus martii (assembly GCA_013396935.1). Lineage (NCBI taxonomy): Eukaryota > Metazoa > Chordata > Aves > Coraciiformes > Momotidae > Baryphthengus > Baryphthengus martii. Next base: position 749,687 of record VWZK01012360.1, read on the forward strand.
CAACAATATCAAACATGAGGATCACAATTGCACTTTTTTACTGAAAAAAAAAAAAAAACAAACACAAAATACACAACAAAAAAAATTAAAAAAAATAAAAACCAAAAACCAAACGAAGCCCCACGAAGAACACAACCCCTTAAAAATATGGATTTAATAATTAGTAAATTTATATTACACTGAAGATTAATTGTATGCAAATTTCAACATTTTCTGCGCATCTTTCTGGAAAAAAAAAATCACTAGAGTAAAAAAAGACATAAATCAATGTATTTCTTTCACATTTAGGCACCAAAACTAGTTAAACACAGGCAAATTTCAAAAAATATATCAAGCAGTAGACACTACACTAAGTCAGCCAAAGGTAAGAATTTACCACATACAACTGCAATTAGTTCAGGTGAAGTTTTGGCTCTTGCACCAATTAAACCACTAATAATGTTCACTGTAATCTTTGTTTAAGGAAGCATAGAGAGGGCAAACTACAGAAAAAGCTTTACTTTCTTCCCTTACATCAAACTTTTGAACTGAAGTTACCTCAGAAACAAAAAACATCCCTATGGCTGTGGTAGCGTAGGACCGAAAGCACCTGTTGACCCCTTTTGCACCTGACTAAGTAGAAGGCAGCATATTGAGGCTAAAATTTGTTAACAGCCAGTATGGAAATCAAAGGTGAACAATTAGGCACTGAGTTTAAATATTAACCGCACAATTTCACTTGTACAAAGGAGAGAGCTGAGTTTCCAGAGAACAGAGCACCCACCACGGGAAATACATCAAAGCCTAGAATCTATTCCTGAGAAGAGCGAATCACTTGGAGAAATTACTCAATAAAAGCACCTCTACAAAAGGTAGAACACACTCCTCTTCCCTATTTTTCTCTAACAAGAATGGTAAACAAAACACAGGCCAAAAGTGAAAGCAGATGCAACCTCCAGCTCCCAGACAAATGCCTGCTACTGTAAGAGCAACAGCATTTCATTGTAATAAAAGTAATTATTTTTTAGTAGGTGCTGTTACTGACTGCAGCAGCACCCGTATTAGCTACTCAAACGGCCAAAAAAAACCTAAAAAAAAAAAAATTTAAGATAGGTATTTCTTATAAGCAAAGAACAGTTATAAATATTATTGACAACAGAATTCTCCTAAAGTATCAAGAGTATGTGCAGCTCATTAATAAACCACTCAACCTCCTCACTAGATATTTAAATGGAATAATAAGTGATTTTCCCAAAGAGATATTTTAGAGATTTGACCACCTTAACAGAGGAGTATAAAACAATCCAAGGGAAAATCTCCTGGTTTTAAGTGTCCTACAGAATGCAACAAACCATTTCAGTGATAATGCTCCTAGGCATCGTTTTTCGCTCAGTATGGGAAAATACAGATTTCCAGCTCTCTAATATCATATTCAGTGTCTGAAAAACAAAAAAACTCGAACTACTTAACTGCTATTTTAAATTTTTAAAATACTTTTTTAAAAAACTTCTATTCCAAAAAGAACTGTGTAGATGATTTGTCAAAATTTCATTTGCACCTTTTGCTTTGACTGAGTAATGCAGCTTTATAAACAGGTATCTGTTGGGACACAAGTTCAGTTGCAATACCCTGGATTCTCTTACACCTTGTGCATAAAAATGTTGTGTATCATGTCACCAGCCAAACTGTCAAAGTAGTTTAGCATATTAGAGATATGATGTGGTGTCAGCAAAAGAAATCCAGGTTAAAGAATGTCTTTATTTCAATTACAAAATAATTGGTTGTAGAGTTTTCTGGAGATTTTAAGCCATACCAATGCCAGGCTTGCTCATGAGGTTCTTAGCTCTTGCTTCAAAAGTTATTTCAAATCACAGCTTTGGATAAAAAAAAACAACCCCAAACACTATACTAGGTTTCTTCCAAGGAATTTCATCATCCACTAGTTTCCTTCAATATCTGATCATTCCTATTCAAGTCGTTTAAGAACAGAGTCCCTCCAAATATCAAGCAACATTGGACAGGTCCAGCAAGCATCAGTCATGCTAAAGAAATTATTTTTAAAATGGAATATTTTAAGACTTCTGCTTCTGTCCTGCTGGTGAGATAACTTTTGAAGGAAAATATTTTTGACCTTTGAGTCAGTCAAAAGGCAAAGTCAGCCAGCTATTGCGTTTCCTCTCATTGTGGTTCCAAGAATGGATCACCTCGAGATAGTTGCAATAACAAATGCTTACTAACTAAATCATTTCTCTTAGTCTGGTACTGTTCAACTCACGGAAGGACTTAAATTTACTTGGTTTAGGTGGAAAGAGATCAGTATCAAGTCCACTGGAATTGGAGCTGGAAGTTGTATTTTAATTTTTCATTTTTCATATCTGCCAAATCACAATTCTTCTTCTTTTCCCTCGTTCGTTAAATAGCATCTCCATGAAAGACAAACACACACAGGTGAGTGCAGGGAAATATTTGTGGCAATTTAACTTTGCTGCACTGCCTATTTCTAACCTTATTGTATTTGTGTTTATATATTTTATATATTAAGTATACTGCTTAATTTCCCATTTGATAAAAATAGCCCATTTGCTTTCCCCTGCAGTTTAATTTTAATGGTGTTTACTGTGATAGAAATGTACTTTGTTCACTCAATACACTTTCCCCTGTGCTTTAATATCCTATTTTTTACTAAAGCTTATTTTCACATTTTCTTGCAATTTCAATATTCCAAACATCCATTTTGCACAAAGCATTTCACCCAGTAGTTAAATTAGGCTGCTCCTTGGCTATCGGCTCTATAAAAATTAAATTTTCAAGATTAATGGGTTTTATTTATTATAGCTCAAAATGCTTCATTGTCACACTTTAGTACATTTCTAGTCTTTCATGTCTCCGTTGAGGGGAAAAAAAAAAAAAGATAACAGTGGATTGTTGACTGATTTTTATTCACATCTGCACAAATATATTTCTTACCACATGAAGCAGTTCTCCTTATTCCAGAGAATAATGCCCATGCCTGGTATTCCCCAATAGGAAAGAAAATAATCTGCTTCTGATAATTTCCACTTGTATTTCCAGGTTATTTGAAATCCTAACCGCTTTAGTATGTGCCCCAACACTTGGATCAACATGTCAGCTTCAGGTTATATCACACACTTGTTGTAAATCTCTTATAAAAGCATCAGATCAAATTCACCCACTGCTGATCGAGTATTAGGCAAAATGTTTATTAGAGATAACCAAAAGCTAACATAACACATATATCAGTTCACTTGCGAACTGTAAGATCAGCTCAAAAATCAGAAAATTTGGAGCTACCTTAAAAAGAAGGCTGGAAGTCACCTAACAACCCAAAAATCTTTCAATTGTTTTATTTAATTGTTCTTCATGGCTAAATACTGCAGCCTCACTACAAAAAGCTATCTTCATGTTTGCCTGAGGGCCGATGATCTCCTACAGCATTCTCATGCTACTTTAACCCCTGAGCTTAAAGAATAAAGAGATAGGAAAAAAACCACAATGTCGAGTATCTTAGAGTTGGGTCTGGGTGCTCTGCTCATTACAAGGCAAAAGGAAAACTCCTTGGATAAAAATGGCACGTTGGGAAAAGGGATGCCTCCAACTTCCTTAATTTCTGCTGTGCATCTCCATGCATCAGTACTTACTATAACATTATAGTTTTGAGGAAAAATGGAGTAGAGTAGAAAACAAACACAAAACCACAAACTATGAAATAGTCATGGCTAAAGACACATTTTCTTCACGTCAGATTATTGTGGTGAGACATTCAGCGCACAACTTAAATAATACCACTATTTTCTGCTTCACTCAGTAAAACACCAAAACCTTTGTATCTGTGTACACAGGAGTGTTAGAAATCGTTGCATTCAGAAAGCCTGGCAGAACTCCCTGCAAGGAAGCCACCACCTCTAAAGCAGGAAAATGGCACTGAACAGCAGGCCAAGAGAGTCCCTCAATGCTCCACACAAACTAAATCCTGAGCTCAGCAGGAACTGAGATCTCTTGTAGCTCACATCAGACAGAGTCAATCTTGAAACTCCAGATTTTCAAGACAGACTGTTCTATTCACTGTTTGCATACACTGCCCAGTGTGGAGGGTATTGACTTCAACAAAAACTTTTAGATGCTGTTGGATTACGTATCTTGAAGAAGGCAGATAAATCAGTCTCCCATATTTCCCTGAGAGTCTGTGCAACCGATGTTTCCACATAAGCCAGGCACATAATTCTTCAGAAATTACCTAAATTGCACAATTGTCACAACTTGCAAAGGATCAAACATCAACCACCCGTACACTATAAACCAGAAGTTTTCCTATCAGGGTCAGAATGAGAAGCAAGATTACTTGGCTATTAGCTATTTTGATACCATTTTCCACTCAGCTCAAAAATACTATAAAAAGTTGTAAGAGAATCTTAGCTAATGTCACTCCAGAGGAGACAAAAAAAACAACCCAAAATCAAACTTGATTTGGAAAAACGTGCCCTAAACTACAAAAATGCAACCCTTTGCTGATGTGGAGTGGAAAATAACAGGTTTATTGAAGATTGGTAAAGAGTAATGCTCCTGAAAAGGAAAGGAATAAGCTCAGAAAGAGCACTTACTGCTTTCTTTTCCTCTTTGAGTCGCACTCCTTTTTCTGTATTTCTATGGGTAAGTAGTTGGGCAGAGCGTTTGTGAGCCCATCATTGTGATTAACCGACTTTTCAAACTCCTAGGAGAGGGCTCCACCACAAAATGTAGTAAAATCCCATCTAACTGGTTTAAGTTTATCCATAAGCCTGAGCAGCAGCGCTAGATTTACTTTGCAACTTATCAAAATTCAGTTTTGACAGTAAAAGCTCTCTCTCATCTGCATCCATCCATACTTACTATAACATTAAGAGTTTTGAGGAAAAATGGAATAAAGAGTCGAAAACAAACGCAAAGCCACAAACTATGAAATAACTAACAGTATAAACAGTAATTATGTTGACTACATTTTCTATAACACATAAATAGTGTTATTCCAGTGAAGAAAACTCTCCTTACTGAGAATGGAACATTTACAAAAAGCAGTAAATCAATGAATTATTAGCTTAAGTATACAGGGAAAGATTACTCAGACATTATGTGGTGTTTTTTCCCAGCCTTCTTGACCATCACAATATGCAATATTTACTAGATTTACCCAGAGCCGTGTATTTAATTAAGGCTGCATCCTTCCCTTCCTTGAGTTCAGCTTTCAGCTTAGCAGTTAAAAAGACATTTCAGTAGCTTTCATATTCAAGAGCCCACACTACCTTCTTGGAAGTGGATTTTAAGATAAATACTGGTAATGAGAGCAGCACAAAGAGGTTAGTTGTATCATTAATCTTGTCAAATACCCTGCACCAACAGTCAGGAGTTATCAGACAATGAAATAGAAAGGCAGAATAAAATACCAGTTTCAGCTTTACTTCTGGAGATAGAAAGATTCTCAGCTGGGAACACGAGAGAGGATAGAGATAAGAACGGCTTGAATTTTTTTCAAGGGGCTTTCTAAAGTGTGGTAATATTTAGCTAGATAGATGGCATCACACCCAGGACTTTTAAGATGATATGAGCTCACTATATAGAAATTAAGTAAACATGTAGAATGTGCACATAATAGAACATTTAGAAACGAATCACCTGCAAAAAAATAAGAACATTCCAGACGTCGTGATGTTGCAGTTACCTTTGCAAAGCTTCAGCACTATTTTAAATCCAGAGAGAGTAATTTACTGAGGCAAACACACAAAGCGTGGGGATTGCAGACTATACAAGGGTTTGAAATGGGCAATGAGTGTGTAGGATCAGGCCTCTACATGGCCTATTAAAGTAAAAATACTGTTGGTCATTACTGCTTGTCTATCTATGAAAAATTAGTAAGAATCTTAAGGTAACTCATTATTAATCAAACCGACCACTTAAAGTGATTAACACTTTAGGAGAGCAAGAATCACAAGTGCCTGTATTTCTTCTTTTAAGACTTTGAGATGTGGTGTGTTCAGATTCAATTTAGGATTATTTTATCAAGCGTTTGATACTTCATTACAAAATGCTATTTGCTTCTCCTTGGTGCTTTTTCTTTTTCTTCATGTCCTTTGCCTTTGTTAAGCAAATGAGCAACACCGAGCCACTACCTCTTTTGTCTTTGGTAGAAAGCTTGTGCGTCCCACACTATTGGCCTTGTGTTCCCTGACACGCAATGAGAAAAAGTTTTGAGGTTTTTTTTTAAAAACGGTAAGTAAACAAGGCCAATAAAAGGGCTGGCTGATGAAATAAGCAGAAGGGAACCTGATGTTAAAGTGTTTCTCCACTAACACAAATAGAAAGCACGTTGAGGAAATAACTCGCTATGGTTTCCATTTTGACAAGCAACGCATGTGCAAATTGAACTTTTGATTAACCAAACTTCCTTAACATTTCTGTCACATGTACAGAAGGCGCCCTTCTGCAGAGTCGATTCAGGAGAATGTTTCGCTAAAGAACTTTCAAAAAGCACGCCTTGCAGTAAGAAATTACCCAGACTTACAGTGGAATATTAAACTGTACGTTGCTTTAAAACAGTGGGTTTAACAGTGGGATCAGTTGACATAAATACTGTATTTCTTTACAGCTGAGCAATGACTTTGAGACTCCAGTTTTAATTTTAAAAAAACACCCAAACAAAAAAACCCTGCCTCCTAATGCCAATCTTTTACTTCGGCTACAGCCACTTACTAATACTAAGACTTACTAGATTCTCTCCTATGTCCACCTTACCACTGTTAATAACAGCACTATTTTCTAACCCTGATATTAACGTGATAGCGTATAAAGACCACAGTCAGATATTCCCACACTGCTCTGAGCTCTGAGAGTTTTAAGGTTAAGAGGTTTGTTTTTTTCAGTCAACACCTTTCCCCTCTCTGGGACTATCTACTTGTCCCCTTACACATGAGTTTTGGTTCTGACGGGGAAATAATGAGGTAGACTTTAAGATCCTGCATACCCCTGAGGTAAAAAGGGAACAGAGAGAAGAGAAAGTAGAATACTAAGATCCCTATGATCCAGCCCTGTGATGCCAATTCCAAACACAAAAAGCATGTGCCATCTACAAAGATGTTAAAGATAGATAAATAAATGAAAACATAATCTATTCTAGTAGCACACAGAACATCCCCAGAAACACCTACTCCATACAATGGTTCGTAGCTACAACCAGCCTCTAACAAATCAAATGCACATACTTAAATTAAATTAGTAAGTTCTTTGAAATAATAATACAACCATTTAGAACACAGCTTTTCCCTACTCTACTCTACCCAGTCCTAGCCTTATTGCCTGTTGCTCATCACTCCCACAGTCCATACTATTAAAACTCCTGTCAAGTTCACTGCACAGCACAGCTCTAGAACTTCAAGTCAAGAATTCAAAAAATCCACAGCTGCCACACAGCAGTAGGTGAGAAACTCTTGGTTTCTGTTTCAGGCTAAAGAGCTGCTGCAATGCTTCAGAACCACCATCAGTAAATACTGATGTCTAAGGTTGTCTGCTCTATGGAAGACCCTCACCCCACTGCTTACAAACATTGACCTTGGAAAAACATTTTCCTCCCATTATAGCTGCAGCCTCGTTTGTATGAACACAACTAACTAACCTTAAGTCGAAGTTCCCATTTCAAGTGGGTTGTTGTTGTTTGGTTTTTTTTTTTTTACTTAAACATGTTTTATTTCCATTCACCATACTGCTTTTTCAAATGTATTCAAAGTTGCCTGCCGCATCGTGAATTTACTTTAAATAAACTGTAAGGATATGAAATGTGCTGTGATGTCGCTCGAGTACCGTATGTAGCGACATCTCCAGTGTTTGACCGTATTGCCCCTTTCAACACAGAACCAAGCAGAAAGCCATATATCACCTTTTTTTTTGGATGTTATTACACTTTGAAAGCACAAGAACAACTGTCTGATGATTTGTTCAACTTAAAGCACTCAAGAGAACTGCATTTGGAAGTACAACGTTGTGCCAGGATTTTATAAATTTAGTGCAGCCGTAGAAAAGAAAATAGATTAACTGAATTTACTCGACTACTTGAAAAAGTTGCCCTTTGCACTACAGATGAACACCAAATGCCTGGATATTAATCAAACCTTGAAAAGTATCTTCTCAACAGGCTCACCACAGTCAAAAACTATGATTTTTGGTAGGAAATCTCATGAAAGGTTTTGCCTTGGGAACAAATACCTTGAGCAAGGAGGGGACATGACACAGTCACGCATCAAAAAAGCCCATAAAAACAGAGCTCAGACTCATTCTTCGAGATAATAATTTTACACAACTTCAACAACGCAAAACATTCACCTCTACGGCTCCCTTTCTTCTGCCAGACCTACTGTTCTATTCATGAAGACTAGTTAATAAAGTAGCAGATGGAGGAAGAAAAATAAACAAACAGCACGCTCCTGCTCCCTCTCGCCTCCTATTACCTCCAACAAAGCATTATTTTAGGGTACTGGCAGAAAGTACGGTAGCCTGTGTTGCTTCCTTTTTGGTTTTGTATTTAATTAAATCCAAGTATTTGTCTATTGAGCAGCTGTATTAATAGTCTCTCTGGAAGCAAGTATCAGCTGTTAATAAGAGCTGGTTACACATTTTAGAAGAAAAATTGCATCATGTTGCTCTCACCTAATGCTTTCAGAAAAAACCCTAATTAGAACCACAGGGGAATAAAATCCTTCTCACAACATTTTTAGACTTGACTTGCAGTTTTTGATGATCTGGGATCGACCTAAACTAATCCAAACGCAAAACGTAGTTGAGGAAGATTTGTGGAGCCTTGTTTTTCTGCGGTCCTCTGTAATAGCACGACCTATATATCTCAGTTTGTGTAACAGTGCATAATTACAACATACACATCATGCAGTTCACAGAGATAAGCTCTCAGTTTTATGCGTTTCCTTGCTTTTCACCTCTTCACCACACTGCTCATTCTTCTCTCCTTAGACTTTCCATATCGGTATGTAAGAACTCCATTACGCCGACACACTTCTCTTAACGGCAAGAAAAACTACTGGAGCATAAAGGTGGACCCTGCAGAGACTTGCAGCGATTTGGGACTCCTTCAAGTTGGTTGTTTTTTTGCAGCTACACATGCACATTGCCTCATCCCCGCTGCGACCAAGCCTGCTTCCGCGTGGTAAAATCAAGTTTCACGCTGTTAAGAACAGTTAGGAGAGCAGGCTACCGAAGCTACTCCACAGGAGAAGCAGCAAGGATATTTTTGCAGAAACTGGCCGCTACCAGAACCGCTAATTTCCTTTTGCACAAAGCGATACTCTACTGTCTGCTTAAATGGCCAAGACTAAAAGGAAAATATATAAATAATGACATAGTAAAAATGCTACCCTCTGTCCCCTGTGCCGTTACTCTCCTTTGGCAGGGACAAAATTACGCAGCACCACCATCCTCCAATCCATCTTATCCAGGACTCTGGATGGCATTTATTCTGTGCTAAAGACCACTTTCCAGATCTATTTTTTTCACATTGAATATGAGACATCATTACATAAGTTGTCAAAAGAAAGCTGGAAGTCTTGACAGCTGAGAAAGGGACAGCTGAGGCTTTTAGCACCTAAGAGAGACATCAGAACTGGTTGTGGTTTCATGTATCCAAGAGACAGTTAAAACGCTTGGTACTGATGAAGGCATATATTTCCATTTAACAGCAGAAATTTAGGGGACTAATTTGAGAAGACTGAATTTTATCAACAATTAGCCAATCACTACTTCCCAACACAAATCCTGCTCCATTACCATCCGAGTGAATCTGGTGGTTTCAAGGGTTTGCTGCAATGGTCAAAGTTTATTTCAGTGCCACGTTTCTTATTAGACATTGAAACAGAGCTGCTCTTAAGAGTATCAGAGAAGCGATTTTGTACTTATACAAAATGTTTCATTACAACATCAAAAGTTATTTTATTATTTACATGAACTTTTCTTGTCTAGAGAAAGCCTTCCTATCACTCAAAACTGAATAAATGGAAATACCTGTCACGGACAAAGCATCTAACAATTTCTGAGCAAAATGGGACACAGCAAAAGTCAGCATGACTGTGAAATGAAGTACAGGTTTTCTTCCTAAGAAAAGAGACACACATGACACATTATTTGAAAGACTCCATGGAGAAGTAGGTAGGCCTTTGACCTCTGAGGTCTTCAAAAAGTCCTGAGATTAAATAGGATCTTTATTATTCAGCAAACATATTTTGACAGAAAGAGCTTTGTGGAGGGAGAAGAATGATATTAAGGACATAGTCAAAAAGAAAAAAAAAGGTAAAAGGATCTCTTGGCTTTGGAATATATTGTCAATGCTCATTTTTTCCATTTGTTTTCAAAGCGTTCACATACAACATTACACATGATAGCACTATACAGTACAGAGTCTCAGCAAGGCAGGCTCTGCGACCCCAGCACAAAACTGAAAACACAATCTGAAATTTGATCAATGTGCAAACGCGTTACAGAAATGTTGTTGCTCGTGATAGGACAGAACTGCACTCAATGACCCAGAAGATCTACTCCACTCCTCTATGCTTGAAACAAGCAGGATCCAAACAAAACAGGCTGCTGTATGGATGCATTTTATTCTTAGCATTTGACCTATTCAGACATTTGGAGAGCAAACCATATGCAAAGCCCTTTAATCTACGTATTTTAAATCAATAATATATAATAAACTTCTCTTACAGTGAAAATAGCAAGCTTCAACTATCAGCTTTGTCTCTTCTACTTGGTTAAGAGGCTATTTTGTTAATGACAAAGGGTTACGGCAACTTGAAGTTCTTCACAACAGGAATTAAGTCTGAACAGGTCACCTTGAAAGCTTATGTTAAAAAAATTCCAACTGTTTTTTTTAAATATAACCAATGTCAATTAAATATTACTTAATTTCATTCTGGTCAGCAAACAATTCAACTCTACTTTTTGATTCTGACCAGGAGTCTACTATATATCCAGCATTTATTCCCAGAGAGTTGTGCAGTACTCGGAAGCACCGCATCCAGCCCTCCACTGGCAACTCGCTCTCATATTCCATAACGATATATTACCAGACATACATATTTAAAATACCTAATTTAAGAAAATCAGGCCCAGAATGACTTAGACTACAATTATAATTCTGTCTGAACATTTTTCTAAGAAAATTTTTAAAAGAGAAATTAATGTGTATGGTGAATTTCAAATACTAAAATGTTATGCACAACTATCTATTCTATTATATCTATCCATACCCTCCCCTCTTTACCACCAATGACTTTTTAATGCTCATTCTCAAATCATCTTCAGAGCCACGGAAAAACAGTCAAACAAGCAAATCAACCCTAGTCACAAAATAATTTTTGTAGGAAAACAGAAACCTCAACTCCTGACAAAATTAACACACCACCACACAGAGGTCTGATTTTACAAACTGTTAAAGAAAGCAAAAGGGCTCCTTGTAGTTTGGGATTTTTTTTTTTGGTGGAAAAAAGTTTCCTACAAAAGCTTAACCTTAAACAGTACATCAGATAGTAGTATGTAATATTTATATTATGCCTGCCTAAAATATAATTATAGTAAGTATGTCTCCCATCCTGTTACATTCCCAGTAAACAAAAGCTACCACTGGCAATGGAAGCATTTCAAAAGAAAATGAAAAAATCTCCACATAGCATTTACAGGACAAATCGTTTCCCCTAATATCAGTTAGGAATGTCTTCCTCTTCTTAGTACTTACTCTCCTGTTTCTTCTGAATACCTTATAAACAACTAGGTCTTCCCTCCTGCCTCCCTCCACAGTATGTACAACGGATCTAACATTTATTCTGCAATATACAGTCTCCGGGGAGAGAGAAGACAGTGCAAAGAGTCCTCCCAAGCGTTCTGGCATAAATTTTCTATATCAAAAATCCATCTAAGAGCTGAAAATAAATTTGCGTGAGATATCACACACTCCAGTCAACAGCAGCACAGAAACTACACACGGGATTTATAACATAAGGGCATCTGTACCCAGTTGAAGTCACTTCCCACTAACTCCTATTTAGTTGACATTGCAGCCACCCAATTCTCAAATGAGATCAAGATCCCATTAGAAGATGTAAGAGAACCTCAAGAAGCTCACAGTGTAGACAAAGGGTAGAACAGAAAATCATGAGCGTTTTAAGATGGATATTAAAATGTTGTGCATGTCGGATGAAGAAAACCACAATCTGCAGAAGCACAGATGGCAAAGCTTTAAACTACTGTATCTCAGGAAGACTGCATGTTCTATGTTCCTGAAGCTAACCTGTCACAAGCTTAAGAGACTCCAAGCCTGACTGACACTCATAAGAGATGGGACTTGTTAAAGCATTTAGGTTGAGCTAAAGGCTAACTTAACCATTCCTTCTACTCAGAGTAACGCTTCTACTATTCCCATAAAGAAATGAATCACCAGTAGCAACAAAGCTAGATCATGCACGTTTCAGAAAGCCCTTTCTTTCTTTCTTTCCTTCCACCCCTTGTCCTTATTGCCTGTCTCTTTAATTTCAATTGTGTTTTATTACATTTGTGTTATGTTCCTGGCATTAATAAATTTCGCTTTGATCCAAAAAAGAAACAACCAACCAGCAAAGTCACACCACAGAAACAAAGGGTCCCCCCCCTTCCTCTCTTACTCGAGAAATCACTTTTAAAAACAATTATTTTACTGTGTAACGACGTAAACCATTATCGCTCAGCTTGCAAATGAAATCAAGTATCACTCTAAAGTTTCAAGAACACAGCTTCAAGTGTATCTATTAAAGACTAGAAACTACTAAGACATGCTTGAAAGCGAACGCTGTATCCTAAAGGTTATTTATCACCAGGAGAGGAGGAAGCATGCGGTGTGTTTATGCCAGACTGGCAAATGACGGCTGCACAGATTATAAATCTTTAGTTCCAAACAGGAAGGACTCAAACCCATAGTCCCCAGCCACATCAAAACCGAGAACAGTTTGCAAAGGGCTAAACTAACTGGGCCTGGACCCAGTAGGAATACATTAATCTGCAGAGCGTGTCTTCAGATAGAATAAAATGAGGAGAAATCAGTAAAGAAAACAAGCCATTTATAATATACTGTGAAAAATCACTAAAACAATAGCTTTTGGAAACCTTGCATCTGCAGAAAACCTTCTGGGCCTAAATCCAATACAAATCTGTCAGAAAATATTGATGAAAAATGTGCATTTACAATTGTAAATAAAACATGAATATGGAACCTATTCCTCAACTCAATTTTTCCGGGAAGGAAATAAGCCTTTTTTTTTCCTCTTTCTTTTTTTTTAAGACTGTGTTATTTATTTAGTTGATTTAATTAGGCACTGGTTTTAGTAAACAAAATTGCTTCAGAATGAAGCCCCCACAATAATCACTGACAAATCAAATGGACATCAAAGACTGTTACTGGGCTTATCTGCTTCACTCATAATAGCTTATTGAAAATACCTGTAAGAGTCTAGGATTATAAAAACCACCTTCCCAGAAGAGAAATATGATCAAAGCAATTGTCAGATGGCAGAAGGCCAGCCTTTCATACGCTGCACAAGAGATTCTTTCAACTTTGTCTTGAAAGACCCTCTGATGCTCCATTCCAGGTTCTAATCCAATTCTCCAAGCGAAAGGTTAATGAAGCGCACTCTTAACACACAGGCGCATCTTAACATATATTAAGGAAGTAAAAAGCACATTTTCATTAAGGAGGCTGCTCTTTTTAACATCTTAAAGTAATAACAAGCCTTCTGCCATTCCCCAACACCAGTACATCCTGCTCAACATCACGGAAAACCTTCCTGATTAAACTCATGACATCAAACGCTCAGCTGACCCAGGTTAGTAAACATATTTACCATGACTATGTACAACGAAACTTCTGGGGTCCACTTCTAAGTGGCCAGATCTTTTTTTACTGTTATTGCTGGCGAGATGAAACTTTTTATTTAACTATATACCAATTCTGTTTCCACAGTATGGCTTTCTGAAAGGATTGAATCAAGTCCACATAGCACTGTGTCAAACTCAGTAAAGTACAAAGCCGATACAAAATACAAGAATGAGAACTGAAAAAACCCTACTAGTAGTGTCTTTCGGGCTAATTCATGAAGTAACTTGAGACGTTGGTGCTAGTACAAAAGGTCGAATAAACCCATCCCAAACCCTACACAGCAAATAAGATGCCAGGATTGCACGAGGAGGGAGAAGAGGCCATCAAAAGGTTGTCGGGTCTCAAGAACTTGCAAGTCAGCTCCCTCTCCTTGAAGTCTACTGCTTGAAAGCAACTCAGGAGCTGCTTAGTTTTCAGTATGAAAAAAAAATAAAATTAAAACAGGAACAGAAACTAAATTCTAGTGCATAATAGTTCAGAAGTACTGTCTGTGGGCATCATGTAGCTGAATCAATAGTAAATCATGTTTACCACGGTCAGCGCTAGAGGCGGTACAAGCCATTGGAATGGGGAACGCTACAAGTGAGGCTACACATTTTTAATAAGAAACGCTCTTCCCTTGCTAATGTATTTTCCTTCATTTAAACACTTCAGGTAGATAGAGGGGAAGAAAACGAGCTAAATATAAAACACATTCAATTTTACTTTAGATTACAGTAAGAAACACTTTAGCTACCCAAGCAGACTGCTCTAGTGCACTTTCCAGAGCACTATTTTGGTTTGTATTAAAAATGAGTAGTGGTAATGAGGGGAAAAAAAAGCAGGTTTTTTTAATTCTACATACACTGTCAGGTAAAACAATATTAAAACTGACTTCAGGTAAATCCAGCGCACTAAAATGCAAGAAATCTCCAGCTCCTAACTAGCTTAACATCTAACTTCCCATTATCACATAGAAGCAACTGAGAGACTCCGCAACTGGAATTGGGGCTCCAGATTGACCTGAGAATTAACACATCAAATTGAATGTGCCAAGGGCTGATCCTGTGATTAAAATCAATGTGAAAAAAAAATTATGCATCCATCAGGACACACAAATATATATACTGCAGACTCGTAAAGAAATCTCTCAGATAGACAGTATATGCTGCTCTTAGGATTATAGAATAGGAAAGGACCACCAAATTTCAGTCCAGTCCACAGCCATGACCAAGTACTGCATAATCTAATGCTTTTCATAACACAACCAAACTCCTCCCTGCTTATGATTTTGCTTTGATTGAGGAAAACAAACACACACACACACAACAACAAAACAAAACCTAAAACAACAAACAGTGCAGAACCTCACTGCTTTAACAGTTAGGAACCTTCTTTTAATCCTCTGCTTGAATTTATTCATAGACAGCTTACACCCATTAGTTCTTGTGCCAATATTGTCCTTTAGTTTAAATAGCTCTTCTCTATCCCTGGTGTTTACTTCCCTCATGAATTTAATTTCATTCAATTACATTTCTTAGGACTAATTGTTTTAAAATGAGAGGACACACTTTATAAAACCATCAATGGCACATTCCATGAGGAGAAAAATTAACTTCTCTAGCAATTAAATATCCACAGAAGTTGAAAAGTGCACAGTAAGGCAGTTATAAGCTCATGGAAAACTTCTATTACTCCAAGATGTAAGAGAGAAATGATTCCAAAATGAAGATATTAAAAGCTGCAAGATGGTAAGTTTTATAAGTGCACTAGAAAGAAAAAACACGTTTACTCTTCAGCACTCTCGCAGAAGGACTTGCATTCAGCTTAAAAATCCTTTAAACGCTCACATCCCTTGGCACTCTGCAAAACCAGGGGAGGGAGGGAGGAAACAAAACAACAAAACTTACAAAGCAGTAAAATAAAATACTCGGGGGCGGTGGAAAAAAGCGCAGTATTTTGTACGCTTTTTAAAGGTTAAAGCGGCTTTTTAACTTCCACCGGGACAACTTTCAGTGACACTTTGGTTCCTCTTGATAGTTCCTATAAAGGTTAAGCCAAAGTGCTTCTTGATCAACTCACAACCATGGCAAAACCAAATCATCTTTTTATAAAAGTTTTTGGGCATCAGGTAGATAAAACTTCTGTTCAGTGATTCATCTGATCTGCTACCTGATGGAATGAAACAAGTATTTATGTCAGTATTTCATTATCACACCACTGTTCAATTTCAGGAAATTTTATGTTGGCAAACCCAAACCTTTCAGATAATTTGTCATCTACTGTTTTAACTTAGTTGATCTCAAAAGAAAAGGCAAATTTTGTTTCTTCATTTCTACTCCGGTCCTACAACATGCAGCGTGAGGACTCATGTAAATTCAAACACAATTTTCATACTAAGCATCTGAAGAAATCAAGTATCTACTACTAATATGAAGCCATCAATTCATACTTTAGAGACAGCAAATATGACTACCTTGAGATACTAGGCAAATGTATTACAGAGAAAAGAAGAAGAGTTCTACTTCAACTATACTCACCAAGAGAGTTATCTATCCATGTATGAGGAGGACACACAGCACTGGACAACCAACAAGTCCCCCTACCAGTTCTGGAAGGTGAAAATCCAGCTTGCTTCTAAACTTTTTTCCTGTTTAGTGAAGTAAAATCAATATCCCCTTTTGCATTTGAAGTATGAGAGCTCCTTTAGTAAATCTAAGAGCGTGCATTAAAGAAGTCTTCTAGATCACCCCCTCTAAACTCACTGACATCTTCAGAACAATTCAGTTCTCATATTTCTCTAACTCCAGTTCTTCAAAGAATTATTCAGGTTACACTAATAGTGTACAAGTGTAAAAAAAATATAATCAAAACTTGACCTGTTTTATGGTTTTCATATCAAAAAGAATATCCTAGCAAATGTTTTAAACAAAACTAACTGAACCTAAATCGTAGGTATCACAGGGAACAAATGTGACAATATTGCTTCCAGAAAATGACTGATGCAGTCAAAATGCTGTCATATATCACCATGATAAAGAACTACCTCACTCGAACCAAAAGATACAGTGCAGTATCAATTTCTAAATATTAGTTATAAAAACCTCCACTCGCTGCATGATGAGGTGCTCGTTGCCTGTTTTTATTTTGTGAATTTTCTAGCACAGTATCTGTAATCATTTCAAGGAAAAAAAATTAATTCTCACTTCTGTTAGAACATGAAACTTTAGTGTCTCACAGTTTCCAATGAATTTTCTAAAGCATTCTCAGTTCTACAACACGTAGGAAAAGCATGGTAATTTTGCAAAGAAAAAAATACAATAATTAATAATCCCATATAACAAAAAAATAAAAATAACGTCTTCCAAGTCAGTTACAAGTTACTACAACTTTGTAAGGACTACAAGACCTAAATCATTCAACTTTTCGCCTATGCAGGAAGGATTATGAAAATATGCTTTACTAAATCATTAAGAAAATAACTACTCTTGTGCCCATATCACTGCAGAAATCCAAATCACGCAGATCAGATCCATATAAGATCCAGGTTCAAACTCATTCAACTGGAGTTTACAAGCATGAAGATTTGGTTTTGCCCATATCAAGATACTTCCACATTAAAACAGGATTTCTATTGCAATAGTCTTCCTAGCAGCAACTACGGCGCACACAGAAATAACTCAGACCAATAACAAACACCAAAGGACTTGGTCACAGGAAGCAAGCAAACAAACAAGCAACCACTTGCTATCTTCTTTTGGACCTTAAGGGAAATAAAAAAAAAAAAAGTGTTTACCTACCCTGTAAGAAAAGGCCCTTCCTCTTACTGAAAAAAATCAATTTGCTCTGCACTACTATGTTTCTAAAACCTCTGCACATGTTTGGGTTTTTTCTTCCCCTTACAGTTAGGGGTGGGGGAAAAGAACAGGGAAAGAAAAGTGAGTAAAACATTGGTAATTTGTTTAGCTAGTGATGCAGGCTGTTCTCCGATCAAATTTTGTTTCCCAGAGGAAGATACCAGTTTTAAATTACACAGCAAGCAGGCAAGGGAAAGGAAGCAAACAATCAAAACCTTCCCAGGAGGGGTAAGAATAAGACGAGAACTCCAGAGATCCTATTTAATAAATAAACACCTTCATTTCTGTAAGTTAATTTCACCACAGGAAATAAGTTTAGTTTTAATTATATTGCCTTATGTCATGTTTTATAAAAGGTACATGAGGCTCATTGACTTTCTCTTATTAAAGCCTTTACATGCTGCAGAGATGTTGCATGTAGATTAAGTCTCAGTAGAGCCCTAGCAGAGTGCACACTGATGTAAGATGCAATATTTTTATTGTTATCCCACACCTGTGACAACTGCTGAGATTAAAAACAAAATGTTGTTTCAGCTGGCTTTTTTTTTCTAAAAAAAAAAAAAAAAGCCCAGAAAAAACAACAAACAAAAAACAATTAGACACACAGGAAATATAAAAAAATAGCTGAAGACACAATGATAAAACACACCTTCAACTCAAAGCCTTTCCTCACCCAGATGTGGGAGATGCACAGTTTTTCAGGAACCCAGAAGGCTAAGAGGTTATACAGGAACCAAAATTAAGTCTTTAAAAACTAATTTCCAAAAAGAGATATCCCAGAGGGATATAAATTTTGCAGCCAAAGTTCGGACACACTCGGTAAGCCAGGCTCTAAGAGCTGCGTGATGCTGGCACAGCCTTCCTTGACCAGGCAACGCTCTCTATCATATGACATGAAGTCAGTGAATGTACCAAATGGGCAATCTTGGAGTTCTATTTTGAGTGCCTTAGAAGGCAAAAGTTTAGTATCACTGCCTTTTTTTTTTTTTTCTTCACTGCAGGTAAAGCAGAGTTATGATACTACCACGTACGATGTGCATTCACTACCACCACAGCATCGGCAGCTTTCACTCAAGCCAATAGTTCCCCACCCAATACTTCTGGTAGAGTACCAAATGTTTGGAAGCATCAGCAGATACTGGTAGATGCCCTCTATGACCAACAGGGACCTTGTTCTGCAGCCTGCTGAGGAAAGAATTACACAAACTAATGTTGAATTTGTGAAGATTTCCCTAGACTTCCAGTAACTCGCTGTGACTTTTCGATAGCTAGTGCCACACATCCTTGCAGCCATTTCTGTAGCTTTCAGAAGAATGAGAGCACAACCCTGTGACTAAAACCCCACAGCAGATGAGAAGTCTATTTATATGCCAGGGTGCTTTTTAGTTAAGCAAAGAGGGCATGAACTTCTTTTGCTATCAGCCTAACACCTCTCAGGATTTAACAATTATTTTAGGAAGGGGTGAAACTCTTCCACAGCACTGACAACTTTAAATGAGATGTAAAACCCTGAAACATGCTTTTCATACGCTGCTCTTTACACGGCCATATAGGATTTTCACCTCAGTTCCTCTCATCAGCATTCACAGTATCTGTGGAACAGGTTAGAAAATTTTTAAAAGGTTTGCCAAAATCTCTGGCAGCCATTACCCAACGCATCTGCTCCCAGTTGCTCATCCATCTCTAATTCCCATGCGCAAAGTTTGCAACTGAAAATTAAATAAAGTATTTCTTCGCCAAACTGCCTGACATTCATACTTCAAGCTGTTTGCCCTTCGTACAATTGAGAGCATCAGGGCTCTGATTCAATTTTTAATAGAAAAACATTAAAAATTCCCTTTAAATGTTCTTCCTCATACTTGTGAATAATCAGCAATTAATTTTGGTGCCTGAATGACAACATGCAATGTTTTAAAAGAGCCTGGCATTCTCATAAGATTAGGATGAGCTAATATGTAATTACAAATAATACCATATACCCAAAACTTCAAAGGAAATCGTCTTTTATTAGTAGCAGATGGAAGAAATAAAGGGAGCCAGACATTCACTAGAGCCATTCTCTCACTCTGATGTCAAAGAAATGCCAAGATGCATTTTTGGAATTCACAATGTTCCAGCATTGTCACACTTCTAAAAGTTTCAAAACCCTAGGGCTCTTTACACTAAACCAGTTATCTCTTATGATCCATGATGGCGCTCTAAAGACGTAGAGTCTACTTTGGAAAAAAAAAAACCAAAAACAAAACTGGGAAGAGGTAAGGCTTACAAGATGCAGAAGTTTGAATCCACAATTGGATGCTGCCTTTATTCATAACATTAATTCAATGTGACCAATTTAAAGAACACAGAAATTTTCAAAGAGTGGATTTCAAAGAGTGGAGGCCTGCTCCAAGATGCAACAGCTAATATAAAACTTTTCTTTCTCAGCCTTTCCAGTTATTATTCTGTTGCTATATTCCTCTTAATTCAGCCAGTAGTCAATAACTCTTCAATCCTATCATCTATACATTAAATTAACAGGACTTAACAAGAAATAAACAAAAAAAAAAACCACGCCACACAAAAACAGACAAATGAACACCACACATACACTCCTCCAGGAGCAGTGTTTAAGTAAGACATACCAGCAGATATTCAGTATAAAACAATCAGAACACCACCATGCCTGAGGGATTCTATTATTTTACCAGATTACTGGGAGAGAAAAAATACCATTACTACAGAAGAGCATATTAACTAAAAGTTAGTCACCATCTATATACTTCTCCTGAGAACTCATTTTCACGTTGCAAAACTCTAATGAATTCTTGTCTTTACACACTTTACAACATCTGCCCAGAAATGATGCGGTACGTTTTTCTCCTATACTTTAAAACTCGATTGCTACAGATTATATAGATACCCAGCTAGAAACGTTCACAGAATTTCTGCATAGCTTGAGGCAGGAGACTGCATATAAATAACTGCAAAACACTGGTTTGTGTTTGAAGAATAACTTGTATGGGAAGCCTTGTAAGGGACAATATTTTATTTTATGAGTGCAGCATCACCGAGTATAAAGAAATATGGAAGAGGTCTAAAGCTGAGGCCAGCTTTTTATCTTCACTGCTTATTGCGAGGCAGGTAAATAACAACATATAATTAAGATTTAAATTCCATACATCTATGTATCCTCATTAACAAGTTTGTCCAATCTTAATAAGCTTCATTCACCTGCACACGTGCATAAAGACAAGTTCTTTACGCTCATCTTTTTTATCTCAGGTAGTGACAGGACAAGGGGCAATGGATCCAAACTAGAGGAGGGTAGATTTAGATTAGACGTTAGGAAGAAGTTCTTCACCATGAGGGTGGTGAGACACTGGAACGGGTTGCCCAGAGAGGTGGTGGAAGCCCCATCCCCGGAAGTTTTTAAAGCCAGGTTAGATGGGGCTCTGAGCAACCTGATCTAGTGGGAGGTGTCCCGGTCCATGGCAGGGGGGTTGGAACTCGATCTTCAAGATCCCTTCCAACTCTGACAATTCTATGATTCTATCGCTTGTCTGCTTGGATAAAAAAAAAAAAGGATTTGACAGTGCAGTTTAGGAGCATTATCTTCTGTTACATACAGAGAATCATTCCCCATGTAAATTTCCTTTCTTCACACCACAGGGCATGATTTTCAAAGTGATTATTATTACAAAAAAACAAAACCACTGGTATTTGTGGTGTAAAAGTAACGTACAATTCTGTAAGAACAAACTGACGCTGTGAAAGTAGCAGTGTTTCCTAAACAGTAAGACTTAATTATCTCCCCCTGAGACGGAGGGGAAAAAAAAACAACAACGAAAAACTATCAGCGGAAAGATTGCCAGATCTGACACTTCCCAAACTGCAAACAGATTTTGTTTGCAATGCTCAGCTCCTTATGATAAAGACAGAGATCTATCTCACTTCTAGAGACAGAATTTTCATACCATATTCAAATCAATTTTAAGTTTGAACACAATATTCTTTATGTTCAATCAGCACCATCCGCCTATCACTTGATTTGTGACTTGGAAGATCAAGCAGTTTTCACTGGCATTATCAATCCTCCCAAGAGGACACAAACTAGCCAAATATAAGTACTACTACTATCAGGTGAAATCTGTGCGAAGGAATACAAGCAGTTTTGCTGTTTAAAAAGGAAAACATAAAAGTATTTGGGACTTTCTTCGTCAGGCAAAACAGCGGTTTGCTAAATAATACTACTCCATAGTCTTCACAGCAAACAACATTAGAATCCAGTGTGGAATAGCAGGAAGTTAAACAGGTTTTTGTCAGATCAGAAGATTGGGCACTGGTTAGTGAAGCGGATACTAATAATTCATTCTTACTGTCTGTAGAATTTGCTATTGAAGGCTTCAAAGACGGTCAAGGAAACCTAGCCAGAGGATTAGGAGAACATACGTAACCCACATACACAACTCTAAGTGCTAAGAGGCCTGGGACAGAGCAGCTGGGCTCAGACTAGGTCCTGAGAGCAAGTTCTATATGCTTTCAATATTCAAATTAATATCCATAGAGATGCAACTTGACTTTCTTTAAGGTAAACACTACAAAAATCCATCTTATTTCCATTTATACCTCCACTTCATATTTATGTATGTTGCCAGTGAGATGTCGTGTCGTGCTTCATTTCTTTAATCGCTTCCCCATTGTACGCAGCGTTGAACTATAGTACAAGTCCATGGCTCCTGCTAGACACATGGTCTAGAGGAGACAGCTGATGAGCTGAACTGTGTTTCTACTTTAGCAACGGAGGCACTTGGTAATTTCGGCCATCTAGACTTTCTAATAGAACACTTACAGGCCTCACAGAACACATAGAGACATATTATCAGGATCAAGTAATAGCTGTATGCCATGATGAACATGTAACAGGCACTCCAGCTTCAGCTAACATGCACACAAAGCAGGCTGGATTTACATTAGTCACATCTTCCTAATGTAGAAATAAGGCACTTCAGTCACACAAATGTAAAAACAGTGGGAAACTAGAATTATATGCTTTTCCTACCTATGGCTTTAACGACTTCCTCATGCACAGCTCACACCTCACACCATTTTCCACTTATATCACTGTATTCATGCATGTAGCCTCAAGCAACACAAGAATAATAACTTTAAGTGACAACATTTTTATGATATTAAATTAGGCTTTTATCACATTAAATGTAGGAAGTATGAAAATGGTACAGCATGAGAATTTCTGCCAACAGAGCAAAATTTTCAGATTATATTAGCATTTAGTATTTCCATTTTCCAATATGGGCTGTAAGCACAAGGGGAACGCTCACATTTCCAAGCTCTTAAATGCCATAATAATCACGGTAATTCAGATTTTAGATTTAGTAAAAATAAAGAGGTGGAGAAGCAAAGCTCCATGGAAAGCAAAAGCCTCTCAATAGTTTGTCACTGTAGAAAAAACACAGCTTCCAGCACCCAGAAGTGTCTTAAAAGCACTGCAGACAACTGATTTCACATTATCTCCTCTCTAAGCACGGTTAGGCACTGGCAGCCAAAACAACACAATTCTCATCTTCCTATCCTCTCATACTCTGTACAAGCTCTTTGATCATGCCAGTGTAAGCACCCATTGAGAGAGACAGAGATGCAGCTGAAAAACAGATCAGCCAAAAAAAAACCCACAAAAAAAAAACAACAACCAAACTACCAAAACAAACACAAGAAAAAAAGAGAGTAATAATTTACAAGTAAATCAGTTCTCCAAATCAGCCTCCATGAAGACAACCCAAGTACTTGACTCTCTGCTATCAAAACTGCTTTCCATATGGAGGAGACAGTTATTGCTGTAACAGAAGTAAAACTTATTCTGAAATTCAAGATGTAAACAGCATCGAGTCAACCATGTTCTCAGGTTTAAATTCCACATCACGACTTCTGCTTGCAACTCATAAGGGAGTAGCCTGCATAGAAAGTCGTAAGCCCATATAAAACACTGCATATGTGAAAGAGGTTTTATTATTTTCATTTTCCAAACTTTTAGTGTATTACTATAGATTTTTAAAAGTATTCTGTTCTTAAAATGAGTTTTGCTAGTGTCAGCCTAGTTTACTTTGCATGAAAAATAAATGCAATATCCAAGATGGATCAAGTCTCAGCTGTAGTCTTCTCATGTAGAAGAGACGAACATTTGCTCAAACATTTGCTTTTATATTCTGTAAGCTAGCTCTGGGAAATATTTCTGGACAGATTCTAGTAGTACTTTTTTTGTCCACCTACCACTGAGAGCTACGATTTGTTAAGGGGGTCATAATTTTCATTGGGTCACAAGGTCTTGCACATCGCTATTATGCGGCATTTTGTAGCTGTCAGATCTGAGAAAATTTTCATTTCTGCGAGAAATCTCAATGATTGCCCATACACAAAAGCTGTAGGTCTGTGCTATCTATTCAGTCACAACTTTCCAGTATCACAGGTCACAAGGTGTTTTCTCACATTTTGAAAACCACTACATGACTTTGTTGTTCATAAAGCCTCCTGCTATCAGATCGGGCTCTCCTGATGCCAGTGACTAACATCCCGCTCCCTGCCTTAGTTCTTTCCTTCACTGGTTTACAATTGATATATATATCAAGAGGAACACAGTTCATGCAAAACTACAATATTCAGCAAGTATCTCTTACTGCACAGGGTTACAATTAGAGTATTAGCTGATGTCTTATCCCTCATACAGCGCTAACGTTGAGGGCAGGGCGAAGTACATAGCAAGGAGAATGTATATACTGGTAGTTAGAAATACAGCATAGTAGCGATATGTTTGCAGTCCCCCCTATATGTCCACTCTTTAGCTCTATGAATTAAGAGCTAGTACCAGATGGAGAGCTCGGACATCTCTACGAGGTTCTGATTATTTTCTTACACATAATACATTCATCATAGAATAAGAGATCATTTAGGTTGGAAAAGACCATTAAGATCATCAAGCCCAACCGTAAACCTAACACTGCCAAGTCCACCACTAAACCATGTCCCTAAAATGCACGTTAATATTTAATTCCTGCCTGCAAAGGGAATTTCAATTAAAATAAAACCGCACATCAGCATACGTACACCTAGAATGGCTACCAGAAATGCTTTTGGACAGCACAAGTTCACAGACAAATAACCTCTGGACCAACTACCAAGCACGAAGCCACGCCTGCACACATACACACAGGTACACAAAGTAAACCAAAAATCTAAAATATTAGCATCTCAGTGACAACAGATGACAGCGTGCCACTGGTAAAGGCACAACTGTGACTATCTTGCTCAAAATTACTTTTATTGCCCTCACAAATGCCATGAGTAATTCAAAAACTCTTCCCAAATCCTAAACAAACAGCTACCAGGCAAAAACAACAGCGTCAAATATTCAGTAGGTCTGGTAGAACGAAACCAACAACAGAAGCAGTTGCATTTCATCACTGAGTGCAACTACGTTATTTCAACAGTTTGTAAAAGCAAAAATTCTACAGATGCATCATTAAATGATGCTTTCTTTGGAACCATGCAAGGAATGAACAATAAATTTAAAGTAATTTAATTATAGCAATATTAATTTCAAAATGGTTTTCAGCATCTGCACTGCTAAGAAGCATCTGAATATCTCACATATCAGCAGCCAAATTGTGATCAATATTAAGCACTTCTCTACCACTGTTTTCCAATGACATGTACATCTCATTAGTCAAATTCTGAAAGAAATGAAAGGTTTTTAAAATTTATGATAGCTTACTTAGCCAACTTGTGTTCCAAATGGAAATCTGCATTACGATTCTTCTGCCGGATGCTACAAAACGTGACAGTAGAATAGTCAGTAGGAAATCAGTTGGGATTGAAGAGGTTTGACTTTTGTCCTAGTCAACTAATGGCTTAATGCATTACAGCAGGAAATTCACCTCTCCTGTGATTTAGTCTCCTGTCTTTGAAAAGGGAAAATATTTACACGATCCACTGAACCGCTCTTTGAAGCAGACTTTAAACACCTCACATTGCCATCCTACCTAACAGAGGGGCTGATCTCCCGAGATGTAGCACACATTCCACCCAATATCACCCATTTCAACTTGCAAAACATCACAGCGATGTGCAACAACCAAGGAACCAATCCGCACAGCTCACTTAAAGCAAGTCTATGTTGCAGAAACAGTATCTCTTTGTATGACTTGGGAGAAAAAAAGATGACAAAAAAAGGTTCTATCAGCCTGAAAGAAAAATAAGTGTGCTGTTCATTCTCACAAAAAAGAAAAACAAGAAAACCCCTCACACTAAGATGCCTCAGCCATCAACAGAAAATAGGGCAATAAGAAATTCCTAATCAATTTTGGTAGTTGATTCCTTTATAAAATACTTCCATACCTATTGATAAGAACCATAACTAGTGCTTTAATAAAGTGCTTGAAGAAGAGCAGACATCAAATCTGCTATTCTCGTGACAGCGTCACTGAATGTTGTTTTCGATGCAGCAGAGGAAGACTGATGTGTAAACTGTGAAAAGCTGCTCACAAAGATATGCAGGTGTTGTTTTCATGCAAAGCACATTATGCTTTGCACAAAACCAGAAGACTGTTTTAAGTATTTGAGAACATTTAACCAAATTGTTCCTGAATCACTAAATGATAATTACTTCCAGAGATTACAGACCTCCTAAAAGAGCACTATCGCTCCAAACCATCAGTAGCTGTAGAGAGGCTGAAATGTAATGTCAAAGGTTCAGCATTAAGGTGGATCTATTTTTACATTTGTTGCAATGTAAAGCTAATAAATGAATGCTGTGAATTTGGGGGCAGCGAGAGATGCCATGTTATCTGACAGATTAGCATGTGCAGTAAATGAACCTGTCACACGGAGATGAGTGCTAACAGAATCAAATTTAGATTTAAAATGAGCCCTGGAAATATTTCTTAGAAAAGCTTCAACAACGAAGAATTCACTGACTTCCCAGAGGGCAGGAGGTCATGTATTACACCAAATCAATCAGCTGTGCCCCTCCACTGATATACAAGAAATGAAGAGCTAAAAGTGAGTGAAATAAAAAGAAGTTCTTAAAAGAAAGAGTGAGACTCTATAACTAGGGTCATGGGTCACACCATTTAAAGACGGCAGCAGCACTATTGCAATGAGTGTAAGACGAGGTCCAGAGTGAATCCATTTCTTTCAGAAGATGAGAGTGCTCTTGTATGGTTAAAAAAAAAAAAAAGAGGGGGAGAGATGTAATGTCCTTGTTTTATATCGTATTAGGGAAAGTTCTTGTAACTCCAGCAAACTACGACTAAACCCAGAAATAGCTCAAATGGAACTTAAAAACTAGCCTTCCTTATTTACCAGAAGTGCCATAGCCATTTGTTTTAAAGAAAGAGTTACTATATTTTGAGCTATATATAGGTAAGAAATAACACTGCAAGATTCTAAAACCTGAGCTTGATGGAAGCTGTTCCCAAATTTCTGACTAAAAGGGATAATTAACATCACGTAACAACAACAAATTGCCATTATATACCAGGTTACTACACATGCCACCAAAATACCTGCTTTATCAACTCTCTTACATCTGAGGGATACAAGGTTCACCATAAGACTAAGAAATATTTGGGATCAATCTCTAGGCAAGAGAAATGGAGCAAGGAGTCTGCCAACACCGGGTGGTCACTGCAGCCCATCTGGGCTTTGAAACAACGAGGTACAAACGCTTCTCCTGAAAGAGGCAAAAGTAGTCCCCTCACACTGGAATGCCCTGGAACCAGTTAACAGTTCATTATAGAAGCTATGTGTACACATACACACACCTACATGAAAATGAGAGAATTTCTTTCCCATACAACAAAAACATTTTGGTAAACCTCTCCAAAATCCCACACGTTAAGAAGTTCTACTTGTGCGAAACAACTCCTCTAACTGTTGCCCACCTCAATTATTCCCACAGCAAAGTATATTTCCATTCAACAGGTTTATTGTCCTAAATTCATCTAGCCTGCATGCTTTTCCTCTCCAAAATCCACTGGGCAGAAATTTTCTGAACTGTTTTGAGCACAGAATGCTAGACTGTTGCTGTAGAACTGAAATGGGGAAAAAAAAGAAAGCAAAACAACCACCGAGCATGTATCTGTTCAAAATCAATTTAAAAAACAAAAGGTTTAAAACGATCAGTGAAGTCCAGGAGAAATCCAGCATCTCGATGATTAGCCAGAGGATTCCAGCATCTTAATGACTGAGTAGAATCCAGAGGATTCCAGCACAATGCAAGCATCAGTGCCCCCAGACGACCACCTTTAGAAGACTACAGTGTAAACAGAGATTCTCTCTTGATCCCTGAGAGATGCTCTCTCATTCTGAACGTGAGCCGCTCGGTACTGTAAAAACACAACGCTGTTTCTCTGTGGCACGCTATACTCCTCCTCCTGGGGCACACTACAGCCACCTGCAGCAAATCTGCTCTATAATATCTTTAATTTCTTGGATATAAAAAGGAAGGAGGACGCAGTGGGAAAAGAAGCAGAAGTTGTAGGCACACACAACCCGACAGGAACGGGTGTTGGCAACAGCCTCTGCATCATTATGGAAAGCCAGCTCAGGTACAACAAGCCTCCCCAACTGCCTCCCTGCACTTCTAGACACTTAAGTAGCAGAACACAATCTTTCTTTTTTTCTGGCATTCAAAGACATTTGAATTTTTCTGGCATTCAAAGACATTTGAATTTTTCTTGAATTTCTATGATTTTTCTTCCAATGTTAAAAGGGAAACAGGAAGACCCAACTTAACTCGGAGTGTGTACGAAAAGAGGAAATGCTGTTGTCAGGCTGTTTTTAACTATCCTTTAGTCAATCTTAAATAACTTTCCAATACTTTAAAGCATGACCAAGTTAAATTGTACTTTTCAAATGCAGAGAAATCAAAAACAGCATTACAGAGAAGCTGAAAATCTGCCTATGGATGCAGAAGTCATCAATGTTTAAGTCAGAATTATCTCTCTATCATCACACTTGAGTCTCCTCAATTTAAATAAAATGCCTATGCAATTCCAATGAGGCCGAAGAAGAAAGCACACAACAGTTACTAATATTTATAAACATGACTTCCCTAAAGACAAGTTTAGTCAATTACCATGAAATAACCAAGATACCCAAATGATCCAAGTTATGAATACTAGATTTAAAATGGCAAGCTCTGCATTCAACGTTTTCAAAAGCAGAAAATGAATACAGCAAGTTGTGTGCTATTAATGGAAAATTTGCCTATTATTTATCTATTGGTTCTAAATATCACCGTTCAATCAGCTATTCAAAACTCATACTGGAATTTTTATGAGAGCCCCACCACCATTAGGGAAATGCAGAAGAAAATGGGTAATAGCCCCCCAGGGTCCAATATCTTTTTGACAATGGATTTTAAAACATATGCCAAAAATTAATGAGGCAGAAACGGAAACAGATTGGGTAAAGTTT
Organism: Baryphthengus martii; assembly: GCA_013396935.1. Taxonomy (NCBI): domain Eukaryota; kingdom Metazoa; phylum Chordata; class Aves; order Coraciiformes; family Momotidae; genus Baryphthengus; species Baryphthengus martii. The sequence continues at coordinate 778,922 of VWZK01012360.1, forward strand.
GAAATAGCTTAAAGTGAAAGATATTTATTAGAAATTATTTTTGTAGTTTGACGGAATAAAAAGTCGAGAAAAACAATGAGGTAACAACACAGTTGTCATAAACTTAGTTCGAAAATGACTGAGGAAAAGTTTAACCACCGCAATTAAGAGGCCTGACAAATACACTGTTGGAAAGTTGTAGCTTTTAATTCAAAATTCTTAGAAGGATACTCTGAAAAAAAGCAGGCATGTTCACTTCAAAAAATATACCTCTCTTTAGTTCCATCACCAATGCATTTCATTTACCTGAGCCACTAGTAATTCCACCAACAAAATGGCAATTTTAACAAAGTATTTTAAAGACTAAACTACCATCAGCTTCATGACATAAAATTTACTCATCCTCAGAAAATAACAATGTCTTACAAAGATGAGTGGGAGAAAAGGTCCACATTACCAGCAATCTTTCTGTATCTCCACAGGACCTGTTCAATACCAGCAGATTGCCTTGTGAATACAAGAGTGTCTACGGGCATTTGACAGAGTATCCAAAGAAATACAGGATTCTCGAGGTTTCACAAGAGACAGACAAGTCACATATTATGGACTTTGGACAATGTGTTTGAGGTAAACAGCAGAGGTGACATTCCTGACAGGTGGTATTCACTGCCTTTTTTTATGTTGACATCTATCAAAACAGAACTATTCTTTACGGCCACAGTTTAACACTGTATGCTTAGTTAGAAAAACAATTAGGATTCGAACAGGTTTTGCCCAGAAACAGACCTCAATATGGAAATGTGTGTTTTCCTGGATACAGCTGAACCTCCCAAATCTTCCCCACGGGGCACTTCGACTTTTGTGAGTTTTGAAAATTCCATTCCTAAAATTCTTCGTGAGGTTTTCCTGTAGGATTGCAGCAGTTTGGAAGATCAATCCCTTAACTGATCCAATAACAACAAGGAATGGGGATAACACCAACCACATGCCCACCGAAGCACAGGGCAGCTTCAACTTGGGAAACCACAGCACAGGTAAGTCCTTGTGAAGAGGACGGAATTTCAACTTCTGCAATTGCACCAATTTTCCATTAAGTCATTTGACAGGATCTGAGAGTTGGCTCAACAGTTAGATCTTCCTCCCGCACTAAACTAAACCAAACTCTTCACTCGATTATTTAGCATAAATTGACTGAATCTCTTCCAGTATGAGCCACGTGGCTGGTACCGAGGTTGCAATAAAATCACCGATTTCCTGAAAATTCCTCAGAGAGGAAGTGCTTAGCATTCCAATATAGTGGGGAAGCTGCCCTAAAGTAGCCCATAAAGTCTCGAAATACATTGGTCGTTTTCCCAAAAAATGTAATGGAAGAAAATTCTAGATGGCACCTGTCTACAAGATCATCACCATACACAAGAAGCATCCACACAAAGGAATGTGAACATCCTAGACTAAAAAAAAAACAAAACACAACAAAAAAAACCACCTGTGACAGCCTCAATAAAGCACCACAAAATAAGATCTGGTTTTTAATCTGAGTTTTCATTTATAAGCATAAATTCAATTTATTTATTTTTTTGACATCTCTTTATAAACAACTATTTCACTTCAACTAAACTACTCTGGGTTTATACTTTGTTGTTGTTGTTCTATACTGGAAGGAAAATTAGAGCTTTCAAATTCTTACTTAAAAAAATAAAGGAAAAAAGAACCACCCCTGGAAAACCAATGAGTCAATAGTAAGAACATGTGAATAGAAAAAAAAATGAATGGATGCCTTAAAAAAATTAACAAACCATAACTGTAACTATCTATTCTACCATCAAAAACTCCATCTCTCATCTGATAAATATTCCCCACGAAAAATCAACAAAACTAGTAAGTTTCTATCAAATACAAGATTTCAATGGAATGTTTATTCTTCAGGGAAAAGGGGGAAGCTGAGAAACTCTAAGTACTACATTTCCATTTGGTTCATTTGGTCTCTATTTTCCCTCTAAACTGATCACTGCTTCACATGATACAAGTCTTTTCTGGAGTCATGTGAGTCATTCACGCATTCTCGACAAATGCCCTGCATTCTGAAATTATCGTCTATAAAATTTTTATAACATTCTCACACTACCCCAATACTTTGTTATGCCACCTATTTTGTCCTTTTTTATTATTATTATTATTATTTAAACTGCTATTTCCTCCTTTGAAGTGCATCAGTTACTATAGAAACAGTTGTATATGCAAATCTGAGTTGAATCTAGTAGCATAGAATAAAAAAATTATCATTTGATCGAATAGCTTGAAATGCATAATAGCTGGAAGAGTGAAATATAAGAATTCATGTGTTGGCTAAAACTCATGCCTTGGCTACAATCAATATAAGGTGCAACTAGTGAAACATTAAAAAAAAACAAATATCAATGTTTTAAGCACATTTAATCCCGTTTGCTATTACCACTGAATTGTGTATTTTACTGAACAGCTCTTCCAGTGAGAGGATTTAAACGTAAAGATTCATTTCACTGCAAAACTCCAGGTGATTCATCATTCCAGTAATTTGTATTCATTTAAAACTACTGGATCAATTTGCTACAATAAAATGTCTTGCGTTGATAGAAAGAAACGTATTGGGTCTAAGTTATCAACAACATGATGTCTAAATTTCCTTTCAGCGCTTTTTGGAAATTAAAGCAGGACCAGGCTGAGATTTTACAATTTTTACAATTGATTTTTCACCAATTCCTTCACAGGTGATTTGCTTTTTCTTTTTTTTTTTTCCACAAATATCCATAAACATAAGCACATGTAATGTATACACATACATCCACAAGCACATACAAAGGAATTCTCATCTCTTTGTAAATTATCTGTCTTTCAGCAGTATAAAAATCCACAATTAATTGGCTTCCATGAGATGCTATAGCTAGTTCCAATAAAAATTGCACTCAGTGGTATCTTCACTAGTTCTACTTTAACAAGTAATTACTGTAACGATTAGAAACATACACTGAAAAAAAATAAAATATAAAGGCTCTCAGAAGCTTGCTCCGGCATTCAAAAAACCCAGGAGGGTTTTACAGGTGACAGAAGCCTTTCAAAGAGCTCAAATCAGAGCTGACAGCTCACCTTCTACCACAAACCATGCTAACGAGCTTTTGAAGTCCTTTCTGTGTGCACCAGACACCCACCCTTCCCAGATCGGCTGCACGAAACCTCCTGTCCTGGTCTTTCCCACAACACAATATAAAGCGACTGACCTCAGCTTTTTGCCAGCACCCGTCAATCATTCAAACTTTCAAGTTTTTAAATAATATTTCATTATTTGTTTCACTTGGGAACTACTTCGAGTGAGATTATTAATTACTATTATTTGTGCAGAACTCAAAGAAAAATATCCCAGTGACTTCAAAGAGCTCTGAATCAGGCCCAAAGGGCTTAAATTGGATTTAATTTATTCCTGGACTTCTACTGACCCTCTGCAAGTGATGAATTTAACCTATCTTGAAATTACAACTTAAATAGGACAAGGATATATTTTTAATGGCTTTTCCCACTTGAAAACACAATGAAAAATACCGTTTGTGTTTTGATCAATCATTTGGACGTTTTCCTGAAATCTCTTCCGGGTCTATATTATGCTCTACGTATTTTTATTTTTTTTTCCATCAGTTATTCCTGGAGCAGTAGCTGATACTGAGCATTATATGCTGATTAAAGAACATACACTCATTGTCATGCAAGTGACAATGACTTCAAATTTTAAGATGAGGTAAACTGATAAAAATAGAAGGGCATAATTCAGGAAACAATTATCCACCTTAGATGAGGGAGTTCTACAGACTTAATTAAAAAATGTACAGAATGCATTACTGTCAATTAGAGCACACCCTGTGCAATTCATTAAAGCCCTCTCCCCTGTGCAAAAGTGACAAACACTCCATTATACACTGGAGAAATTAGGCAGAACACAAAGAGGTAATATCAAATTAAAACGGGACTGACCTGTTCATAGTACAAAATTATATTATTCAAAAATTAAGGAATCTGGACAAAAGAGATGAAAACTAGAAGACAAAAAAAAAAAGATGCCTAAAGAGAGGTCTAATTTGTTTACAGAGCAGTTAGGATGGAGATTTACTATCGTAATTAAGCTATTATTCAATGACAAAGAGAAAAAAAGAAGCAATTACTAAAGAAACCCCACTGACACTTGGCCTAAAAAGATACATACCTTGGTAAGAAAGAAAAAGGTGAAGTAAACAGCAACAGAACTTTAAAAAAAAAAAAAAACAACCCACAAACTTTTTTATTTAAAACCAAATGAACCTAGTTAGACCTGTCATCAGCATTTCTCACTTTCCCAATCTTCTCCATATTCTTGTACTGGACTAAAGTATCCCTCACAGTTCCCATGCATACAAGCAGAAACACCTTCACATACTCTGGAAGTACCTTCCCCTTTTCTTTATCCCTCTGACTATTTAGTTTCATTTACTGGTACTGTTTTGAAATATAAATGGGGAAAAAAAAAAAAAGACTAAAGATTAATATTCTAGGTCCCATTCCTGTAGTGCTAAAAAACAGTTGTACCTTTATTAATCTCTTTGAGCTACTTGATTCAGGGATGGAAACTTTACATTTGCAAGGAAGTCTTTTCTCAGCATATATCTTCCATACACCTTAGCTAAATGCCAAGTAAGCAACCCATTCCAATAAAAAGTAGTCTATTAATACTAAGATGAGATTTTCCACTCCCTCTAAGATATTTCCAAAGTCGCTGTAAAGTTAAAACTAGGTAACTTTACACCAGCATCTTCCAGTTCAGCAAACGGCATGCACGCATCCAGCACGGCACAGAGGTGCTGCTTAGTATATAAAACAGAAATAAGCCCCATATAGAAACTATGATTCAGTGCAGGAAACTCCTCATCTCAAGCCCTTAGCACTTTAAGCCTATCTTGCAAGTTACAGGCTTCACTATCTACTACAAAATTTCAAAATCAACACTGATTGCTTCTAATAATTTGCTTATTTTGACTTTGAAAGAGTATTCTGGCACTTGTCTTTCCTTTTGCATTTCACTTTTTTTTCCTCCAAAGCTATTCACTGCTTTTTAGTACACTACTTGGACAAGTACTAATTGAAAAATATTTCCTACGTAAAGATTTCCACACAATCTGCTTAATTTTAGTTACAAACTCCAACAGACAGCAGGCAAAGGATGAATGGAAAAGAAAACAAGTTTCCTAACTTGCTTGTTACGAGCAGACACATTAGTTAAATTCCAATTAAAGGGTCAGTTTAATTAGGCAGAAGATTGAATATGAGTGTCAAACTGCTATGTCACCATGAAGGAGCTCTTCTTCCTTTTATATGTTCCAAAATATATCAAATACTAATCCAAACAAATTAAGGGAGCGACAGTGATGTGTTACTTGGGTGCACTCAAATTCAAGCCTACGGAACGAACGATGCCGAAGCTGATGGGTTCCAGTTTCTTGCTAGTTTAAGGTAACAGGTCCCCTGCACCACGCCAGAAAGCCTCTCAAACAGATCCTGTACTTGGGGACAACCAACTACAAATTGGAATGGGGAAGGAAAACACTTTTGCTTAAGGCTTCTCTCAAACCCAAAAGCAATCATTTTTAAATTCAAAAACATAAAACCTAGCCAAGCTAGGTGAAACAGTATTGGAGTATCGGACAACATCCTCTTCTTCACATCAGCTTTCTTACTATCACTATCTGCCCATGATTTACCAAACCCATTTCTAACACTGCAACATAACCAGGTCAAGTCTAAATCCTTGCCATCTATGCCACACCAGCTCTTTTGACCGTACCAGAGCTCAGGATTCAGCATCTTATACCTCCCATCTCTAACACCAGCCTGAAGCAGGAGCACAGCAACGCTCTTGTTTTCAACTTTACTGATCCCGTGTCAGATACATAAACAGCCTTTACTACTAATAAGCAGACTGGAATCTAAAAGATAAGAGGTGAGGTGAAGTCACATCACTTTTCCTAGGTGACTGTTATGAATGCACGTACCTAGGTGTAATCACTTTCTTCCTTCCCATACCTTCTTCCTCTGATCCAAGCATGACTCAGATTTACCAAGAGCACAGTAAGACTGCAGTTGGTCCTTAAATGTCCCAAGAAGAGTTGAGGCTGAGCTACTTAATTAGCCCATGCTAAGCAAGCACTTAATGAAAATGAACATCTGAGCACACACTCAAGAGAGGAAACCACTATATTACTGAATTAAAGGTGTATAAAAAGCAGAAGTATTACTTACTGTCTCACAGCAGATGTTTTCCAGCTGTAATATTAGGGTGGATATAATTTTTCAGTGCATCAAAGATCAATAAACAATTTAGAACACGAGCCATCAGTTCCTTAATCTGCCATAGTCCAGTCATTTAGCATTCCAGGGCCATACACAGTACTCCTATCAAAAGTAGTCTCCTGTAAAACAGTTACCGCTCGGGTCAATTCTAATAGGCAGCAATTTATGAACAACTTGAGGTGCTTCTCTGGTGAAACTTCGGAAAACCCACAGCGGCTTGATGTTGTTCCCATCTTCCCAGAACAACTGTATCTCTAAAAATCTTCAGATTTAAGTCTGCTCAATTATTGTTTAATTATTGATTCCACGCACATTTAAATAAACAATATATAATTTCTATTTTTTTTAGCTAATTACTAGAAACGATAAATTATTTTCATTATGTGTAAACTAACGAGAATGATCAGAACCTCCTTGAAGCCCCATTTGCTCATATTTAATGAAACTCGGATGCATAAGGCTTACAAAAAGGACTCTTTTCACAACATTAATTAGAGACATAAGCTTCATACTACATGAACACATTCCCATTTCTTACAAGGTGGAGTTAGCTTCTTGCTACAGTCTGAAAACATGAGCAAGCCTTTTTTTCCTTCTCAAGTAACAAAAACTTTGAACGCTTTATGGAAGGCTCAAGTCCATTCTGTTTTAGTTACTACATAGAGAACAGTATTTTATTAATTCCCAGATCTTGATTTGAAGCTCAGTAACAAAGCCCTTGTCATAAATCCCTGCAAATTCTCTCCAAAGGCAGAGCTCTTCACCACACTCAGTGACCCTCTATGCAACTTGGCAGCTGCTTCTTCTGGGAGAAGACTTTGTACCCCTTCCAGCTCCCCCTTTGCTCTCGCTCCACAACACCCGTGTAATTTGGTAAACACTTGAAGAGCTGAAGGTGTGGGTGTGAGTTTGCAGTTTGCATTCACACAAGTCCCCTTTTTTCTGTCAGGAAGGAGGTGTGAGTGCTGCGGGGGCGGGGGGGAAGGTGCCATTTTGGCCAAAACTCAGGTAAAACCCACCACTCTGCCTTACCCTGAGCCCCCTCCCGCCAGCTATTACCTCGGTAACCCCTCCCCCTCCCCTTGGCCGTTATTCTAATCCACCTACCGTGTGTATTTTTCCGACTTGACGGCCTTTTGATGACTTTACATGGTCCGAATTTACCTACTGCCTTTAACCCCCTCTCGCTTCACAGGCGACACGACGCGTCCCACCTGCCTGTGCCTCGCTACGCGTCAGCGGCAGAAAAGGCGGGAAGAGGCTCTGCCCGCCCCGACCGGAACTCACACAGGTCACCGTAGCGGACCGCGATGGCTCCCGGAACGCCAGCGGCGGGGAGCGCGGCGCCGCGGGGCCGGGCTGGCTGCCGCCCATTCCCCCTCCCGCCCCGACAACCCTGCTAGGAGAAACGGTGCCGGGCCACAGGCGAACGAACGGACAGTTTTGGACGCCCCGAGCTGTTGCTGCCGTATTTTTCGGCTTTCAGTTTTAGTCCGCGAGGGATTCAGAGCCATCTTCTGGGCTTGTGCTCCTGCGGCCATGGCGGTGCACCCCAGATCGGGGTCCGACCGCGCCTCGCTTCCTCTCGGCTGTTCTCTACTGGCTGTCAGGGGCGCACCGGCAACCGCTGTCAGCTCCGACACGCCTAAGACGACTCTTGCTTCACCCCCCCTCTCGCTCTCCCTCAAAGCTTTTGTACGCCATCTTCCAGAGCCAAGGGTCAGCCCCAGCAGCTGCCCCCTTCGTCGTCCCTTTTAATTCCTCATAGCCCCATCCCTGGAGTTTTTTAGGCCAGGGGCTTGGAACTCGATAATCTTCAAGGTCCATTCCAACCCTGACAATTCGATGATTCTATTTTAAAACACCTTTTCTTTGCACCCTTTTCTCAACATGCACACAGCTCAAATAACCAAGAGGCACCAAGGGGTTTGAGAAGAACCTGCCAGAAATTTCCTTCAGCTGCTTAGCGCAACTGGAGGCCCCACTGTTTTCCCTTGCTGGAGCTTTTCCAGCTGACAAACAGCAGCTTCTGAGTGTTTGGGGCTGTTTGCAGATGGTTTAACTAGAAGTCTAGTGGTTGCACTTTCCATATGTTGTCCACTAAGAAGTAGCAGTCATATTGATGTGCTGCTCCACAATAATTAGACTGGGGTTTCAATTCAGAAAAGAGTATGTACTTCTGGTTTGGTATGGTATTGTAGAAGGCGTCAGCTAACAGCTCAAGTACTTTAAAAAAAAATTAATTGAAAGGGTATTTCCTTCTGGGAATTACCACCCTCTTCCAGGCTTTAGAAAAAATCAGAGTGTTATGGTTTTTTTTCTCTGTTCCGGTATATTCTTTTCGCCTTTTAACAGCAACTATAGATACATACAAAATCTGTTAAAGATCTCTCTGAAAGTTATGTTCAGTTTGTGGGAGCAGTTGTTGCAACATGAATAACTGCTGAATTTTAGGCAAATAATCCTAATGATTCATCATTCATCTACAAGATAATGCATTGGCTTTGCTAGCTGAAAAAAAGTGATCAAATTTGTAGTAAATTAGTTTGAAAGGTTCTTCTGGCATGAACATGAGAGAAGTCAGGCTGTAATGGTACCGTACAGTTTTAAGATACTTGGAAAATTATTATCTGAGCTTCGACCCTGGCTGACATGACAGTAGAAAAAGTGCCACATTAGCAAACAGTACACTTCAATATCTGGGTTGTATCTGGTAGCTAACAGGTGTAGTTTACAAAATCCATACATAAAGCACATATGTGGCTGTTTTTATCAAAGCTATGAGCAAAGGTGCTTTCACAAGCTGTTTCTAGAACTCACTGTCACACCACAGGATCTTTACATTGTCTTAATCTTGCCAAGCCAGAGAGGTTGTGAATACAACTGTTTTGTTTGGTTTGAACAATAATGTTGTATTAGTAATAAAACATACCATTTGTATCTTCGCTCAATCCACTGCAGAACATCTACTATTTTCTGTAACAAGTCCCACAAAGCGCTCACTGTCAAAATAGCTTAATTTTATGAAGTCCTTTCACACCATGCTTTAGCTAATTTAACAAATAGAGCTTTACTACTAGATTAAACTATGTGACTACTCATAAAATCGCACTAGCAAATTCAGTCAGTCGCTTGTCTCCCAGAACAGTCCTCCAGTTTTGTTCAACTGTAAGTCAGATTTTATACAACTTGGAGACTACCTGCTGCTCAATTTGTTTCTTCTCCTGAAGAATATCACCACATCATACAGTTTTAGCAGGAGATCACTCAGCACAACCATTCAGATCTCCTTTCCTTGCACGCCTTACTCTGCTAGTGTCTGCAAGAATACATCCATAACAATAAGCAATACAAACATATACAGTGCCAACATAATTAAAAAAAGGAAGTAGGATTTCTACCATTTGAAACGCAGAATGAAACTGGCACATCAGGAAAATTTCACCACAAAAAAAAAAAAAAAAAAAGGAAAGAAANAAAAAAAAAAAAAAAAGGAAAGTCTATACATGTTACATGTCTCCTCAACCAGAGGTAGTGAAAATCTCCCTGAAAATTTTTCTATTGATTTATATGACATTTGAATGTAATATTGGAATTATATTGTAGAGGTAACTGTTTAAGAATCATAGAATCCTAGTAATTTAGGTTGGACTAGACCCTGAAGATCACCAAGCTCTGCCTCAATTGCACCAGAGTTGGCAATTCGCTGATCTGCTATCATTCATCTACTCAACCTGCCCATCTTCACTTCCAGGTTTCCACTGCTGTCCCTGGTAAATTTTTCTCAAAGGCAAAAAATGGTTTTGCACCTTTTTGGGAGAGTGAAGAGGAAGTGTCTCTGAATTAAGCATAAGGACATTTGAAAGTGTAATTGTTTATCTTTCCACTCATGTCAAATGCAAATTAATCAGTTTGACTTAGGTGCAATTATTAGTAAATTCAACAAGGGAGGGAGAAGGGCATAGCAGGCTTTAAAACAAAGTATATTTTAGGCCAGCACTTCAAATCTGAAGCCCAAGTGTCTGACAGCTGATGCCAAGCACATCATGACAAACCTGAGGGAATATCAGTCAGGATAGAAAACAGAAGAAAGCAATGAAAAAATACAGTGATGTTACAAACACAGTATAGGAATTCTTGATCTAATGAAGGAATATGTGCTGAAAGCCATCATGATTCCTCTGCAGGCATCTCACATATCCATAGATGAGACCACCATTTTCAGTGAAGATTTTACCCACAGTGATTTACTCTCCGTGCAGCCAGTTGCAGGCTGCTGCAATGCTTAGGAGACATGCAAAAAAGAAAAAAAAAAAAGCCATCTGCTGATTATTTTTGTTGTTTATAACCAACACAGTTATAAAGATCCTTCAGGTTACCTCTGCAAAGTATTTCTGCTCTATCAGGTTGCTGATCATAGTCCACCAAAGAATCTAAGCAGAGCAGCTCAGTATGGTAGATTCGTATCATGAGTATACAGTGAGCAAAGCATGCAGGTTTCACCCTTGTTACAAAAAAAAAAAAACAAACACCAAAAAAACCCAACAACTAAAATGCCATTTAATCACTAAAGCGTATTAAAAAATAATCCCATCAGTAACGTGTTTTTTATTTTGTAAAGAGCAGCACCGAGCAGCAGTTATGCTGAGCCACAGTTTGTTCATTAAAATATGGATCTTGTTTTATTAATTACAGGGAACGTTCTCTAGAAAGATGTGTTACACAGTGATGATTCTGATTCAGAAAATAATACAATTCATCTTGCAGAATATATTTGACCAGGTTAAATATTATTCATAAAGGAAAATGCGCTTGCCTTTCTCATATGTAGTATGACCTATTTTATATCAAATTGAGAATGTTTAGAGTTCACAAGGGAGACAGAACAGAACTCTAAATCAGTACAATATGCAAAAAAAAATCACATATTTGCATATTTAATCAGGGAAAATTATTTCTTCCCCCGATGAACACAGAATTTCTAAAGGGGATTAGGAGATGTTATGGGAGAAATACTGCAAATGCATTAATTGAACACAAATTTGCCCTTTACTTCTTGACACTTCATTTGGAAAACACCAGGTAAGTGTTAATTAAGATAACAAGTGACCCATACTTTTCATCTTTTGCTTTAATGACTGATGAGGATTTATGAACTTTAATAGCACTTCTTCACTGATGCAGAGTTAAATATACAGAAAGAAAATAACATACACCTGATTTAAATAGTACAAAATTAAGTCTCACTTGATTTCAACATATACCTCAAAAACACAGGTTAAAAAAGTAATCAAGTCTAATTCCACATTCTGGGAAGCAGATAACAATATATCAGTTTTACAGAAGAATTGTCAGCTGATAACAGGTTATTGAAAAGCCTGTTCTTACTAAAGGCAGGAACGCTCTGCGCTGTGTGTCGTCTGCCCAAGAACATCGGCACTAAAATGAAGCGTCTCCATTCATCTGGTTAAAGTTTCCCTGAGAAAGCAGAGTCCTACCTCTCTTCTAATCCAAATATTAAAACCAGAAAAATGCACACTGGCTTATCACCTAAAGAAGGATGTGCCAGCTATTTCTGCACCTGAGTTTTATTCCCTTGCCATTGACGTGAGCTTAGTTATCTCAAGGAACAAGAAAGGGGAATAAATTACCCCTTTTACAGTCATAGCCATTTAGCTTTGCACTTGCCTTAAAGAATCAAAAGCAAGATGTATATTTGTAACAGGTATTCTTATTTTATAGAATGTCTACTTCAAAAACAACAACATACCAGCTACGCTTTACTCGCTGAATGAGAATATCAAGTATTTTCCCAGTGTTTGTATTGTGGTCTCAGCTGTATTTCTGAATACTGAAGTTTCTTGAATTTAATAGAGCTCCATGGTTGTAGAACTTGCTGGGCTTGAAGGCAGCCTGGCCATTTTGGGAGCAGACCACCATAAACTGGCTCAAAAATAAGCTTCTGTTTCCTCGTATAAAACTAGTAGACAATGGTCTACTGAAAATCACCACAGGCTCCTATCTAGATAAGTCAAGCTAGTGCTTCCTAGCAGAGCTCTTCACATCAGAATTCACTGGTTTAGGTAACTTCCCACTGAGCTTTAGCCCCAGAATGCATCCTTTTCTGCAGTTATTTTTTTTTACCAAGAGAAATGAAAAAATATTTAGCTCTAAAATGTTAGAATGTAGTATAACACTGTCCAAACTTACATTTCACAGTGCCCAGGGGCAGCAGAAAGATTCAAAACTTCCGCCACTTCTTTTGATGGGGGGAATTTCTTTGCAGCTTTCATTTATTGAAGCCATAGGCAGGTCAGAAATTAAAGAAAAAAAAAAATTGTAATGTTTTTGTAAACCCCAGTCACTCAACTGTTGGTAGAACTGGCATCTTGCCAGCGAGAGGCTCTTAAAACACTGCTGAGTATGGAATGGCTGAAGCAAGAGGGAAGCCTTCATCCTGATGCAGTGAACGTTACTGTTTCCCATTGACCTTTTCGTAATGACCGCTATCTAGATTAGCTCCAGGAAAACACAGTCACAGAACCGCAGTAAACCATCGTGGGCTACGTTTACAAGTCACTTGGCAAACTTCTGGTCTCTGTAGACGTTTGCCTGAATTTCCCCGTGATTTGCATATCGCTAATCACTACATTCGGCACTGGAGTTTTCTTTGTAATTAGTTCTTTTAAGTGCATTAGAGCTTTAGAAGACATACACTCATTTGACAGTTTCCTAATTGCTTTTTATGTTGTCATCTTTATGGCAAAGGAGCTTTATGATCTTAAACCTCTAAAACATTTTAATTTTTCCTAGAACTTGATATTCAAAGGCTAAGAACTGCGGTCAGATTAAACAAGTCTAATTTGAGGACACGTGAGGTCTTCCCAATGCATCAGTTCAGTCAGTCAGACTTTTTTAACCCCTTCCATGACCATCAGACTGCGCAGAAATATGACAATTTACATCCTGCCCGTTGACAGTAAAGATACGGTTCATGTTTATTACTATCTAGACCAGACTGGCTGTAACAATAATCAGCTGAGATCATTCTGGGAAAATTACTACACATACTAGCAAAATTCATTGTCAAGCACATTTGCTTCCTATCCATATTAAATGACCTTTTCTTTTATCAGTTCTCTCTGCATACGCCTGACAAGATTTTTTTTCCTCCCTTTGCAGCATTTGCCTCAGTTATTTGTGGGCTCTCCCCTCCATTAGTACTCAGTGGGGTCATATTATTCAGCCTTAATAAAAAGCTCCACAAGCCTTTTGCTCCAGCAGCGCTAATAACTTTTGCCATTCTACTTTCAACCTTTTTATTAATAAAGGCTGGGCTGACATTAGCAATTCAGCAGAACAGGAGACCAGTAGATCAAAGTAGATGGTGCTGAGCGTGCTCTGTCACCATCCTCGCTTCGAAAGTTTCAGAGTTTCACTTTTAGACTACACGTCTTCTGGGCTTACCATCCCAAACACACACTCCGCTCAAGGCTGTCTGTAGGAGCAATGGGTTTGGACCCTCACATTTCCTCTATGGATCAGAGAGCTTTAGGTGAGTTACCAGTCTGACATTCTTCAAAACAGAACTAGTTCATATGCTCTGTATAAATCAAAACCTGCTAGGGGATAATGCTTCAAAACACACTGTTTCCCCAAAACAAAGTACTAACAAATGTGCAGGCAAAGCCTCACGTAATACCAATAAAAGGAAAGAAAAACCTCCCAGATTATAAACACCACAGTCACAGTGCATCTCTCTCTTTGCTAACAAATACGTTTTTCAATGTGAATTTTTATTTTGGAAGCTTAACTTGAGGCAATGAACCCTTATTTTCTCATCTCCATATGTGATTTTTATTTTGGTTCAGTCATTTAAAAATGTCTACAGTACCAGTAAATGCCCTTTCTTGCTGGCTATTTTAGGATTTCAGCAATGGCTATATTACATGAGTCTTGAACATAGTATTCATGCAAGCTTATTGACCTCTCCAAACTTTTGCTTCCATTAGAGTACCTTTTATTTGACTAAGTCAGTTATTTTCAGTGGGGACAAAAAAAACAAAAAAAAACACAAAAAATAACCACCTATCCTTCTCAGGACTTACAACACAGATGCAAACATTTTGAGAAGAAGGTATATCTTTCACTTTTTAATAGGAAATTAGCATTTTCTCTTGTTCCATTTACTGAAGGACAGGTTAAAGCCACCGGATGAAGAAAAAAACCCACCTCAGTTACAGACTAACTGGATTGCAGCTTTTTTTCTTTAATCTAAGATTTGATACATTCACCTGTTCAAATCTCTAATTTTCGCTTAAGAAGTTCAACAACAGTCTAAATTTTTTAATGTTGCTGTTTTGAAAGTAAGTGTTATATGAGATGAAACTTATTTTTGTGAGAGGTATTTATACTTTTCACATACATACCCAAGACCTAGCCAAGTTTTCTGCTTTTTGGTAACTGGCAAACTCCAGAACTTCCAGTTGTAAACCAAGGCTGCCACAAGTTCATCTGCAAAGTCTATCACAGCTTGTTAGTTCATGGTATGGGGTGAAATATTTAAGATGAGCTTAAAGAATACTTACTACGCTGTCTAATATTTTTGTATTTAGTGTCAGATGAACCATGGTTCAATTCAGACAACTAGTGCAACCCTGCCATTCAACTAGTCTCTCGTTATGACTTTAATGTTTGCTAAATACTGTATTTCTGAAAAAAATGAACAGTTTTGGAATTTACTACGACCTGTGGCAAATTCCAAGTCTCTGCTCATGTCAGAGACCATTGTATTGTTTTCCTATCTTTTAATTTCACTACTGGGGTATTTTTATAGTTTGTCACATGGTTAGAGAGATAACCAATATTTTAAATTTCCCCCTCCTCCTTTTACTATATTTTCAAAATGTCAAATCTTAATTTTTATAAAAATCATGACTGTAAAATCTGTTTCACAAAAACTGCATTTCATTTTATATCCGAGGCATAAAAGGAGTCTCTTTGGAAAAAAAAACAACCGTGAAAAAAATAAAGCCAGAATTCTGTTCTATCAAAGCAGTGACTCACTGCTTTGATAGAACAACATCATCCTTTTTTAATGACCTCTATGTAACAACCTCCTATCCGCTCACTGCATGTAATAGATGCAAGTAGATTATTTATTTACATATGAAATAACTATTATTGTTTAAATGGCATGTGCTCTTGCAGGTTTCTCAATCACAACTGCGATGTATATCACAATTACATAATGTATATCACGATTAAGACATTCTTGACAAAGTCTGAGGCCCTCTGAAAGCTATTTACAAGAGATGTTACCCAGCATCATAAACATCTTGTGTAGAATGGGAATAATTTGTCTATCAGTCAATGTATAAGCAGCTCTTCCCTACACTGCAAACTTTAAGCATTTAAATTTCCGTATTACTGTCGATAACTTGTCTTGTGAATAACTCATTTTTCTTCTAACCAAAAGGACAAAGGAGGTTTCAACAACTGTTTAATACATTACTGTAGAACAGTAATGCTACTGCTGAAATAATTCCCATCATGAAAGGTGATGTGAGTGTAAAAGCAGGATCTGAAGCCATTCATAAGACTTTCTTGGGTTACTTTCAGTAAAATCGAATGTAACCTGAAACAGATCCCTGAGATAGTACTTCAACTCATTTTTATTTTCTTTCTCCGATTCACATGTAGAAAGATGCTTCATTTGCATGTCTACAGAAATAAGTCAACCGAGTCACAGAATACTCTGGGATTAAAAAGTCCATGATTTACTAAAATACCACAAAACCTAACATCCAGATCTTCAATCAGCGTTAATCAGAATCATTCCATTGAGATTCAATTTATGCTAGCTAAGACTCAAGCCTTAGGTTTAACGATCTCATTTGTAATGAAGCAGAAAGATGGGTTTACGAAATCAACAGTGAGGAAACAGAAGAAAAAAAGAAAAAAAATCATCTCCTGGCAGCAATCCAGCATTCATAACTGAACTAATGTTCAATTACTGTGAAACGCTTTATGGAAATAAATGTTAGTTCTACATGAATCCCAAATGAGTTTATTACAATCAGTGCTATTAAAATGATTAAAATAAAGCGTTACTAATATGCCAAACAACTGTGATTGCAGTTTCATAAAACTAGTGTTTAATATCCAGAGATAAAAGATTTTTTCTGTAATAACTAAACATAATGATATGTCTAAATCATTTGAAATTATGACATTGATGATAATGTTAATTAGCCTTTTAAAAGGAATTAACGTAGTGCAATGTGTAAAATACATTAGAATACCTAAAGGTTACTCAGGTAACACAAAACTACTCTTAGTAGTCGATTTATATATTGGCAGGATGGGAAAATAAAGATTATTACATCATAAAAATAGTTCACTTGTTTTCTTTTTTTCCCAAAAAAACCCTAAAGTGTTTATGAATTTTTTTTTTTGCTCAGAAATTGTTGGTTATTATAGTACTCAAAGCATTGAATTCGCTCACCATTTTCAGATTCCTCAATGCTAATTTAAAAAATGAAGTACTTACACAAACATACACTATTAATAAATAATTATTGATCTGGGGTGGGGAACATGAAATTACGTGAATCTGTTCAGTCTGACTATTTCAAAGAGCCTTTACTCATGGAGAATAACACATTTTGGTTAAAGCATAACGTGCATTTTTATGAGCAACTATATTTACAAAGAAATCGTACTGGTGCCACAGTGCTGCAATTTTTACTATTGAGAAAGGGTTTACTGAAAACACACGGGCAATTTAGCAACAGATTTTAAACACGGCGTATCTATGGAGTTCACAGTGGATGCAGAACTGGAAGGATGATACCTATGGAAAAGATGGCACAACTCATATTGTATTTTCTAAAATCTGTGTTTCTCAAGAAACCTGACAGTATTAAATGTTTACTTCCCTATCTAATTTGGAACCGTATAAATTGAAATACCACTCTCACTATTTGAGTGGAAAGTCACAGTGAACATTTAGGATGTATATATATGTATATATATATATATATATATATCTCGGTATACTGATCAGAATTAAATATCTATGTGGACATCTGGAGAAGAATCATTTTTATAAGACCAGTGATAGAGCTGCAGCTAATTACCTACTCGCAATAGTAACTAAGCATTTAATTTAGAGTCTTTTTTTTTTTCAGCTTTACTCAGTATAAATTCTTCAATTGCTCTTGCAAAGAAATATATCTATTTCCATCCTTCACCAGCCACCTGATGGATCCATCAGCTTTTACAGCAGTCTCTGGTAGAATAGTTTTCTAATTCTATGCTCTAATTATTCAAACTGTGGCTTACGCATTTACTTCCTTGCAGTTTGTACTTCCACAATTATTTTAACAAGTACTGTAATTTTTTTTAAATTTTTTACCTGAAGAGCTTTTTATTCTGCCATGGTTTCTTTAAAAACAGCCTTTGAAACAATACCACACAAGCAAACGTGAACCCTCTCTTCCCCTTTGCTGAATGGAAGGTAGTTCTGAAGTCTCAAACTCAGATGAACAAGTGACTAACAGCAAAACTGTACCATTTTGAGACAAGTTCTCCAGAAGGACAGATGTCTCCTATGAGTCTGCTAAAGTCATAAAAACAAGAGTGACATTAGACAAATTCTCTTCTTTCAGCAAAATTCGTTTCCCACTCCATAAAGAGATCAAGCGTTCACTTAAAACATGATGAGCATCCCACATAAGAATTAGATGAGGATGGCAGATGGATGAATGCATCAGAAAGTTCCCACAATCCTCGCGTGCCAGGAAACTCATGTCCGATTTCATTCCACAAACACATACAGAGAGTCACTTAGGACAGACTGGAAATGACTAAGGGATGAGACCAGCGAAGTTGTCTCAGGGGCATGACTGGGGCCTTGGTGCCCACAATATGGAATAGTAGCTCGGTGACTATTCCAGCATGTTGGTGGTGCAGAGACAGCGGGGCTCCTGCTTTCTGCTGGCATTGGCACTAACTATGAAAGTGGATTCCGCACCTATTACCTTCCCTTCTCCTATTTGCATGCTTATCTCACCTACTTTGTGCAGCATAAATTAAGTCTGTACATTTTCCATTCTCTGCAGATTATGAAATAGTTTGTCTAGGTGAGCAAAAAAGAAATGCTACTTAGTTCCATGTCCTATGATTTATTTTTAAAGCCAAGCCACATTCACTGACAGGTTTATAGTCCAGTTAAAAAAAAAACAAACCTTTCTGAGATAAACTAAGCACAAGTCGTTAAGATTTGTGTTTTTAAAGGCTTTTAGTCAAGTCATGTATTTTACATTAAACAATACCTGAATATAATACAAGCTTCTTGAAACAGGATCTGGAACTCAGGACTCCCAATTCACAGGTAATTGCTAGTCTAACAAGTCACAACATCTCATCTGCTCCATTTTGTATAATAAATGAATTATTTGCCATACATGGGTGGACTGACCAGAAAAGACATATTTCTCCCACTGAGGCCCATCTATAGCTGTCAGCTAATATACTCTACTGAAATACAAGAAACATGAATCTCTGCTTCATCAGACTGAGAAATTAATTGAATCACTCTTTCTACTTCCTTTGGCATTGTACTGGATTTAATGTGACAAGGTTTTGGTAGCGGGAGAGCTACAAGGGCAGCTTCCCCTGTGTCTTATCGATAGAGCCAATGCAGCAGACTCCAAGACAGGCCACTGGCCAAGGCCGAGCCCATCATCAACAGTGGTAGCACTTCTGTGATAACATATTTAAGCAGGAGGGAAGAAACCCCCTACGAGATTCAGTTCTCACCACTACTTTCTCCTCCACTTTTAAAAGTTGCTACAACTCAACTCCAAGACAGGAAGAGGGTGAAATAAACTGATAAATCAGGAACTGCAAGTCAAGTCAGGAAACCAAGGCTTTCCCCTCACCAAGTTTTATTATCCCAGGAAAGGGGGCCAGGCACAGGGTTACCCTAACTCACACCTGCCTGCAGAGCCCTAAAAAAACATCTCTGTCAAACAAGAAGGTTTCCATGTCTTTGGTCATGATTCATTCAGGATGTCAGACAGGTCTTTGGAATAATCAAGATGATAATTGTGAGTACTATGACTTACTAAAAGTTTAGACATCCAATGGTAACCAGCTAACTTCTAGGAGTAGTATTTCAAACCGTCCTCTTTTTATTAAAGGATTGAAAGAAAAAAGGAAAATAAGAGATCCATAACACTGTATAGCAGGCTCCTCAGAGAGGTTGATTCCTGTAGAGTGGGACTTATCTTCTAAGTAATTATTGGTACACTTAATTGGCTATAGCAGCTGATGCTGCCTATAGCTTTTTTTCAATCTTAATTGCAGAAACCAGTGGAAAATCCTCTAACCAATATGACTATGAAAGTATAGGAGATGGTTTACCAATGCGTTTCTCTCCAGCCCTCTAGTTTGTGTCCTTGGAAGGTTTTACGCATTACTTTGTAGTACTAGCAGAATACAGAACAGCGCTGAAATCGAGCTGCGTCTGAGCACTAGTAGTAGCGCCAATCTACGCTGGAGCTACACAACTCTGTCTGTAGACAACATTCAGATCTGACCAATACAAACTATTTCTACATACAGAACACACATACCATTTTTTCATTCCTCACTCAGAGCTCTTCAACTTTAAATTGCCTTATGCAACAAGTGCAGTATACTGAAAGTGATTGCCAATTGCCAGAAGAGAAGATTCCAAGTACATTTCAAGTGCTGTTCAGACATACCAAAAGCTATGAGAACTGGTTTTCTTACATCCGTATTTGTACACAATTTTTTCAATTTATAATCTAGGATTGTTTCTTCTCTGACAAGTTTATACTATTTTCAAGTTAAAGACTTAATTAATGCTATATAAGGACAAAAAAAAAAGCATTTTGCAAAGGATAGGAATGCAGAAAAGTGGCCTTTCCAGATTGAAAAGGATTTTCATGATTCAAAATACCCCCTAAATAGAACCTTGAAATTTGTCTATTCAGTGTAGTTATTTCTTAACACGATCAGGAAAAAAATGGATCATTTAAAGTGAAGAGCAGCTAGAATAAAGCCAAAATGTCTTGTTCTGAGAACATAATGTAAAAAATGGAACATTCTTTAGTGTTGAAGCACCCCTCTTCCTCTCCCTTCTCTGGGTTTTTTGTTCAAAAATACATTTGGAGAAAACATTTCATGAAATGAAACTTTTGTTTGGTTGGTTTTTTTGGCAATCTCAGGAGTCACACAGTCGACACCAGCATTTCTGGAGCTGTGATTTTTATGAGGTTTTAATCACAACCCTGTTACTGAGAATTCATACCAAAGACTACTACCACCAGAATATACTTTTGCCATTTTAAAAATACTATTGGTAGTTAAAATACTATTGATATTTAAAACAAAACCCTTTAAACCACCCCTCATCCTACAACGAGGTAGAACCAATAGCTCACACAAAGAGACAAAACAACGCAAAACACCTATAGTTTCAAATCTGGAGTATGAACAGAGGTCTCCTGCATCTGATGGAACTACCATCCAAGCTGGACTTCAGAACTGGCTCTGGCCCAGTAAACAATGTTTTTCGACATTGCCAGTAAAAGACCACAGCTGTTGCACAGCACCAACAGTATCCGATCTCAGGGCTGGGATAGTCTTGCCATGGCCCCAGCTGGGTTTCGCTGTGCTAATAGCTGCTAAGTGGGCAAGTGATCATTGCAGCCTCTGCTGGTACTGGCTCTAGCAGAACCAGGGGTGGAAAAGGCCTAATCCTCTCCAAGTCATCTCTGAGAAACCACCATCAACTCTGTGGGTACCCAGGGAGGTGCTGGGACAACTTGCAGACATCCTCTGGGCACCGGGGAGGAGGAGGATGTGTGCAGGGAGGCGGGTACATCCCGATGAGCCCACACAAGCTGAGGAGGAAGGGATCCCCAGCACCCCCCACCCCACCATCCTGGTGCTGCTCCTTCAAAGATCAGCAGCATCACCCTTAGGAGAGGGCATCACAAGGGTGAGCCAGGCAAACACCAGAGAAATGAGGCATGTTCTCTTTTGCCAGGGATATTTTCAGTCTAACAGATCTTTTTTTTTTCCCTCCACTCTATTTTATCTTGGGCAATGTTTATTTATACTTCAAGTGATGTTTATTTTTCAAACTACCAGGTTATTAGCTATTAAGGGATAATATTATTTTCATCCTCTAGTTTTGATCAGAAGTAACATTCTGTTACCAAAATCAAGAGAGTTATTAGGAGGGAAAAAAAAAATGTATTGTAATTGATTTTTTTTCCTGATGAAACATTTTGTAGCAGAAGAATTTAGATTTGATTCCAATTGTAAATTAGAATGGTTTGATAGAATTAGATGACAGAGTAAGTAAAGCAAAAGTATCAATACTTTATAACATTAGACAAAGGAAAAATTTGCAACAATTATAGAGACATGTTCAATTAAGTTTTTTTAAATTTGCGTCAACACCCTTAAACTTATGAGGAGTCCAACAATAATATATCAACATTTTACATTCAAAAGAAAATGTGTTAAAAAAAAAGTTTTCCTTATCAGATTGCCAAGAAAGTTGTTAGAAAGAATGAAGCTTTAAAAAATAAATAAATCTATGGGAAACATCAGCAAAAGCCTTTTAAAATGATAACAGTTTGAGTTGTTACATTGAATTAATAAAGTTACAATTCATAGGCTGATACAAAAATCGCAGAAATATAACCATATAAAGTAGTTGTGGACGGAAAAAATAATTTCTGGGCTTTCAGAATTGTGGGATATTTTTTGTAAATGACAGGCATGACGTAAGGGTATACAATTGTAATAAGTTTCTCTGCTGTGGAAACAATGCTACTCAGCAGTAAATGGAAGCAAAAATAATTATTTCTTGCCAAAATAAATTCAACTTTGTATTTTATCATTCCAACAGTTTTATTAACAAGATAACTGTATTTTGTTCTCACAACTTTGAAAGCAGAACCATGTGAATTAATAGCTAATTCCGATTTAAAATTAATGAGCTTTACTGTGTTGATTTTTTTCCAATTTTCTTGAATAGTATTTCCTTTAAATAGTCTTTCATATAATGCACAATCTTATAAGTCCCAATTGAGTAACAATGAAGTCTCGTTAGTCTTTGTCACCTCATAATCATTCATGCTGCATTTTAAACAAGCAACATAAATTGCTGCCTTGGGAAATTATTTTGGAGTTATGGAAGAAATATGTGCCAGCTTAAGTTGTAGTTTGTTCTTGTAAAGCATTTCATACTAAAGAAGTTTTCCTGGGCATACAAGAGTGTTTTCTCATTAAATTACTTTTTCTTTTTTTTCTGCTAAGTGTGGGTTGCTTCTCACATATGTTAAATCCTAGCTGCCTACCTACTTCATAACAGCTCTATTTAAAAACCAACATTTTTCACAGAGGTGATAATGTCAGATTTATTTATTTCAAAGGAACACCTCAAAGAAATTCAAAAGAAGAGGGGGAAAAAATGCAGAGAATTTTTCACAAGGAGGAATTCCACAGGACATGGAGGGTGGGGGGGGAGGTTTTTGAGGGATTTCTTTAATTCTCCCCATAGCTCATCGTCAAGTTATCTATTTCTGGCATTTTGACAGCAAATATAATGGAATCAGACTCAGGTTTGTTGACCTACTAATTAAACGATGTTGACAATTAAACAAAAATCTACCTCTGGGCAGAGGCCCAGCACAAATCTTATATATCACTTAAGTGCCCTTTGTGACTCATTCTGAGACTAGATGGAAGCTAAGTGATACATTTTGCACTGCGCAAATGAACCCTGAATGGATGCTTCCATTTTACACGCAGATTCATGTTTTATCTTTCAGCAACATGCATTTAATGACAACTCCTTTCACGTAGTTCACTATTTTGGCATTAGTTTTAGTGCTACAGGAACGGAACATGTTTCTCCAAAGCCAGCCAAGCTCCACCTCTAAACGTGGAGAAAAATCTACCACCACATACAATATCAACTCACTGCAAATAGAAAAGCTGCTTACTTCAGAGTTAGAGAGAGAGTAGAGAGCAAGCAAAATTTACAGAGACAAGACCAGAAGATTCATTACTCTCCGGTTTACCACAGAAGTTACGCCATCAGGGAGGTGACGTGATGAAAATATGTAAAACTTTTGAGCAAAAGAAGCTTTTAATTAAATCTTCCACAATCTTGCGGATCATCTAAGACATGCTTATATCTTTGCAAGAGTAGCTTCAAGTTTAGGCACTCTGGAGGTATTTATTTCATGAAGAGAAAGACAGACTGCCACAGCACTGTTAGAAGACTCCCATTTGGGATTCGTTTCCCTCATTTCCTTACGTGTTTCCTTTCCTGTACCTTAGGAGGTTATGAACAGACCAGTTGATTACAACTGTGAGGCTTTGGTTCTAAGAGAACAGAGCCTTGATCAAACCAAGAAAGATACCCCTGACTTTTTTTTTAGCCTTAAAAAGACTAAAACAGAAGCATCAAGTCGCGAGCCAAGGATTCTCCCTTCCCAAAGAGTTTAGCTCTACATCTATCTTCTTTTACTCCATTTTAGTTTAGATAAAAATACTCGTAAGCGCTGAATTTTCTGGTTTATCATTTGACCAAGACAGGAGACACAGCTAGTAGCCTTGTGCCTTGAAGTGGTCTTTCACTTTACTTAAATAAATCTGAACTGTGAATCTTCACATCTCTCTGCAGCCTAGACCTACAGGGTCTGATGTGTCTTGCAGAATATTCTTTTATGGAGCCTGGGAAGGTCCCACCTCGACACGCAGACTTTTGGGTATTTCAACAACAAACTTCAAACACAGTATCACCTTCTGAAACTCCCTGAAAAACAATGTATTCCATGGAGAGCCAAAGTGTTCTTACAAGCCAGACTGAAATTCAAAATTTTGGATTTACTGACTTAAAGGTTACTTAGATATCTAAAAACCTTTACCAGTGTGAAAGTATTAGATAAAAGGAAAACAAAAATCTCACCAGATTGTGGATCCTTTGATGGCTACCTTTCCCCCAGGTAATGGAACAATAAAGAATGTAGGAATAGAGTCCAGTTTGACATACTGAGTTGGCAGATCTGTCACTAAAGTTTACACAGATGTGATCATCTAGGTCAGGAAGTGTACAAATTCCCAATTCTTCTGTTCAGCTTTTCCATTTAACAAACAAATATGCTGGTTCTTTTTCTCATTAATTAAGGTAATTGGCAGGGAAAAAGTGAAACAGAACTAAAGGTATCTCCCAAAGGAGCTCAGGAAGTGCTTCCACTATCATGACAACATAACTTTCTGCCATCCTTTAACAACACACAGCACCAAAACAAGGTCCAGCTACAGAACAGTGACACCAGCATGTATGAAAACTGACTAGGATGGAGTTTTCCTGCAGAAAACTGATATTCTAATGTCCCCCCTCTCCCTTGTGGGACAAACCACCATAATGTCCCTTTCACATGGAATCTTGAGGGAAGGGGAAAGCAGAGAAGTCATTTTCAGCATAACAGATTTTCAAGTCACAGCATCTTTCAGTCACCTGTAAGCCTTTCATTTTCCCCTCACCAGATATGTAGGTCCCCAGCTCATTCTCAGTGCCAAAGACTTAAAATGCAGAAATTAAACTTCAAGAGCTCCCACTTCCGCACCAGGGAATCTGGAAATACAGAGACTTCAGGATCGCTATGGAACAGCTGAGAAACTTGACCCATTACTAGATACCCAAGATCATCAATCCTGTGACAGGGATCTGCGAGGTTCAGTGACTCCCAGCTCTTGGCTCAACACAACTGCATGACCAGGGTAGGGAAGTTGAGCCATAGAGGACACAGAGCTTAGCGACCCCAACTTTCTTCTGCGAAGACTGCCTAAAGTTTTAAAAGGCTAGATTTTCCTGCAGAACAAACATGAGAATGGTAAGGAAACCATTATGATTTTTTTTTATTAAGAAAGAGTTATGGGTTTGCAAGGCATTTGAACTAAAAGAAATGAAAAAGGTATGTCACAAGAAAAATCTTGTTTTGCTGGACAATTCCCTGGCTAGTTATAGTCTACGGTATCTGTTCCCAAAGTTTCATCAGTTACGTCATTCTACATTCCTAAACATTTGCAGAACAAATTTTTCCAAGAGCCGAGACTCCTTATTGAAAAGTCTGGTATAAAGATACTTTTTTTCCTGTTTCACAAGAGTTTACGATTATTAATTGGCTTCACTTTTAATTAGTTAATGATCCAATTCAGCTGTGATCAAAGCACAACAGCTAGATAATTCAGGATAGAAAATGGAGTTCATTTACTCAGATATGATACTACTTTCCTAATGACTTTATTTCAATGGCATTTCAATTAGTTATTAGGTTATTTTACTCATTAGTCCAACAAGATGTCTGCAGGCAATTAACATGTCACTCCTCATGAAAACAGAACATATATTTTTTCCGGAGGGATGTCTTTAAGATTTATATTACTGAGAGATTTTTAAAAGTTTATGGAAAACGTAATAAATATTGAAGCTCAGTGACAATGAATTGGCCATTTATTTTTGTTTGGTTTGGGGGCTGAATGATTGCAAACTTTTTTCTAAAAAGTACAATTAGTAAGAGCCATTTATTGATACACCATCTAGTTTTCAGTTCTGCTTGCCAGACAAGGATTTCCCTCATCTAGTCAAATACAGACCATACACACTTTAAGACTAGACCACAAATCAAGACATTCGGTTTTTATAATGAAGACATTCTTTCGCAGACCTAAACCGTATCCCTGAGCAGTGATAAACCACTAGGCATAGTTAAAAACCAGAAGCTATAGCAATTACTAAATCAGAATTCATCAGACAGTTGAAGTCAACGGACACTTATTCTAACACAGGAAAAAAAAAAGATCTGTCTTTAATCAGTAAAAACCTTACAGCTAATGAACAAAGACTTGCCTTCCACCCACAGCTGAGTCATTTTAGCTTCTACATTACAAACTATTTTACCTTTCAAATTTACGACATGGTACCATGTATTCTACTAGCAGCATATAGAATGATTGAGCAAGGAGTGCACTTTGAAGCCACACACTGAAAGTCAGTGAAAAAAAAAGCAAGCATGTTTAATGACACTTATCCTGAACATACACTTTCAGGAGAGCTTCCAGCATATCAGTCTTTATTCCATGCCTTTTCTTAAAGACATGGAAATACAAATGCTCTTTATGTTCTCCTTACCCAGAGACCCATGCTCTTCCTCTGTCAGTGACTAGAAGAAAGAATTTCCTTCCTGTTTAATTCAGCCAACAAATCAGTATTTAAAACCCAAACACAGTCATTCAGGGGGGTTTGGCCACAATGAACAGCATTTGACTATCAGCAGCTCCAAAAATCCGACCTTCATTCCTTCCTTGTAGGTGTTTAGCACTGATCCCTAATCACACAGCATGCGAGGCAGCGCTAACCTTCTCCAATTGCTATACTCATGTGTGCTAATTATATAGATATGAAAATCTCACTTCCACACTGACTTGTGTTAGCAAGCTGAGACTCTAAATCCCTCTCCACAAACCTACATATTGTATGAATACCTGTGGAGATACTTTTTTTTTTTTGGAACTAAGGACAATAGTAGGTCTTCTACCCTTCTCTTCTTGATTTCGCTGTTCTCTGTGGTTCCTAGGTTCTTAAATATCACTCACAACAAAACACAGCGGTACAAAGTAGGATAAGCAGGGAAAGGGGAGGGCTTCACCTGTATTCTTGCAAACCTTACTGCTTACAGCATAAGCAATTTAGGCTATCCAGACATACTTGCCCCGGAGAAGTCAGGCAGAACTGCTTACTGGAGAGAAGCAGAATTAACTTATCCTTCTAAATGCATTTCCCAAGAGACAAGAGCCCACAAACTTCATCAGCCTAGCAAAAGTGCACGAGAATGGGTCAAACCAACTCGGAGGAAGAATAATGAGCTTGACAGCCAGCACTGCTGGGAAAGGCATATAGACAGCTGTGGAGACAGCCAGGCTGACAGGCTTTTTTATTGTTTTGTTTTTAATGGTAGTCTGATAAAATAGGACGATCAAACAGAAATGCACATTCATAAAGTCATTTACTGACTCATTGAACCCTTTTCTCTGTTATTTATGGTGAGATAGGAGGTCAAATCAGAGAGGTTTTAGTTGATGAAGAAAAGCCGCAGGAAGGATTTGCTTAATTCCAAGAAAGGGCAAGTTTCCTCTTAAAAGAAAATTAATTGGCACATCCTTCTTAAGAACTAAATTTCCCAACAAATCTGATTTCCAAATGTAATTTCACGTAGGCAATTACTTTTTCTCCAACTCAGAGTGTTTGACTTTGTTTTATTTTTCAGAATAAGTGTTTTAGAGGAATTGTCTGCTTTTGGTCCACATAGTGACACCACACTACAGTCTGTGGTTGGAGAAAGTTTTATTATCCAACAGGAGACCCACAGCAGCATGCCCCACCTGCCAAAACAATACTTCAGGAGAATTTCAGAAATTTTCAGAAAAGTGACCTTAGTTTGAGGGTCTTCCAGGTATCTCAGGACTAAACTTTTTCCCTTAGGTTCCCAGTTCGGATCCAACTGCCATATGACCATAGCAGTAAGAATTTAAGAAACGCTAATCCCCATTTACAGGATTTGCCTAGAGTTAGATTAACCTCCTGTGAAATTCTTAATAAGTATGTGCCCAAGTAAATGTTTAGCAGCAGCATCATTCTGTCATCAGCCTTTACTGTGTGAAGTTTTTACGATGTTCTTCAAGCAGCACTTAGTGCCTTACAGGAGAAAAGTGAAAGTTTAGCTTCTGGGATGAGAAGAAGTTGAGTACAAACGATCCGTTGAAGGAAAAAAAACAACAACCCCAAACAACCCAATCAAAAAAAACCAACCAAACAACCTACAAAACACAACCAAAATGTCCAGCAATCTAGTATCCTAAGGGATTAACCACCATGGGGAAAAATCCCATTCCTTGCTTTCCTAAACACTTCTGTTTAGCTTTAAGCTAAACAGAACTTTAAGCTTTTAGGAACAGAGGTCGCATCCATTTCCCTGACTTTTAGACTCAGCAACCCTGCATCAAATGCTTTGGTTCTCTATGGCACGAGACAAGTGTCAGATTCTCAGTTTTTTCATATGTCCCATTTTTTCATATGTTTGTGGTACATTTACATTGGCATTTCTCAAACATTTATTCCATGGGGAGAGGTTATAATTGTATTCACATCATCCTCTCAACTGATCCTACACAATCAGTAAGAGCAAATTGTCAATTAGGGAATGATGCCAGCTAAAAATAAGACGGGGGGAAGGAAAGCTGTTTCAATGCTGTGCTAAAACTAATTTAATTGTGCTCACTCTTTCTCTTTCCATCTCAAAATGAAAACAAAACACTTAAGTCAGTCCTCCTGATTCTCTAAAGATAGGGAGACAGAAGCAAACTCTTTGAACCAGAGTCTCCTAAACACTGAATTAATCTATTAGCCAATTTCCCTCTGAGGCTAAGGAAAGTCAGCTCTAAATCTTCCCCTGTCTAGAAGGATACCTGATCCCTCCTGCTACGGCCACTTGGAGGAAATTCAGTCAAGCAGCAAAGGTGTTCACCTTTGGAGAGGAGTCCTCACACTTTGGAATGTTAAAGTATTTTATCTTAAAGAGGCGCTAAATAACGAGGCACAGTGTCCTTACAAAACCCAAATCAGGCTGGAAGGAGCTGTCTCCACAAAGGCATCAGGTAACACCACACTTATCTCTCAAGACTAGACAATGAATGAAACATTCTGTATTAGGCACTTGCTTCTCAGTGATTTTCTGAACAGCCTATGAATACAGTAAACGGAAAAGCCTTGGTTAGAAAATTAGTTCCAATATTAAAAGCCCCATCATTATAAACTCTTTAGAAAAAGAAAGAGCTAAAGGCTTTCATCGGTTCTTTTTTTTATTAGAAAAAAAAAAAAACAAACCCAACAGTTACCAGCAAGAGGGAATACAGCCAGCAGCATTATTCTGGACAGTTTCTAGTTCTGCAGTGCTTGATATGCTTAATAGCTTTCAGTTAACTCAGGCACAGGAAACTAATTATGAAATTACTACAGAAAATAAAATACAACACTCAATGGAAAAATGAAACACACGAGTATATTTGCAAATGCTGAGCATTAAAGACGAGTACAGAAATGGATAAACCAAGGCTAAGATGACTGTGTTTCAGGGAGGTGGGGGAGAAGAAAAGGCTATGTTTTCAGTTGAGATCTGACTGGTTTTGGCATCTCAGACAAAACTTGTCATAGTAAGAGACAAAGCACTAGAAATTGCTAAGCAACAAGTTTAGTTTGTCCTGAAAGTTCTGGATGGTACATAGAATTCTCTGATCATCACATAAATTACAGAGAAAGAAAAAAAATACAGCATCTAAGCAACTTCCAGTTCTTAAAAACACCGTAAAACCAGCACATTTTTGACCATAAGGTTTCACAGGGTGAGGAAGGATTGGGACAGCTCCATGCTTCGTTCTATTCTGAGACTCACCTCTCTACCTTCCATTCATATTTCGTGACTGCATAGGGAGACACACTAAGCCTGTCCCAAAGTTAATAGCCGAGCGCTGACATTTTTCTTGCTCAGGTTTGCTTTTGATAAAAGTTTATTCAAGTTCAGAGAAACAGTCATTGAACAAATGCTGCAGGAATATCTCCAGCAATACTGAAGTCCTCGGCAAGTAGAAGTGTTCAAGCTAGTAAATGAACTGATTATTGAATTCATCTGCAGTTTATTAACCTTTTCTAATTCAAGTTCTATCAGATAATAAAATACAGACCACGAAGTCACCTTAGTGAAGTACAACAAAACAATTGGTGGAGGAGACTGCATCAGGAGTCAAAGAAAGCAAGCTGCGCATTACAACGTAAAGCATGCTTTTAAAGTTAAAAAGGCAAACCTGGATTTGGTAGTTAATATCCTATAGGTTGTGTGTCACCTAGTCACAACAGCAGCTTTACTGGTTATCACAAAAGTCATGGTTTCAGGCTTCGTTACAAAATAATTTCCAAGTTAATTGGAAGTGACTAATTATTCACAGCTACTGAAAACCTGTAGCCTTTCTGATGTTTTTCCTGTATGTATATTGATTCTCTCACTGGTGGGAAATAACTTTTCATTTCTAGGCTGTAGATACATTTTTGTGACTTCAGAGAAACTCAAAATATTGTTCTCAACTAAGTCAGAAGCAGCATACTGCACTATTAACAGGCTGTTGCTCTGCTACTACTCTAGCAGAGATGGATGATGAAAAGCACGCCTCCAGTTTTGCCCAGCAGGACCTAGAATTGAACTGGCCTCCATCACCACTAGAGCAAAGCCTAAAGCTTTATTTGGTCACTCAGTTTCATTCTTCAGTGGGATGGTGGTAAAAAATAGCAGGAGCAAGAAAGCTCATGAGTGACAAAGGGAAATCACTAAATACTGTAATGGGCTTGATATGGAGACTTGACTTGGAGAAATTAATTTATTGCAAATGAAAATAAATATTTAGTTACTGATAAGCATAGCAGTAAACAAAATCAAAAGGAAACAAATATTTGTAAACTTTAGAAAAACTTCTTTCCACTCCCTTTCCTAGGCCCAGCTTCAAGCCAGGGATGTACCTATTGCAGTGTAGGCTCGTCCACAAGCTATGGTTTCTTTGGGGAAACACCTGCCCTGGGATGAGCATACCCACCACCTGCAGTCCCTCTGGGTGGGTGGGGTTGCCTGCTCCACCATGGAGCACCTCCTTCAACCTCAGTGCTCCCTTTGCCTCCACCTGCCTGGTGTTTTCTGCCCTTAAATGCATTTTCACAGAGGTGCCACGACCTTCACCCATGAGCTCAGCTATGTTTTCAGGTGGATCCACTTTAGAGTTGGTTGGAACCAGCTGCCTTTAGCATTGACCTGTGGCAGCCTCTCACAGAGGTCAACCCTGCAGCCTCTCTGCACCCCATCCCCCATAAACCCAATTCAGATACCAATGTTCACTACTAAACCAGCAGTTTTAGCAGGATTTTTCTAGAAAAATGCAAGTTTGATGTAAATAGGGCAGCTTAGTGTAAGTTTAGCAAATGAGGAACAAGGAAATCCATAGGACTTCAGACTCAAAAGCTGTGGAAAATAAGTCAACAGCTGTGAGAATATTTTCACTGGGTCACAGTTACAATGTAAAATATGGCCATGATTAATTCCTAAATCGTAATTATCTACCCAAGGCTTTTTTTCAACTCAGAACCAGTGCACAACATTCAAACTGTGATTGCCTGTAAAACACATAGATAATCATCACACTACCCTACTTCTGGTGGAAAATCCTAGGACAAGAATACAAGGTGAAAACTCTTTCTACGAAATACTGCCATTTTTCAGAGTTCCAGCGCAGAACAACTCTTACTCCAGAGGTAATTCAGCTGCACAACATACAAACTATGTACAACTGCTTAACCTCATTAGGGAAAAATTTTGAGATATAGATTCTCACAGGACAGGCCTAAGTCAAACAAATCTTTCATTAACATCTCCAGATTTTTCAGGCTTTATTTATCAAAAATATTTATTCTGTATTTTCTTAATACTCCCTTCATACCTCAAAGTTAGCAGCTACTATATGATGGGGAGCATTAGGGGTTTATCTGTAACATCAAAAGAATAAAAGTTGGGAAGCTAGGGAGAGAATAAAAGCTCATTTTTTGTCATTGCTCTGAGCTGGCCACAGATTTCCGTGAGAAACTCCACAAGCAAAATGGTTCCCTCTGCTCACTCCAGTTGCAGGATTAGAACCTTATTTCTCGTCACTGAAACCTTATGAATAAAAATGAAGCTGAGCCTCTGCCCTTTATCCTCTACAAAGACAGCTATGAAACTCTTTTATCCTGTTCAACCCATCAAAGGTACGCTCAGAACATTTGACTAAATCTGCCAACAAACCAAGTTCTGTAATAAAATATAAATCTAGTTACTTTAAAATAAGGGATCACAAGCCTTCAAAGGAAAATCATTAGGCTGCCTTATGAAAAAATCAAACACTTAAAGTTAGAGATAGCAAAATTCCAACCGTAACTGAGAAAAAAAAATCACGAGTTTCTTTACAAAATAGTTGCTTTCAGACATAAGTTATAGAATAACACAGAGTGGGAATCTAAACTACAGCAAAAATGCAAATGGCCCTGAAGTTACAGTCTTTAAAAATGCTTTTAAAGTGTTCTGAAAGTAGATATACATGCACGTGTAGCAGACAAGAATAAGAAACCACAAACCAGTTATGACACAGCAGTCTGTACGCTGCTCATTTTCACTCTTACACTTTCTTCTCTCTTTAACAACCATTATTCCATTTGAGTTTAAACTTACCTGAATTTAGCAGCTCTCTAAACAGGTAGCTGTGCTTGCTAGGAGGCTGGATACAAACCCGCAGACAGGAGTACTTATCAGTTAGGTCCCACCCAGGAAAACCAATTGCATTAAAGTGTAGGGCAGTCAAGCTTCTAGCCAGGTGCCTCTACTTGTGAGAGTAGACAGCTTTAACATAATAGGGGGAGAAGAAAAAAACAACCAAAAAACCACACAAAAAACAGAACTGAAGAAGCACCAAGCTCTTCTTTCACTCTGATTATTAAAATCACCTTGACATGTATCCTGTAAGTGTAGACTGTTTATCTGGATGGTCTTATTCTTCTGTCAACAGAGAGATTTTTATACTAAAGCACAAACTTTGTTAGGCTTAAGAACAACACAGTGCATTAAATACATCTGTGCTTCACTAAATCTTGTGACAAGGCATGTGTGAAGTGATTAACTATTTGTAAGTCTTGGTCTAACTAAAGAGCTGGCAAAAGCAAAAAAACTGTTACCCTAGTAAGGTTCCACAAGAGAGAGAGGTGACAGTGGGTTGGATTGAAAGGCAAAGCATTGGGCAGAAAGAAGATTAATAGCGGAGTTTCTCAAGATTCACTCTGTGAACCAATCCAATGTAAAATTTTCATTGGTAACTCAAGCACGAAAAACAGGAGAATGGCAACGAAATTACTTGATTCAAAACTGTCAATACACAGGAAGGCTGAATATCACCCCCAGAAAAAGCAGATGAAACTGCCTGAGAAGTGCTGGATCCATTTTGGAAGTACAAAGTGCAGTATTGAAGAAGCACTACTGCAGTAAGAATAGGTGTTCCACTCAGAAACCTCCACACCCTCAGCCTCATTAGTCTGAAAGTTAAAAGAATATTGTTATTTTCTGCATGTACATCAGGAGCAAAGCTGTCACAATAGGAGTCAAACTGCATGAAAGACACCATTAGCAGATGAATGAGTAGTTGTATACTAGCTGTGAGTACGCTTAAGCTGAAAATTAGATATTTCCCAAATACCAGAGCATTAAGTTTCTGTGCTATTACAAAGGGTAGAAGCAGAAAACATTGCTGGCTTTCAAGTGAAGCTTGTTCATTTGCTTTGTGGAGGAATATAATCTCCTTGCTTATAACAGAGACAACTAACCTAGAGGCCTATGACCTTCATTTTATAACATCCTGCATGAAATATTTGTTCTCTTTCAGATGAATATAAGAGACTTTTCAACTGTAACAATAGAATTCAATGAGCACCTACACCAGCTAATTTTGAGGCTGTGTGGGTGTGCATGTGTGCTGAAAGAAACATGTAATTGCCAACTTTGGGTAAGGTTTAACACGTGAGCGTAAAGAATCTGGTTAGTTTAATCCCGACGATGTCAGGGACTGCCGTAAACGTTCTCAAACTCGCAAATCCCAAGGTGTGTTGCATTGTGGTATGAGTGTAAAGATCTTTTACCGCAGTTCTTGAGAGAGGAAGAGGAGAGAATGAGGTGTTGCCATTCTCTTTTTAATCCTCATTCTGAGGGGGGTGCTTGGGACTACAGGACACCAAGACAATTTAGAGTAACTTTCTAGTTTAGTCACTAGTCACAAGCTAGAGTAGAGCAGTCTTCACATTTCCATTGAGAAAATTAGAAGTAAGTACATGTTAGAGAAAGAAGGCATTAAAAGACCTTCACTAAAGTGAGTGTGAGAATATAACAGAACATAGTCTAGAGCTGTGCTCCACATACTGTTTTAGGTCAACCTACATCCACGATTTAGCATCAGTTTGCTAAAATGCTATCAATTTTGAAGGACTGGCCTTAAAAAGCAGAATGGCTTTTGAATAGCTTTTAGTTTTCTTATGGATGTTTACAATTTGTTTATAGTAAATATGCATTTTCAGTACATACCTACTTCTATCCTGCCACTTACGCTTCCAGAAAAAAAAAAAAAAAAAAAAAAAAAGGCAAGCACTTTCATACTGCAGAAATGCCTAATGGCTCTCTGGGAATTCTTCCTAAACTACCTCTTCCAATAAAGAAACATGTTAATGTCGCAGTTTAGCTACTGGCAGTTCTTGTTCCAGCTTTTGGATGCTATAGCCGTGTAACTCTATTATAACTGCTCCCTCCCCCTCAGCTCAATTCTCTGCTAGGGCACAAGACAGAGTATTATCCTTTCAAAAATTACTGCCCAGCTTTAAATTTCAGGGCTGTCATATGCAATATCTTGAATGCAGGGATTAGTAATGGTTCCCAGTGAGTTTCAGAGACAATACCATGCAATTTTTATCAATAAAGATTTAACACAGCGTTTGGAATCTTTCTTAAGCTTCCTTTCAAATAAAAGTAATAAATATACTGGAGTTTTCTCACATATCGGAGGCAAAATGAGGAGACTGCATTTTTATAAATTGGGTTCCAATGCAACATTAAAATGTTACTATGCTTTAATACACAGCAGTAAACATCTTCGTTTCTAATCATTTTTTCAGAGATGATTTATCATTCTCTCTAGTGTGGCCCTAAAAGATATTGAATTCTCCAGCATTTGACAAGAACAATCGCTTCTCTAGGCTTTTCTACTCCGGAAAGTTGGCACACAGTCAGCTAGGGCAGGGCTTTACAGAGCTGCACTGATTGCTCTTCTTAACTGTCTGCATGGACATTGTTAAGGCAAAGGAAAACCACACAGGGCTCGCTTAGAAGAGCCGGTGAATTTTAAATTTCCACCCCAGCTGACTGCAGTAACTTACCCAAGAAATGACGCATTAGTTCTTCCCACAAAGGGAAATATGCTTGCTTGGCATGCAGAATAAGGCTTGCAGCGAGCAATAGCCCAGTATGGAGGCTGGAACCTGCCTGCAACTAACTTCTGGCAAGAGGGCAAAGGTAGTCTGTATTCAAATCCAGCCCTTGCATTAAGAAGAGCCCACAACACCGTCTTTTGCTCTCAGAGTTTAACCTCTGCTCATCGCAGACAGTCAGATTGCCTGGGCAGCCTGGCTCTTTTGGGAGGCTTTCTGTGCAGCTTCGGAAGCCACTGCTGAGCACAGGGAATTGCCACTACTACTTTTTCCCCTGGCTTGTTTTTAATCTTTACTACACTGTCCTTCTGAGTCTTCATGTTTTATACAAAATCCATCTATCTTTTTTTTTTTTTTTACTTTGTTTGGAGCTCAAAAATGAAGTGGTGGAACTTACACCACCTATGACAAGAATAAGGGCTTCTCCTCCTTCTTTATTTAGAGAGGAAACACAGTCCTCAAATTAAGGTTCTACCATTCTGCAGTACAAATGCAACTTCAGGCATTAAGCAGATGGCACAACACACTCAGAGTTTACATGACAGCTGCATCTCCTGAGATAAAGGCAGCTATTCCCTAGCCCCTTTTTCTTCCTTGTAAAGGAAGCATCTGGATCTGACTGCTTGATGAGCTTCACTTATCCTTCTGGCTCTAACAATTAACTCTTTTCTACCAGGCATCTTAAATTTGCCAAGATCCTGAGAAGGGGAGAAGATTTTAAATTTTGTGTCTTTAGGCTGCCCTGGTTCTAAGTTTGGAAACAAAAGTGTTATTTCCCATCACAGAGAAGAGTTTAGACTTTTCAATCAGTTGCATAGAGCTGATGATAAGAGAAATAAGCATGCAGGTGAGATGTTCACAGAGGCTACATGAAATTACATTTACCAGCCAAGTCATGATTAGGGGAAATGTAGATTCCTGGGATTTGTAAGCATTCATAAAAATGCCATCTCTTCAAATACACGCTCTGAAATGCTTCTTTAAGAACTTTTCTCTCATTCATGTGAAAACATGCTTTGAATGACAGGGGATTCATAAGAACATCACTTAAGCAGATACCAGAAAAATTCTCAGATTCCAGGGTTTTTTTTTAACATTTCTACGGTTTTATATATATTCTACTATTTTGCTGTCTCTGGGTGATATTAGATTATTACTACAAAAGTATATGAGAAAGGCACCTCAAATAATTTGTAGTTGACAAGGAAATATAATTTTACCGAAATATATCATGGCAACCTGGTGACTGAATCTTCTAAAATATGATTCTTCTGCATGTCAGTAAGAAGAACTGATGAGAAAAACAGAAAAAACTGACTGATATGTGCAGCTCAAATTCATGAAACTTGGATGAATTTCAGTGAAAACTACTGCAATAGCAAATACGCACCTTCACACACCCTCAGACCAGAGATCTGCAATGGTTAGCAAAGATGTGTGAGATAGCTGTAGGCTGTGTTACCGGTCAGTGTTCAAGAGAGCTATTACACAATAAACCATTTAAAATTTTTGTTAATACTGACCAACAGTTGGTATTCCGACCTAATTGCTCCTGGCACATAATAAAGGACAAAAAATTCTGTAACAATGTGCCGTTTTCAGACATACCGATGTGCAGCTCAATTTTGAATTTGCTGAAGCTGGCACAGTTGGCACAATTGTTTCTCAGGTAAAGGGCAGTTAGAAAGAAGAACCAAATCACCTTGCTAGTCTTATGCCTAGGGTGATTTCTATCTTAGTTTACTGACAGAATCAGAGACAGTCTACCTTAAACAAATATAACACAATCACAGTACCGGCAAAGTCAAAATATTTTTATTTCCTATCTGATGGAGTTTCCCATCCTGAACAGATACTAGACAGATAATCAAACCAGAAGATATCCCAGCTTCAGTCACTAAAGCAGTCCTAAAGATGATGACTGTGGAAAAGATCCTGCCTTTAGATACAGAATTTAGCAGGGTGCTTCAGCCAATGTTTAGCTCTAAGCACAGCTTTACATTCATCCCTATGCAGCAAAGCCTTTAAGCATATCTCTGTGTTTAAATATGTTCCTGAATCAGAGCCATAGCCAACTATCAGAAAGCATCTGTTCTTTGATGCTGCCTCAACCCTGTCTAGCTCCCAAATTTTCTGTTTAACATAGGAAATTTAAGTCTATGCCAAGACTTGTTTTCTGGAGTTATTTGTTACCAGGCTGCAGATGGCTAATGCTGCAAGTCGTAATTCAGGCAAGCAACATTCCATCCACCGCACTTCTTAAACTGTACGCTCTTTAGATGAGGGAGACGTGATTGTTACCTAGGCAAAGAGAGCTTTGATCCTGACTGAGGCTGGAGAAAACTCCTAGAGACTGAAAAGTAAAACAGTAGTAGGAAACAAAGATCTTTGTACTGCTAGCATGATATTATGATATGCGCATCGACAACCTATTCATCAAGAAATCGTAAGAACACTTGGGAACTCAACCAGTTTGGGGGTTTCAGTTACATAAATGAAATTGTTTATTTTACAGTTAATTGTAAAAAGAAGTCAAGGGTGATAAAAAGAATTTTGAGAGGCAAACTTCTGAGACTGTAATGATAGATTAAAGATACAGATTGGCAAATGACATAAATTGTTGTTGAAGGCAATGGAGCTACGACAATTTCCGCTGATGAGAATTTGTCCCATTTATTATAAGCTTCTGATTATAAGATCAAAAGAAGTAGAAGAACTATTAGGTTTAGTTTTAAATCGAAGCAGCAAATGTTATGATGTTCTTGGTATGGATCAAGTAGCTGTCCTCCATACAGACCTTTTTATATCTTAAAAATTTTATGCATTATATGCAGATAAGTATTGCCAGAAGCACTTTCTATTACCAGATACTACTGTAACGAAAGATAGGGATAGAATTTGGAAGGAGACATTCATCATATTTCTTTCTTGAATAAGTTAATAAAAATTCTTTCAGTGTAGCACTGAATACCAAGAGGGCTAAGCTTTTACATTAGCAGTATTGGTACTTTATATCAGGATCTGTTTAAGAAAAGGTATTATTTCTCTTCATAATTATTTTCTATTAATATTGCTAATATCATTGTACAGTATTTTAACAGAACTCTCCTTGATCAATTTTAAAAGTAGGAATGAAACTGCAGGCTCAAAGTTGTTCTTTATAGCTAGCTCTCATTTGAAGTGGAAATGAGGGATTTTCTCTGACCTCGTTCTCTTTGTTCTTGTAGTGGTGGGTAGTCACTTCTGGGGAGCACATGAAATGCAGTCATTGCTTTTGGCCCAATACACCGCTATCTTTACATTGATAGTATTCATTTGCACAACTAATTACCCTGAAGTGCTGGGATTTCTAGCAGAAATGAGGTGACAATGAAAGGCTAAGAGAATTAAGCCCTGCTGAGCTTTCAAGTAGCAAGAAGTCTAAGTCCCTGAGCTTACTCAAGAAAGCCTTTCGAACACGCTTAAGCCCCATTAAAGCCAGTTGCTAGCCAAAGTCCCTTTCTTTTGGAAGTCGTAACATTTTGAAGTTTAAACCAAAATCTGAACTGCAAGATTTAGGAACCATATGACAACGAAAAACACAAGACTTGGGAAGGAAACCGCAGCAGCAACACTCCTGTTCCTGTACTTTCCTATTAATTATTCCTTCATTACTAATAATTCATTTGTGCAATAAGTTAGCTTTAGCCACATCTCCTCATAGCCCAATTAATTATCCTATTCCTGTATATAAACAAGAGTATGTAGCTGCCATAAACAAGACTGATTAGATGACTGGTCCAGATTATACATATTATCCCTTCCCATATATGATTCAGGGAGTTCTGGAGATAAAACTGGAGTTGGCTTATTTACATTAACAAGAAACAACTTACTCAAGATATTATCCTATTCAAATGAGTAAAAGTATTGCCCAAGTAATGACTTTCATTTCAAATTGAAACTTAATTTTCCCATGAGCTGCTCTTGTATATATATTGCTGGCACCAGAGGTATTTCCAGTCTTCCATGTAATCCTTTCTTTCTAGTCTGTAGTCGTATAGCAGTGGCTGAAGGCAAGTGTTAGCCACTAAGTCCAAGTCAGTCCACTGGTATCAATACAGTCTAGTTAATTAAAATTTCTTACTGTCTACCATATTGCTCATTATCTAATCCAAATGAGAACCAGGGGAAATATTTGTGATGATATATTAATATTAAGATCTCAATAACAAGCAATGCAATTGCCATACATTACTTCTAACAGATTTTTAAGCCGTTACAGTATGCCAGTAAGCTTATCAAGTTTATTTTGTTCAACAAATGTTGATTATTAATTGTGATCAGTGGTAAAAAATTAAAAGTGTCATTATAAAAGCCTATCATTTCTTTGTATTACCTTATTACTAATAATTCCTTATTAATGTGTCAGTTTTTTGGGGAAAGCAGGCCCTTATTTTCAAGGCGTTAATGACTACATTGAAGTAGAAAAGGAAGCTTTAAACAGATGGTTAATTATTTTACTTTTTCACAGGAAACAAAAACTACATTAAGATATTAAAGTTCAAAAAGCACAATTCAAAACTGGGAAATACCATAAATAATGCTGTCTGTTTAATCTTAACACATGGTTCTTTTCTGTAGGCATTATAATAAAGTTTTATTACAATGATGCTGTGTTTCTGTGTTCAGGTAGTGAACAAGAAGGCTGATGCCCAAAAAATAGTTGTGGATGTCAACATAGTCATATTATCTTCAAGACCTTTATCTTACTTTTTTTTCAGACATGGGAAGCTGTAAAATTAATAAATGTGTGACTCGAGAGCTGAAAGGCTCAAATACTTAAGATTATTGGGTAAAAGTGCTTTGCACAAAAAATGTTTATTTGACAAAAAATGTTTATTTGACAAAAAATGTTTCTTGTAAGGTCGTTAACTTTTTGGACGATAAATTCAGAGTCCTTTTTCCTTCTGATGTAGTTGTAATCTTTTGTTCTGAGCTGCTCGGCAATTCATCACGCAAGTTTATAA
Source organism: Baryphthengus martii (assembly GCA_013396935.1). NCBI lineage: Eukaryota > Metazoa > Chordata > Aves > Coraciiformes > Momotidae > Baryphthengus > Baryphthengus martii. The sequence goes on from VWZK01012360.1 coordinate 819,461, forward strand.
TTTCAGTTTTATACCAAGACTGAAACAGCAATTTGTTTTTCAATGGGCTTTATTCCTACAGTTACGGCAATGTAATGCCAGCTTAGAAAATGTATTTTGTATCATCATCTGTCACAAGATTACCTTATGATTGAAAGCAAGTCACTTAAACCAGACTTTTGAGAGGAAAGATGTTCCTCATTTTCTGAGTGCCTGTCACAGCAAAGTTTTCATTTGCAAAAATGCAACATAGTCATAGCTTCAACTGAGACTAATACAAGTTGGGCTGTGAAAAAAATAAAGCAATAGCCTACCAAAATCTGTATGCAGATAATTCCAGTTGGGCAAAGGCAATCTTGAATCTGGCTTCTTCTGAAGTTTGATTTTTTTACATGCAGTTATACTTAACAAATCGGTTTTATTTAAAAACAAATAACAGAGAAAATGTAAATATCCTCATATTGAGCCATTGGAAAACAACATCAAAAAATGTTGGAATGCCAGCAATCAAGGGACAATTACATTCAAATTACTATTCATGTCTGAACGTTTGTGACTAATTCCTAGCAGGAAGATCAGTCTCCAGTGATTTGCCTGAGGTTTAGAGGGAGTGTATATGATAGCAGTCAGAACTTTCCACCCATTTTATGTACTAAGCTCTTTTCTGCTGTGACTGTCCATCCAATACCAGTCACATCTTGTACCAAAAGTAAAAACACCAGATCGAACTATTTATCCTTTTGTGGCACTTCCTGCCTCCAGGATTAAGTAAATTTAGTAATTCTGAGGGATGTGGAAAGACCAAAGCTGAAAAAGTGTGTAAAATACTGCTAAATTTAAGCTTGAAACCTGTATTTAGTCATCCAGATAAGAGAAACACAGAGTCCTTTTGAGCTGTGGCCATATGGAAGTGATCATTGTTTGCCTCTTTTATTCCTCTAGCCCATGCTAGATACACATTTTAAGATGGGATAAATTGTGCAGTAAAAGGTTCCGCTCCCTCTTCACTGCTTGCAGAGGAAATCTGGATGACTACCTTAGATCAGCTGCCCAAACTGTGAAAGGCAGAACAGCTCCCATTAGCATCAGTCTAGGAGTAGAGGGATAAAGGAGGAATTTCTCATATTATTTTCTGATTCCTCATATTGTTTTGGTATAGGAACTTGTTGAAATTGTTCAATAATCATTTTTCATTTCTTCCTGTGAATAGCACTTTTAGGGCATTCAGGCATTTTATCCCAGTGCAAATCCTCAGTGTTCTTTTGTCTGTGATTTTCCTTGGGATCTGGGATTTTCCCCTCCTACTACAGCCTTAGTAGTTTACCCGCTTGTTATATTGCGATGAGAGAGGAGGAGACGTGGAGGCCATGTCCCTGATGCTTGCTCACATGATTTAATAGAGATAAAGGAAAAGAAGTGTCTCTCTCTGAAACCTGCCCCTTTAAAAAAGAATAACAATCTGATCATCTTTGCTAAATTATACGATATTTAACCAGTGTTTGCAACAATTTTGCTGGGCAGATTTGCTTTTTTAGTACTGCAGTGAGCTGAAACAGTGACTTACAGCCGACTTACACCCTACCTGAAAGTAACACTTTTCAACAGTCTTGTCGGCCAAGATTAAATGGAAAAAAAACCAACCAAAACAAGGTGTCATTAATAAAATTATCACTTTCTAACTTTGTTCTTACCTGTTGTTGATTATTTTGAGACCTTAGTACACCTCTTCTTTCTGCAACAAAGAAATAAAATGCTTGTGGATAAGATGTGATTTTTTAAATTATTATTATTTTTTTAGTTATTTTGCAGCTCTCTACAATTTACCCAGCAACCTGGAAGCACTATCCATGGTCCAGTTCATGTCCCGTTGTCCCACAAGTTCTAGTTCTCTGGTCTGAGTACTTCTGTTACTCCTTTACTGTTTACTCTGTAATCCCTCTACAGAAAAGTGCCTCCCACTGAAAGTCTTGAAAAAAAAAGCAGCAGCAACGTGGTACGGACTCAATGCCCACAGAACAATAAACAACAGGCTTTCTTGAAGCAGCCTTGAATATCTGTGGCTACATTTTGGCATGCTCTTGCAAAAGTCACAGAATCATAGAATGGTTTGGGTGGGAAGGGACCTTTAAAGGTCATCGAGTCCAACCCCTCTGCAATGACCAGGGACATCTTCAACTAGATCAGGTTGCTCAGAGCCCCATCCAACTTGACCTGGAATGTTTCCAGGGATGGGGCTTCTACCAGCTCTCTGGGCAACCTGGGCCAGTGTTTCACCACTCTCATTGTAAAACATTTCTTTCTTGTATCTAGCCTAAAAAAATGAAAAGTAGTCTACGGTTTTAAAATCCTTCCTTTAGCTGAGCCCTATGAAGTGTTTTGGTTCATTTTTCTCCCCTTTCTGATACACAAGGTTTTATGAGACAAAAATAGAGATAAAAGAGTAGTTCTTTCTAAGAGGTTTTTGTACAGTAAAAGTAATCAGCCATTAAATGATACCGTAGGTTTTCCTTCTCCTTTACATCTACAGATTTCTCATTGTAATTAACTGGTAACAGCAATAATTAAACAAACAAACTCTTCTACCGGAGTAATATTCCTGATGAATTGTATCAATAGAGCTTTTTTCTTCCTGCTCCCCATGTGCCTGAGTGGTCAGCACCAAGCAATTAAAAGTGACAGCCATATGAATTACACTGCACGTTATGGGAAAAAAAAAGGTTGGCAATCTGAGCCTGAATTTCTAGTGCTCTTTGATGCATGCTATGAAAATCATTTATGCAAATAAGTAGCACACAAGCAGTAAACATGATCAGCAGGAACTCGCCCCTCTGCTTTTATTTATATAAAAGGCTGTTCCTCTATTTCATCTGTCTGTCAGTATTTGGTTTTGTTATCACCATCCACTGTTCCAAAACTGCGATAAAGTGCCCGTTTCCTGCAAACCAGGCTAGTGGGGCAGCTTAACAGCTTCATCTCAGTTACTGTTTCAAAAAAAAAAAAAAAAGAAAAAGAAAAAAAGAATTACAGGCCTTTTATATTATAGGCTAATAGCAGGGACACTGACATTCAACTAGATTACCTGATAGCTACAGAGCTCTCCATGAGGGCGAGGACAAGAACTTTTTTTTTTTTTCGCAACAGGCTTCTCTGTGATGGTGAAGCTCTCCTCCTTCAAGCTTTCTTACAAAACCTGGGCATCCTGGTTGCTTGTTTTGACTGAATCCTGCAGCTCNGTTTCAAAAAAAAAAAAAAAAGAAAAAGAAAAAAAGAATTACAGGCCTTTTATATTATAGGCTAATAGCAGGGACACTGACATTCAACTAGATTACCTGATAGCTACAGAGCTCTCCATGAGGGCGAGGACAAGAACTTTTTTTTTTTTTCGCAACAGGCTTCTCTGTGATGGTGAAGCTCTCCTCCTTCAAGCTTTCTTACAAAACCTGGGCATCCTGGTTGCTTGTTTTGACTGAATCCTGCAGCTCGCTCTTTCCATAGCGAGGCCTGAAGGTTTGTTAAATGCAGAGCAGTCATGCTGTAAAGCATTCCTGGAAGAAATGGAGAAAGCATTATGTGAGATGGCTGATCAATGACAAGTAAATAGGACAGAGAACTGCTTTGTCATTATATATGTATACACATATGACAATAAAGAAGAAAGGAAATCTCTCTCGCTGATATAGCCAAGTCTTTTACTTTCCTTACCAGTTTCACATGGAAGCAATTCACTTCTGCTGGGTTAGCTTTCTGATAGTTTGGTGAGCTGACTCAGAGGCTCAACTGTGCCATCCAGCCAATTTGAGGGAAGAAATCAGAATGGTAGAGCCCAAAAGCAGGAGAGGAAGCAAAAGGGAAGAAATGAAAGGGGACAATAAGATTTTCCTTATTACTGTAAGAGCTGTTAGATCAGATCAGCTTTCCTGTCAAACTAAAATTAAGACAATGTATTACCTGACAGGTGTGAAAACTCACCTTAAAGCCAACGGGATGATTAACTATACATTTCAGTGATTCATCAGCCTCTACATCCAGAGACAACAGGTGTTTTCTTAAGCTTTGCTTTTCAGTGTTAAAAATCGTGTTTTTTTGCTTTTGCCATAAGGTTTGCCAGGAGTTAAGAAACGTCTTAACAGTGAATTCACCAAAGGCTTTTATTTCACTCACACCAGTGGTGCTGAACTCTGGAATGAGGGCATCGGCCCCTGAGAATGTTCCTGCTTCTGCTCTACAAAGCTGCAGAGGCACGTCTGGAGGTCAGCAACACCATGTACTGACTTAAAAAAAGAGTCAGAGTTAGCACAGGGGTAAATTGCTTGATGGGCATCAGGGCAATGACAGGGAGATCTGAGATTTCCATGTACCCTTCAGAATTGTGTCAGTGATGGTACAAATACTGCGGATAGCCTTGCAGTTTAAGGAGGGGGTAAAGACTGTGGAAGTGAGAAGTAAGAGAAGAGACCAAAAATATTGAAGGGTTCTGAATAAAACTGGGGTACGTATTAGTTGCTGCGTATGATATATGAATTGAAAAGGAAGGTAGATTTTTTGAGATCAAGTAATTTTTTTCCTGTGCAGTATTTCTGGACAAGGAGCTGCAGAAATATTTAAATTTTGCCATTTACTGGAAAGTACATAAGGAAGGACAGACCAATATCAGCATCCACATTTTTTTCCAGAGCAAATGCTTTCTCAGCTGTATGAACCATCACTTGTGTGCCCTCAGAGAAGCAAATTTAGTCTAGTGTTCTGAGACTGCTTGTATTCTAACATTGTGTTGATAGTGAAATCAAGTGATTATTAAGAAAAGTGATTAATCAATTGGTACAAGTTTATGGGAAGACTCATTTAACTTGGCACTCTGGGGATGCTTTACTGTAGCTGTATTGCAGGCTTCAAATGCTCAGGGAGCAATACACACACCAAAGAAGAGAAAGAAGCCGTTTGTTTGCTTATGTCCCCAGTAAAATAACTTTATTAGGAATAATTAATAGCACTTCAAAAATAATAATCTTAGAATAACAGTTTCCAGCCACAGAAGTCATTAATTTTCTACTAAGTGAGGAGCGCGTGTAGCAAAAAGCCTGACACGTTATTACATTCCTCTAGCATTGTGGTTTCCATCATTTCTTTGAAATCCATACCTTTCATGTACAGTTCATTAACACTGATCAAAGCACGTATCTTTCTAATAAAGTCAATTTTTCCTTGTAATCTTTTGTAGATGTTTCACTTTCTGTAATATTTCGGATGTTCTTTATCCTGAAGTCTCACTTTTAATGTGTGGTTATGGTCAGAGAAGTGACAGTATATAAATGACATCTTGGTTTGCTATATTTATTCTCTCTCAATGACGTCCATAGCAAGATTCTCGCTTTACAAGTCAAAACAAGATTTTTTTTTTATAACTGCCAATACTGGTGCCTGCAAAATAAGCCGTTTGTCTCACTGCAATGTCTGTGCTAAAACACAGCATTTCTTTATGCTACATAAGATTAACTTAAAAAAGTAATTTCTAAACTTTCAATCAAGACATTGCAAGTACAAATCGCAGTAGTAACTGAAGAGTTGCAACCTCTTACTATGCAGCAAAGCGTATGGCGGTCTGATTTTTATATAGGAGTATCTGCTCTGAACATTGGAAAGATTGAAACCTGGCTGTTTAGCTCCTACATCTGCCTCTGATTAACTTCTGGTGGTTAAGTACATTCATGTTCTTTAGTGTGAGATTTCAGTGGGGTTTGAGGAGCTGATGAACATCCTGAAACAACATCTCTAGCAATGGGAAATAAAAAAAAATGCTTGAACTAGGTAAGAGGAGGTCAAAAGTGACAGCAGAATCAGCAGACAACATTCTGGAGGTTGATTGGATGGTGATAAAAATATATTAGGAAAAAAATGAAGACACAGAAACATATGCAGTCAAGTGAGTATTCCTGCTCTATCAAAATTTTACTTCCTAAGACTAGTTTTGTTACCTTCTCTGGTAGGGATTCATCTTGATCTCCTTCTTCCACAGATTTTCTGTTGATTTCAGTGGCACCATTGGTAAGTACAGTGCTGCAGCTCTGCTTTAGAAAAGATAAGCATAGGCTTGACTCTTTCCCACTTCTATTACTTAACAGTATTTAAGGTTTCATCATTAAGAAAGAGAAGAAAATCTTTCCAGGCAGAGACTGAAAGACAAAACAAATCTCTGTGAGTACAAAATTCAGTAATTATTTACTAGAGGTAAAAGAAAAATTCATGCATTTTAAAATTGCAACATTTGCTGATATAGGTAACTATAAGTAATTTCTCAGTGCTTGCTGAAGAATGTATTTTTATTTTTTTCAAGAGGCCTCTTCTTATTATGATTTACATATGTTAACAGCAGCCTTAGTAGGGAATCAACAATTTTATGTCTACTAATAAACTTCCCAGTTCAAGATTATCATTCTGTTGTTAAACTATACATGTTATCATTGAAAGGCATTGCAGAGGTTTCTCTGCTACTTCTCTTGAACATTGTTGTAAATAAAGGTGTTGATGCGTCAGTTTAGGGTGAAGCTTAAATCCTCTGCTTTGTCAGTGATAAAAACAGAGAAAAAATTCTTGAGAGGTTGTTTAATGTTAATATTTTCACCTACTTCACCTTTAAAATTGTGCACTTGTGAAAAAGTATGATAAAAAGAGAGTTATTTTGGTATGCAGTGAGGTACATGAACTCAAGGAAGAGCCTCTAATACCTAAAATGAAGAATGCACAAAATGTATATATATTTTAGGCATACATATTTATATGGCTAAAGAATTGTTATCTTTTTGAAGCCGGTGGATATGAAGAAATACAAAGGTAGATGTAATAATAGGATGTGTTCAATAGCACTAATTATGTAAGGACTGAAAATATTTCAGTCATATTCCCCTGTTTTACCATGCTAATAACCTTCTAAATGTTTATAATAAAGATTTTCCATGCATTTCCATTTTCTGCCTGAAGAGATGTGATATTAATTATTATTACTGTTTGCTTTTTTAAAAAAAAAAAAAAGTAAAATTGACCTCACAGAAGACAAGCGTGAAAAAACATAGTCTCTGTCCTTTAATCCTATTTTCAAATCAGGTTTGGGTTTTTTTCTTTTAAAAAAAAGTTGATATTTGAGACTTTATAACTGAGCTGAACATAATCTTATTTGTAGAAGTTAGAGATGGGAAATGGCAGGTCAACCAGGTCAGCATAATGATTCCAGAAGCACACATAGGTAGGGCTAGCACATTTTCAGGTTTTTGGAGACTGACCAAGCAGTATTCAACCAGTCATCATCCCAGTGCTACGGGATTCTTCCACCCCTAGTCCCCTTTTGAGAAGGGGCTCTTGAATCCTTTGTATAGACATCTGGACACCTCACATGAGGAATTTACTTCTCTTTTTCTTGTGCCATTCCCCTTACATTCAAGGGGATGGAGTCACAGAATAGTTCAGACTTCAAAATTAAAGCTATCATGGTATCTACATGTCTGGGCACTTGATTTATGCCTCCAGAAACTGGTGGAGTTTTCCTATAGCTGTATTGTGACTTTTAGTTTGTTGACAGATCAATCTGTTGTAACAAATAGCAGTGACACTTGAGAGGGCTGGGCAGCTTTCTGTTTTCCATCAGTGACTCCCTTCACAGTTGAGCAAGAGCAATATTGTGCTTTGCTGGAAGCCCATTTTAGGTTTCCTGCGCTGGAAGAAGGTTCACACGTACTCATCTTCCAGCAAAAATGGAAATATGAAAAACAGACTGATCAGCTCTCCATGACTGAAGAGCCTGCAGTAGAGTCAGAAAAAGGAAAATACTAGAGGCTGGTTTTTTAAAACTGTGTTTCTATTTTCTCTGTTTCTGATGCAATGACACATGCAGTTCCTGACAGCACATTAATCTAATATGCAGCAGGATGCTTTCCATTTTAAGGCTGGGTTTTTTTTTTTCCTTCTGAATTTGGTATGCAATTTGGTCTCCTATGTCCAGCATGGGAGAACGCCACACCAGAAGATTTCACACAAGAAGCGAGGCAGTGAATTCCCAGAGTCAGAAAAAGTAAACTGCAAATTCAAGTCAAGGAAAGGCAGAATTGCTTATTGGATAGAACAGATGGCTGTGGGTACTGTCCCTGCTCTGCAAGATGCATTTTTTTTTTTGAACTCACAGTACCTCTTCATAACCTGGGCTCTACTTGGTTTTAATTTTCTAAGTCAGCTGCTACACGGGAGTTGGAAAAACATCTCTTGAAAAGTACCAAGAAGATGTCTGGAAGCTTTTTAACTTGGAAAGGTACGATAGAGTTCAGGGTCATTGATGCTTTTGTAAGTCTTCGTACGCTTCTCTAAAGCCAACATTATTCTATATCACACAATTGCTATATCCAAACAAACATTTAGAATATGAAAAGATCTCACACTTTAGAAAATAATCAGTCTCTCAGAGATCTTGACAGTGCATGTAATGATGTAAAGATACCAATTTCACTGAGAACTCAGAAGGGCCCCCAGGACGCTGTAGATGATTCTGCCTTCCAGATTTCCCCAGAGTGGAAGCCTGTCCCTCTTGATGTATGACACAGACTTAAGAGCTTTCAGTAGTTCTTACTCAACATGTAAATGATGGATGTGATTTTTAACCTCAAGATAATAAAAACAAGAGAGAAACACAGCTGCATGCAGAACTTCATTCACAAACCCTGCCCTGAAAACAGAGATGGCAAGAAGAGTCCCAGTCCTATCAGCAGTGCCTTGATTGGGAGGCCAAATCAACAGGCAGAAGAGAAAAGCCTCTTCTCTTGGGCATGTGCTGGGCTTTTCTGCTGTTAGGTCTATGTCCTGCCAGAGAGCCAGGAGGCCCAGTCAGAGCACTGAAGCCCAGTGTACTTCAATACAAAGTACATCAGACAGACTCACATCTCCTTCTGATGCTGGTTGTAGGAAAAGTTGGGAAAAGAGGCGAGTGTGAATTTCATTACTAGTCCACCTGGCTTGTACAGAAATAAATACAATTTGATACCCCATTTTAATAATATTCAGAAATGCAGTATAGTTGAATGTTGAAAAGCAAAATAAGGGCATCAGGATTTATTTTCAGCCTTTCTGTTCAATATATTGTGTGCCATCACACATCATATTTTATTATACACACAAGTCTCTTTAGAACACCGTTTCTATATTTCTTGCAAATGGGAGACAGCTCCTTCTAGGTTATTATTTTATTGATATAGTGCCATAAGTGCAAGCAGCAAATGTCCATAACGTGTTGTTTCAACAGATCTTTTTTACTGTGGATTTTTTCTCAGGTGGTTTTCTCAGCTCATGCTTACCTAATCATATTTCCTCTGATCATAAGCCTTTGATAATCAAAGCATTAAGTACTGTATGTTCAAGTTGTGTCTTTTGTTCTTGAAAAATACCTCTTTCAAGATGCATTGAGGAAATATAAGTATTCATTCCTCTACTTCATTGCTGTTTACTAAGGCCTGACCTCCTGAGTTCAATCAAAGTCAGTCCACAGTCTTTATAAGAAATCCAAGGAGGACCCCTTAGGAGAAAAGAGTGACTTTTGGTAGAATCCTTTTTGGTCTTCAGTATTTTATGAAGCAAAATAAATAGGCTCCTAAGGAGGCCAACGTACTTTGGCATTCCATATATTACAGTCAGAGTAAACATAAGCTACTTCTCAAGTCATTATACAATGTGGTTTCATAACCACGATGATAATACTTGATCCATCAGGCGAAAAAAAAGTGGTCTCTTGCAGCGACAGGATTGTTTAAGCAACACCATGACATAAACAAAAGCAAATGCAGTTTCCAGAGCTACCAAGTGTGGTTCAGTAACCTAAAGCCTTCAGGTTGTGGAGGAAGACCAAAAGGTAGGTCAGAAAGCACATGTCAATAATTTCAATGGAACAGCACAAAAGAAAGCACAAAATATTTCAAATCACATGAGAAGGATTAAGTTGTTATATAGAGTTCATACTAATAACAGATCATTAGAAAAATTAACTAGTAAGATTCCATAATGAGAACAGGAATAAAGTTATTAAATATGCTAATGAATCAATCATTAAAAGGGTGTTTTGGGGCCAGTGGATTTGTAGCATGTTTGGCATATTTGTAGAATATGAGTCCGATTCTTTGTTTCCTCCAGAAATAATATTTATATTCTGTCAGGTTGTCAATATATTTTTGTTCATGCGCATGCCAATCTGTTTGTTGTCTCAGAATTCGATATAATTAAGATAATTAAACTCAGGAAGACAACCAGCCTGCAAAAGAAAAGTTTGGTAAGGTCCTCAACTCAGATTACAGCTTTCCCTTAAACCTGACTGAACACATGAAATCCATACAGGGCGGAGCACATATAAGTGTCCCAAATACAGAAAAAAAATCAGTTGGAGATCATCAGGCTTGAAACATCAGAGCCGGCCAAGAGAAAGGCACAAACCCACAGCCCTTTCTCACAGAACTACATGTTCAGTCTACGTCCCCTATGGCCTTTGCAATCTGGTCTTAAAAACATACCTTTCAGCATTTCAGAAAGATGAACCACAGATAATGGTAGAAATTGTATCACTTTCTGTAAGAAGCAACATGCAGAACATGCTCCTTGCCACTTTGCCTGCCTGTAGTCTCTCTTTGTAGAGCTCCCTGTACCCGAGATGGTCTCTATCTGTAGTTCTGAAGGGCTGTGCTGGGTATGGTTGCCCTTCTTTCCTGTCTTTGAATATTTTGACCTGTCTTTTAGCTTTTATTCTTTTCTGTATTTCCTTCAAGCTGAAACAGTCTCCATTATACTAAAAACTTGCAGGCTTCCTTCATAGTTTACTTGGAAAACAGAAAAAAAACAAATTAAGATCTAGACTTTTTAATGATGGGATCTTTGAAGACACTCAAAGTCTATTAAAATTAGTGGAATAACAATAGCTGCAGAAGGGTCCATCTATAACTGTTGCAATACTCCTTTTCAAGTCAGAATAATCTGTTCCAAAGACATTCCTTATGTCAGCATTTTATATTAAAATATGAGAGAGAGGCAGCATAGCTCAGAGTGAGTCGGGAATGGAGAAATTCACTCAAAACTTGGTTGAAACATTAGACAGTGTCCGTGATGCCCTGTCATCATGATGGTGCTATATGCATGTAACAGAAAAAGGAATTACACTTTAGCTGTAATGACTAACTGGAACTCACACACTGCTTTTCTCACAAGAACATCTCATTTTGTTTTGCTTCAAGCCAATTTAACCATTGGTCACGCGGTGAAGACAGCTACTGTATTCCACATCTAAGTAAGAGACAATTCATACACGATTAGAGCATAAATTTACATCCTCTATGACTTAAAAATTCACTTTAAGCTGAAGAGGAAGAACAGCACTGGTCCTAAGATAAAAAACTCCATGCCCCGTTTTCACTAATTTTGTGTTTTCTCACTATTAAAGGGGAAGGAAGACATTAGGTAATGCCACACAATAGCCAAAAGTACCAACAAATGGCAGTACAATGTATGACTCCCAACCACCCTGTATGCCTTTGGTTTATTTCCTTGAACTCGGGTGTTCTTCATACATGTGTCTCTAACAGATGGGAGAGGAGGGATCAGGAGAGGACCTGAGTTCGAGAGAAACTAATGCTGCAGCCAGCAGGCTGACAGGGACTGAGACACAGCCCACCCTGACCCCACCACACTGGTCTAATACCACTGTCCTCCTTCCAAATTCAGACCTGCATATCCTGTTCTGAAACTGAAAGCCAAGGATCTGCTTTGTCTACTCCTTTTCATCTCTTGGTGTTTTCTCCAGACTTGATAGAAAAAACAAACCGAGATTTATTTGACACAGTGGGAGGTTGATGTACTGTAATTCTTATCTAGTATGTGTGGTACCTGTGTTAGCTCCAAGCTTTCCAGAAAAGGGCTCCCTATTCTTTCATCCTCACCTGCCTGAGGAATCTACCCTCACTGGGATACCTCTGTGGATCTCAGAAAGTTGTAAAAGGTATTTGGAAAACACATTTACCAAAACTCCCTGATACCTTTGTGTGTTGCGCTCGTAGCCAGCGAGTATTTTCTCCAAGCTGTTGCTGGTTAGTACTGCCATTAAACTGCCTCCTTCTGCTGAGCTTTGGTGTCAACAGCAAAAGGGTACAGATGAACTACATAGGTATTCGAAGCAAACATGGGAATTCCTGGCTATGCACAGGCTGAGACGAATAGAATAGTTTTCATCTATTCCCTTTATTCTTCAGCTGTAAATTGTCAGTGGTCTCCGAGGAATAATCTCTCCAATATCTCTCAATTGCTGAAAATGGCTGCTGTGAATTCTCCCAGAGCCTCATAATTTCATAGTGTGTTTGCTGCTTTTCCCACAACTCTTTGCTTTAATGTCTAATAACTAAATAATGTCATCAGGTATATGGACATAGCTCCCACTGGCTTCGAAAGCAAATAAAGACGGGAAATTTACTTCATCTATGTAAATGAGGCCTTATCATGCTATGCAATACTGCAGACACTAAGGAAGTTATGCTAGCAAAACTCTTTATACAAGGCAATTCCGCTTAATGCAAGAAAGAAAAATGACAGAAATTGTGAGGGAGGGAATAGGAGTGCACATTTACCCCTCTAAAAGGTTGCAGCCATAAAACCAGTGCTTCATTCAAAAGCTAGATACTAAGTGCAGTAAGCTGAATATTAAAATAAAGTTTATTTGGCAGTAAACTGATGAACTTTAAGCATGCAGTGAACTGTGTGCCTTGTATACACATATTAAACAAAAAAACCTTTTGGTTAAATTAATGGTCAAGGTATGATTCAGAGGCACAAAAGCAAGAAAACACCTAGGATAGGCCAGGATTAATGACTTTTAGGTACTAAAAAACAGGTTTCATGACATTACGTATTATTTATAGACTTATTCAATACCAATAGTGTCAGCTAAAGACTCTGAAGAAAATAGATTGGCTGGTGAAAGAGACCTTCTGTTAAAGACATTATGCTATTATGACATTTATCATAAACTTGGTATTTTTAATGATTTCACTCTTTCTAAGCTTTAAAGTAGCATCCTCACAACAAGATTTTGATTTCAGACCATCAGTTGTCTGAGCAGGTTGAGAAAAGAACGTTCACCACAACCATCGTGTTTGCCAGAGAATATAAACCTCCACTTGCTCTTAGTTTATCAAAAGATAAAGAAGGTGATGATGACATTTCTTGTGTGCTTTCTTACTTATTTCCCCCGGCATCCCAGCCCAGTTTATTCCTGGATACTTCTATTGTTTCACATACTCTTCCATAGGCATCTACCTGAGATCTCTCTCAGAAAAAGGCTACTGCAGCAGATGGCTCTTTGGTTGATCCCAGTTTGGTTTTTCCTATGTTCTTATGAGCATGTAGGCACTGAATGAAGACGCTAATGCCATTTACATTTCATTGTGGATGAAACCTGCCTTCATAGACAGCGCTGAGATGTCTTAAGCAAAGATGTATCTTGCTCTCACGTCTTTCTTTCACAATAACACTCTATCTCAATTAGAGAAACGATCAGGCACGTTTTTCTGTGATGGACAGGAAACTTGCCATTTTCTCTTTAAAATGCTAAAAGATGTTTATTCTTAGAGACATCTCTGTGCACAAATGTACTTAACTGGTGGTTGTAACAGAATAATTTACGTGCGTTCAGAAGTAGCGATGCGTGTGGGTGAGCGTTTGTCTCAAAGGTCACGTCAACTGATAGCACAAATATCTTCAACGGTAACGATTTGCCTGAAAGCGTTTACAATGAACGGTTCTTGCTACTTGTTGCACCTGCCTGAAAAGTTTCTAGATTAGAAGTCCATTAACTGAGTATTTAGAGGGGATTTGTTGGGTTTTTTTTGGAACGGTGAGTGATTAGTAAATATACGTCTAATTATACAGTGGTAAGAAGCAGCTTGAAGGAAATTTTAAATTACTTCCTGACTATTCTTTATTTTTTAGTCTTCTGTGTCTGTAACAGTAATACTTTAACTTGATTTTCTATCTCAAGTTTAGAAGAACAAGTTCTGATATAACTTCTAGTGTTGCCAAAAAAAATTTGTGAGATTATCTTTTTTTCTAATAAGTTTTTAACAAAACATTACTTTTGGAGAGGGCGGATAAAACATCTTTCTTTATAGATTTTCTGTGTTTGGAATTTCTATGCGTATTGGGAAAAAATCAGCACATTTCCTAAATATAAGCATGTATCAGTTGTTATGCCCCCAATCTTCTCCATGGACTATGTTGGGCAAGTCAATATTTCCAATAATGTCCTGTAATGAGAGGATCCCAAAGCATCCTGTAGTCCAAGAAAGAATAAGTACAGAGAAAAATGGCTTAGCTGGCAATTCAGTCTCTGGAGAAGATGGCAGAAGGACTCACCTGAACTACAAATCCCAAAAGAAACTGTTATAGCAATTCCATATCTAAAAATAGCCTAGCAATGTTGAATTAAAAAATATTTCAACCACTATAATCTACTTTCACAGAAAAGCTGCGTCTCATACAAGTAAATCATCTTTTCTAATAAACTCTAGATGTCACCCAGATAATGGGTTCCAAGAAAGAAGCGATTGTTCTTCAGTGCAGACACTCCCAGGTTTTATTGGATCCTGACATTTTCAAGTATGCTGTCATTCCAAATCTCATTATTTGTACTGTATCCCCATTAAAACTTTTCCAATCATTACTTTCCTTCACATTTTTAGTCCCATTGGTCTAAACAATCGCAGGCCCTCATAAACTGATATGACAGGTTCCTTTACATACAAAACTGTCTTTACCTCAACCCACAAGTTTTCTCACTTGTACTCATCTGATTCTCACTCCCATCCCATGGGGGGTAGTCAGCGAGAGGCCACGTGGGGCTTAACTGACAGCTAGGGTTAAACCATGACACCCCATTATTATTATATTAAGACAGTAACAAATTAAGAGCATTTTCTACCAGACAATTGCACAAAAGTTTCAGTATAAAGCTGAAAATCAGACATAAACAAGATTTTCATATCATACTTGCTTTAGCAGGCATCCACCCATCCACTATGGAATGTAGAACTATTAATGAAGTGAAAACTAAATTTATTAAAATATCGTTTAATTTAAAATAGCTCCACATCCAAGATGTACAAAGGAAAATCTCTTTTATCCCTTGCTTTGATGAATCTGGCCTGTGATCTTCCGAGCTTCTAAAGATGATCAAATTGAGCAGAGAACCCCATGAAATCCTTACACAGTACTCTGAGTGATGTCCTTAATGAACACAGCATGAGGTATTTAGACCATCTTGAGGACAACTGCTTCCATCTAGCTACTCATATCTTCAAACAACTATTTAGTCAAGACACACGATGGGTCAGCTATTGAAGCACTCCTCTAGTAACATCCTCTTCTATGAAGCAAATTACATTTGCATATTTTGCCATGCCTGAGAATATTTCTGTCATTAGAATGGTTTTGGTTTGATTTGGTTTATTTGTTTAAATTTTTTTTTTTTTTTTACTATTTTACTATTTCTTCTTTATTTTACTTACTATTACTATCATTATGACCATTTTACGCAGGAGAACCGAAGGGAAAGAAAAAAGCAGCAAAGCAAAAATTACATGTCATGTGAAAATAATATTTATAGTGCTTCTGTCCGTATTTCTATTACTAGCTGCAAAATTACTAGTTTCACTTCAGCATTAATTTTTAACAGAACAAAATGGGTACCCAGAGCTAACACAAGCTGAGAGGCCTTAGGCAACACGTGCGCTTGCAAGGGAGTGTTCTCAACCTTACACACAACTTGCACCTCGGTGCCTTTACGAACCAGAGCTGCAGAGGCCGGAGTGTGGTGAGAAGGTTCACTTCTGCCTTTGCACTCATCAGATTTTGCTCCAGCTGCCACCAGCACTGACTATGCAGCTGAGTTTACGCAAAGCAGCGCTGCCCAAAGAGCCATCTCCTTGCTTGGATCTTTCATCAACAGAGCTCATTTGAAGCCACGTGTGCTGCTCACCTAAACTATTCTCTTGGCAGGTTGAGCTTGAGCTGGGCAGGAGAACTCAGCAGGCAGCTTCCAGTGGAATGAATGCATGTTCAGTCCTGCATGTTGGCTTCACGTAAATAAAGCCCTCGGTAAGGTGAGGGAGAGCTTGGTGGCATTTGCAGTGACTGGGAATATGAACTTCCCCTCCCAAGGAACCAGTTCCTCTGTGTTAGTTGAAATGAGTTGAAACTTGACTCACTCGGACAAACACAGCTTCTGAACCTTGGACTAGTTGAGTCAAACAGGTATCCCCTCCCCAAAAAATGAAATGTGATGGTGTGAACATATGATTATTCAGATGGTACTTCCCAATTCTTACCGTCTTGATTTTACAATGAAATTAGCATTTTGACATGAATTTTGATTTCCAGTAGAATGTGGTAATAGCATTCCAGGAGTACTAGAGAATCATAGAAAATAGAGACAAGTTCTTTTACATGGAATTCTCTCTGAAGTTACCTCAAGAGTTTTGTTTGTTCAGGTTTTAAGTAACACTATAGCTTCAGCAAAATATTACAATCAATTGAAGATTACTATCACATTAGAGGAAACTTCTTGCTGACATGAAGTTTCATACATATAACCGAATTTCCTGTCTGGTGAAGCTACCGTGGCACATTATGGGTAATCAATATTTAATTTACCATGTTCAGTAAAATATCCTGTATATCTTTTTCTTTGTGATGTCTCCTTTCTTTTTCATAATGCCACTTTTCGTTTTCACCAGAAAGAAAAATATTCAGCCCTGCTTTTAATGAGTCCAGAGAGAGAGTTTTCCATTTATCCAGAACAAATCTATGCAAAACCCCCTGCAGAATCTATGCCAAAATGGCATTGTCATTTACCGTATCAGACCTGTTCATTAAACTATGAAAGAAGTGCAAGAAGTGATACATTCTCTGGCATATCATTTTCTGCTGAAGCACACACGTACCTTCACACGGGTCACGCTGCTAACAGTCCCTGCTACTCAAGCTGTGAAGTAGTAAGATTGGAAAGACAGGATGGTGACCCACAAGCCTCTGTTGGTAGAAGGAGTTTGTAGAGACACGGTCATTGCACTTCCTCAGCTGCCAGATTTGGTTCATCCTCTGGCAAGCTGAAAACTGAAAACATCTGCAGACTATTTCTGTGAAGAGAAATGTAAACATACAATGTAAGCCATGTTATTTCTTTAGAAGTGCTACTAGCCATCAATAAATAGTAAAAAGTGCTATCCTATACACCTACTCAAATAATTTCCCCATTTTCCTCAGTAAATTCTACTGATGGCTACATCAGCAAGCTTCTAAGTTACGTATCGAGCACTGTAACACAAATGAGACTTTGTGTGCTTCTTGCTTTTTTGGGTGTGGAGAGGTCACAGAAAACTTTGTTAGATTTAAGATGGTATCATACTGGAGCTCACCCTAGGAGCACTTTTAACAGAGACTTAAAGTTCTAAGGAGCTATAAAGATATATTCCAGGACAGGATATAATGCTTATTAGCAAGAACTTCAAATGCCACTGTCACCTATTGCTACTGACTTTCCTGTGAGAAGAAAGAGCTGAACGGTACTCTGGTGCATTTTGCTTCAGTTGGTGCATTTCCAGAGTCTAATGCTTATCTAGGCATTTTATTTTCCAAAAGAACCGTTTCTCTTTCGGCATGTCAGTTACTTAAGTAAATATGCATACAGCTCTGTTCGTCTCGATTCTATCGTATTTCACAGTGGCTTCAGTGATGTCACTTGAAGCATTCAGTAATATTCACCATGAGTGACAACTGTCAGTTTTAATCAGCTGTTTATTTGGGAAGTCATTATTATGTAATGGTTACCAGTGTATGCTACTGGGAAAACCTTAAAGGGGAAATCAATCTGCAGATGCCTATTTACTCCTTTCAGACTTTCTTGATTGAATATGGCAGCTACATTAGGATCAATAAATCCTGTAGTCTGAAGTATTCTTAGCATTCATGCCTCTAGGTAGATGGAAAGCAGCTGACTAATACTCACTGTGTGTATATTTTCTACGTGGATATCAGCTCACATTTTTATACAGAATATTTCACACTTAAAGATCAGTGCCTGTGAAATAAAGCATTAAAAACATATAATATATTTGTGTGTTTACTACGGACAAGCCTGCAAATATAGCTTATTCACAGGGATTGTATCTCACCTTCAGGTTCTTCAGCCAAAGAATTAGCAGGTACCGACCAAAATCTATATATTCAATTTGATTCAGTTGATCTTTTTATCCTTTAAAAAACGTACACTAAAACACTTCCACTAGATGCAGTTCTAGAGCATTTGTGGTGAATTTTATTTTACCTCAATGTAAAGCCATTCAGTCGGTCTCTTCCTCAGTTTTCCTCCATTCCACAACAAAAGTACACACCATTGCATATCCACTTGAGAGAAAAGAAAGTAGGGGAAAATGCAGCAGAGTATTTTTGAAAGTGGTATCCACTGGGTTCTCAAAATGCTACAGTTAGTTATCTTTCCTGAAAAGAAATGGGCCTATATGATATTTCTGCAAATAGACTGAAGTTGTGGATATCTAGCAAACCTATAATCCAGAGGACTCTTTCCTTGTAATGTCACACAGAGAATTCAAAGCAGTCACATTATATCTAGATTGTCAAATATTTCTAATTCTTCAAGATGGGTAGATATTTTGTATTTTGTTGTCTACATGTATTTATGTATGCATAGGTAGACATACCTATGCTTAATACCTGAGATGAACAGCTGAGGAAAATTTTTATATGGGATTGATGTAACTTTTACTTATTTACAGAACCTAGTCTCTTAATGGGAAGACCAAGAAAAATAAATAGAGGAAATAAGGCGGCACATTTTATGATGAATAAAAATATTGAACTTTTGAGCATATATACATATGTCACGGAAATAAGTAATAATGCATCAACACATGAGATGCTAAATTTCTGGCTTCAGGCTCTTTCTTCCTCAGAACATCCTGTAGCTTTGGATACCCACAAGGGGTGTATGTGAGTATGTATATATGCACATATGCTGCCCATCCCTTACTGCATTGTATAAATGAATTATGTGGCTTTTATGTTATGCAAGAGCTAGTTCTGCCAAGAGCCCTATATGCATATTTTGTATGTGCAATGAATTACACAGACTATTTTGCCATCGTTGAACTGCTGAGGGGGGAAAAATGATAGATGTTAATGAAAAATTCAATAATAGACACTACTGAATTCAACGGGAATTCTGTCATGCTCTTCATCGGGACCAAGATTTCAGCTCTACTTTTTATCATGGGCAGAGACAAGGAAGAGTAAAGATGCTTTGTTATACTCTAATTCACAGAAATCCTTCTTTTCCTTCTGTAGTGTAGGCATATTGGTACCTAGAGTTTAAAGAAACTAATCCTTGTAACTTGCAAATACTTCTCTCCTGCTGAACTTGATTGCCAAGCTCTGAGCTGAGTTGAAAAAGTGACCCAACTGAGAAACAGATTACAAGAAGGAAGGGGAAGAATTTACTCATAAAAAGGACAGTGGTTGTGCATTAGAGCGCACATCACATTATTTCCCTTATGTATAGCTTGTATTTTAATAAGTTGAGGAGAGGTTATTCCCAGAGAAACTGTAGGATGATATATTAGTTCCTGGAAGGAATTTACAGAGTGGTGGTGCATCTCTTAAACCTTCATCTCTTTAATCTGCATGCATCTAGCTCTTTCAGGTTCACTGCATATCTTTTATTTTTTAATCCTTTCATCATTCTTGGTGCCTGTCGTCAGAGCTTTCAAGAGCAGCGTAAAACAGAACGCAAAATTCCGGTTGCACCAGATATCGGCGAAGTCCTTAGTTGTTTCTTTAACTGTATGTAAAACCTCCTGGTCTGTGTAAGGTCTGACCCAAAGCTGTTCAAGTCAGTTGGAACAGTCCCATTCGGTACCCTGGGTTACATAGCATACTCTGTGGAGACATCAGAATGCAGATTATACTGGATTTCTTGTGTTTTCTCGGCAAGTATCTAATTGCAACCTCCTCTCTGAAAGCCACACGCTTGACATTCCTAAAATAAACATGTCTTCATTTATTGACTACTGCTAATTCCTTACTCTGTTACCTTTGGATACCAATTACATTGCTCAAATTTAAAGTCTTTATCCTTCTCTTAGAAAGAGTGTTGACATACTGGAAAGAGTTCAGAAAAAAAGACACAAGAATTACCCAATATCTGGACCATCCACTTCATACTGAGTGAATTATTTTGGTTAACACAGACAAGGATACCAGATAAATTGTTCCTGATCTGCAGGAGCCTAAAGGGGGTAAAATTTGTAACCATAGCAGGCTCTGTAGTATACAAAATCTTACATCTCAAAGTTTAAAATTAAACAGCTTGGGTGTTTTTACCAGAAGTGGCAAGAAACTCTTAGAATTATTTGCTTAAGAGCATGCACATTCTAAATTTATAGAAGCTTAAATCAAGAGATAGCCTATAGCTGCAGGACTCATTTGATAAAATTCTATGACCTGTATTATGTAGGAAATCCAAGTAGGGTTTCTTGCCCTTTATTCTTTTTTATTTTCTTTTTTTTTTATTTCTTTTTTTTTTTTTTTTCAAGCACGTCAAGCCTTTTAGCCTACTTGCACCTTTTCCTACAATTTTAATGCATAAACACATCAAAATCAGTAACTGTTTTATTTAGGTTTCACTTTTATCAATTTCACATTGTCATAACACTCCGTGTATGTGAAGTCTTCATCTATAGAGGAAATCAGGTCAGGATCAGTCCCAAATCTCAGGCAGAAAGGGCAACCTCTTATTCGAAACAAAGAAACGGAGTCAGTTTTATGACCTGCCAATGACAGTTAGTGTTGAACTCTGGCAGACTTACAGGAACTTTATACACGCTCCTGTCTATCCATCTGCCTGTGCGCGCGCACGTGCTTGTAGAAGTAGTACTGTTTTTTTCCCTAAACTTCTTGTGAAAAAAGATGCAATATTATGAAGTTCCCCAACTAACTGCAGAAGCAAGGAGACTACAAAACTAAAGGCAAAGGACAAGGAATCTTTTATTATACAGATTTTTCTATTGTTTTCTTTAACTGAGAAGTGTCATTTTCATTAATGCCGAGTAGTGTCAGCTTCATTGTCCTTTTTATTAATTTCTCTACTCAATGGCCTTAGACACATAATGACAGAAGAGTAGAGTTTTATACTAACTCGATTTTTTATTTCATGAGAGAATACATGGATTTTCTTTTCCCATTACAAACTTAATTGAAAACCCAAAATGTACAAATCCTCCATGAAATTATATTAGAAAAAGAATGTCTCAGGTCAATCAAACATTCTTTTTAGATAAAACTGAAACACACTGTTTGAAATCAAAGTTTTGTGCACTTTTTACTTGTATTTGAATAATTTTAATTTTCAGAAGGATTTCAAAATGAAAAATCCCATTGATCCAAAAATGCCAAAATGGAATGTTACCATGCTGTCAAAACACTATGTTTTAGGCAGATTTTATATTCTCCACTAAGTTTGTCAATTAGTGATGACATTTCCCATTGAAACTTTTTAGTGAAAGACTCTAACTGGATCTCCCCAAGGCAGGTCATTCAACTCCCAATAAGACACTTACGCTTTCCCTCTTTAACATCACTTTTGTTCCAACAGGATAATGTCCGATTAATACACAAGACCTCACCAAGTATTATTAAAAAAAAGAGCGGGGATTCTACAGAACCAAGAGTATGGGAGAGAAAATGTATCTATCGACATCATTATTATAAGATCCTCTTCTGTAATGTATTTACCCTCCTAAAAAAAAAAATTAAAAATATATATTTTAAGTATATTCTGAGTAGGATCTAAATGAATGCATGGACTGTGCCTCAGTTGGCTCTCATGAATATCCTGAAGTGTGCCTTCTGTTTTTTTTCATGGTGCTAGGGTGTTAGCACACACTATGAAAGGCATGCACTACAACACCCGTCTTCTCTTTCAAACACAATTGAACTTGAACTAAGGAAAAACATAATTTAATTTGCACAGATACCAGTTTCAGGAAAGCTTTTTCATTTCTCCATAGAAGACTGTTTTAGTGAGAGATTCTGTCGGATGCTGTCGGAGCAGCGTGCTTGTATTACACTTTGTAGCTCCACGTGTCACCCTTACACTGCCTGGCACTTTCTTTTTTTCCATTTTGTTGAGTAGCCAGGGGGCTACTTGTGAGATAAGCCTTATTCAACATGAGAATGAAGGCAGAAAATAGGGCCCCTTGTGAGCAAGTTAAGCACAATTCTGGCCCATTGTATGTAATAGTTTTCTGTCTTCCTACATAATATTCTCCACTTTCATAATTTTCCTTTATATTGAAAACTAAGAAAAAGTAGTTTTGAACAT
This sequence comes from Baryphthengus martii, assembly GCA_013396935.1. Taxonomy (NCBI): domain Eukaryota; kingdom Metazoa; phylum Chordata; class Aves; order Coraciiformes; family Momotidae; genus Baryphthengus; species Baryphthengus martii. The sequence goes on from VWZK01012360.1 coordinate 841,890, forward strand.
TTTTTCATCCATCTTGGAGTCTTCACTTATACAATCCCTTTGTTACTTTGCAGCGGTCTCTTTCTATGCTCTCTAGATATTTCTAGAACCTTTTTGTATTTTTTGCTCGCCTAGGTAGCATTGTTACATTTGATTTTGCTTTCTTTGCTTCCCTTACTTTACCTCTGCTTTGTTTGCCAGCTAGATTCCATCTAGTCTTTTCAATCTATTCATGTGTTGGTTTTGGGGGGTTTGGTGGTTTTTTTTTTTTCCCCCAGGGTGAAATGAATAATGCAAATTACTTTGCTGCTACCTCACAAAAAGAACTATGTAGCTCTAGGTCTAGTTCTTTATTGCTTTACTTGCCTCCCTGCAGTGAGGAGTGTGTTTTGATCGACTTTCATCAGTCTTTGCTTTAGCTTAACAGCTGAATTTAATTGACTGCAGTATTTTATTAAAACATATCTTGATTTCAGAGCTCAAAAAGCAAAATAGAAAACTGCAGTTTCTAGTAATCTTGTCTCTGTTTTCTCAAGAAAATGGCTTATTTATTTTTGAGTAAGAAAAGGAACTGTGTGTTAATGCAGACACAGATAAAAGCTATTCAAATTCTTATACAGTCTCATATTTCCATTTTCTTTCAAATACCACAGCTTTAGCTAAGGAAATATATATAAAAGCGAAGACAACATTATAAATAAGGTACAGTACATGCTAAGTTGCTGTAAAGCCGTTAAACAGCACAGCTGGCACGGGTGCCAGATCTGTAAGCAATACCTCTTGTGATTAAAACATCTTGATACGCTGCATTACTAATATTCTACTCCACAACACTGTCTTTGAACTAAAAAAACCTCAGAGTGCTTTACGAATAGAAGTATGAAGTAGAACCTGGCTCCAAATATTACTGCCATTTAGAATTTCATTATCTGAAGTAGTGGATGGTGAAGTGTCTTACTCAAGATCAAGTATCGACCCGACTCTATTTTTCTCTTACGTGGGGATTCTACCTCTCTCTCTTTGCCCAAACTTATGTCACATTTTGAAATTCATTCTTGGGAACTCACATACGGATCATTTCACGTACAGTGCATTCGCAGACTCTTTGCTCTGTCCCTTATCCATTCTATCTGACAGTGCTCCCACCGCCAATCCCTTAGCATACTGAAAAATATTAAAACGCTACAGTCAAAAATTTCCAATACTGGTGCATCGTTCTGGGATTTCTGAATGGTTGTAAAATCCCTTATGTAAATGTTTACACAGGGAACGAAGTAATGCCTTAGAAAACTCTAGTCAGGCTACAACAAGAGGAAGAGAGAACTGTATCATTCCGGACTTTGAAGAAAAAATCATAGCTGTCTAAAATTACTGGTAGGTGAATATACTGTGAAGCTATTTGGCTCAATGCTTCGCAATGCAATTTGTTCAGGAATTTCTGTTTGTTCGAGGGTTTGTTTGCTTGTTTTTTAATGAAGCCAGCTAGTGCACGCTCCGTAACATTTTAATTCTATTTTGAAATGACTCACAGCAGCAAGCTTTGGGTTTTTATATGAGACACAGGAACGTATGCAGGTTTATTCCTTTAACAGATCTGTAGCTCTGCAGCACATAATTGAGGCATATTTGTGAGCACACAGCATGTATTGACTTGAACATTAATATCAGAATGAGATCATTTGCAAGTAATGGGGATTGCAGCTCTGAACTGTGAACACCTTCTTCCCTAAGAGAATCCTACACAGGCTTGACTCTGCGTTTGGTGTCACACTCAGGAATGAATGCAAAATATATCATCTGCCCATACACGCTTGTGCATTGCAACAATCAATATTTGATTATTAACATAGCTGCATTCTAAACTTTTGCCTCAAAAAGGGTAGCGTAATTGAAATGTTGCGTTTGAGTAAATTAATTGAGATGTGGTATGTATCCAGGTAGGGTGTCAGTAAAAGACAAATAAGCTAAGGGGGAACGAAACAGACATCTCACAGACATATATCAGCCAAGTCAAACGCTCCTTTGTTCAGTGAAAGCTCCTGGCAACACCATTTAAGACAAATTTTAAAAACATTATAGAAAAATGTCATAGTGTACTTTAAAAATGTCTTAGTGTACTTTATAGAAACCACTGGTTAGTGATGTATTAGATCTTATTTGATTGATGTCTGTTAAGATTAGGAGCACACTGGGTTTCAAAAGGAAAACCAGAATACGTACTAAACTAATTTATACAGTCTGTATATTGCGAGCAGTTGTATTCACTGTAGAAATAAATCTACTCCTATGTCTGAAACTATCAATTAAAATGGTAGCTATTATTCATGAAAAGAAATATATAGTATGTTATTCACGACAGAAGAATGTATCATGTATAAGTGGTCAATAAATCATTTTAGGGGAAAAGTGATATGGAAAAGGGTGGCACTTAAGCTTTCAATTTTCATTAAAATTGTAACTGCAGCAAGCTGTTCACCAGGATTCCGTCTCTGCCACACAAACCCATGTGAGTACTCCTTGTTCAGAAGTTTGCAAAAACTTCTACAGTTTTGTTCTGCACCTGACTCCATTGACTTCAAAAATCTGCTGGAGACCCTGCAAAGGGTCAATGCAGGGCCATGCTCTCATATACTGGATACTCACCCCCTGCTTGGTTTTGAAATCTATATGGTTTTGAGTGTGAATCTACAATATGCAGTGAACTTGCCAAGAGGTGCATTTAAAAAACTGCTGATGGAGTCAATGCTATTAGTAGAATAGTACAGTAGGAGAAAGTCTGTCTTATAGCTTATCTTACTACATTTTCTTATTTTCCTTATCTACTTTTATTCTTGTTTTGTCAAAGTATGTCTTTAATCCACCATCAGTACCTAACCGTGCTCCTGTTTAAATCAATATGCCACCTACTCTTAGGTGATCACACTCATTTTCAGAACACTTAATTCCAATTGCTTTGTTTTGACAACATTTCCAACAGAGGTTAAATTTAGTGACAGTGAACATACTGGCAACTCAGATCCTGTTAAGCCACCCTCTCAGGCATATGCTGTATTTCATATGCTATATTATATGTAATACCAGGAAAAATTACTATACCTATAAAAGCTAACCCAATACCTAGGAGACCTGGTTATAGAAAATGTTGCAAGTAGGAGCAGCACTGTAATGCAGTTACATACCAAGTGATCTTCTTGCTCCTCCTCCAAACAGGTTCCATGTCAAACAATCCTTTTCCTTCCCCAGACCAGAGGGGTGAAAAGAGAGGCAGGGCCAGAAGACCATTACTGTTTTTCAGTCCACAGGTCCCATGCTACTGACAATGCAGAGCAATTGAGAAGCTCAAAGGCTGCATTGAGTGGTGTCAACTGCAGAGCTCTCTCCTCCCATCTGCACTTTGGGAGGCACAGGTGAGCTGCATAGTCTCCATTTCCTCTGCTGTTAAACCCTACAGAAAATATTTCTCAAGAGGACTTAAAAATCAGCCACATAGCTGAAGACAAAGATCATGATGGGAGGCAGAAGGCAAGGCGGTTAAACCACCTTCTAGATTTCAGACTGAAATGAAAGACCTGATGTAGTCAGTGAGAGTTTTCTTCGGAAAAGATGGGGCCTAACTGTACGAGTTAAAGGTTTATGGCAGTGAGGGCCATATGGTACTTTCCCTTTAGGCTAGTTAGCAAGACAATCAATTTTCAAGTACATCTTCATTTTATTTGTTGTCTTAATCTCTTTTTTTTCCAAGGTTTAAATTTTCTGACAATATTTTCTTAAAAAAAAAACCACACCACCTCTGAAAATTAAAATCTAATATGAGGGGGTTTTTAGCCCGTGTTTTTTTTATCTCTTACAATAACAATTAAACTGCTGCTAAGTACAATGGTGTCAGGTTTTACATGATGTACTGGCACCAGTGCGTGACAAAATCCTCCATAGTAGTTTACCTATCTCGAAAGCTATCGGCTGTTATTTACAACATACTCACAGCACACTGTCGTAAACGTGTTCAGCGTTGACCTTCTAGTGCAATGAAACTGGTTTGTTGGAAGAAATTAGACTACCAGTTATGGTAGCATAAGTTCAATCTCTGTGATATTTGTTCAGCTGCTACAGAAGTAAATAAAACTTCAAGTGAATTTGATTTGTGCAGGCTGTATATTGCCATCTAACTGAGAGACAGCGTAGCTCTGCTCCGGAACAACTCACATGATCCATCAAGTGTTTTCAAAATACTGCAGCAGATTTCCCCTTCCTAGGAGAAAAGCAAAGCTTCAGGAGGAAAAGGTTTCCCTGTCAGTTTGCAAAAGATACACCCTCAATGGTTCACATGTCCACAGCAATGTACGTGCTTATACTTCATATTCAATATTCTGCATATCCCAAAAGTTTCATATTTAGGAAATATGAAGTCTTAAGTTCATTTTCCTCCGTTAGTTTGGTAAGATGAACACTTATAATACTATAATGGTATATTAATTATCTTTGAAAACAAACCCCAAAACTCCCGCAATTCAAAAATCACTACCAGTTGTAATGTATCAAGGCAAAAGTTACTCCAAGTTACTCCAGGTCTTGGTATTTCCCAGTAATTCCTTGCATTCCCTTCAACAGTAGTCCTTGCTATCTCAGGTTTCAGGTTATGAAAGACCCTGTTTTGAAGTATTGATTCTTTTTAAAGCGATCTCATTTTTTTCTGGAATGTGAGCTACAGACGTGAAAACGCGGTAAGCTGGCATATGGAGCCTTTGCAAAAGAACAGTGTGTTGGGTACAGTCAAATTGGCATGTGAGGGGTTACTGGACTGGTAACGGTGTTTTTGATGGTGCTGTGAAAGGAATGAGAAGGGTGGTACAAAAGAAAATCTCATAAGATGAGGCTGCGTCCTGTCTCCTCCCAGCTGGCTGAGGCTGCAAGGGCCTCGGGGGATTATTACTGAGCAGTTTGAGTTGATTTGTTCTGGTTTAGAGTTTGTGAGTTTGGAAATAAAGAAAGCTCCAAGGAAGGGGATGCAAAGAGATGTATAGTTAGGGACCTTATTTTTCCTTGTACAGCTGGTGAGCCTGCACAGTGACTTACAATTAGCAATAAAGTCCAGACAGTCCTTTACAAATCATGAGCTAGGTGAATCCTTTACCTTCAGAAGCACTCAATGCCTTTAAAGAAAAAAAAGAAAAGCTTTCAATGAATGCCTGATGAAATGTAAATCTTAATTCATTCCAGCTATGCTTGGGCCTCTTTTAGATTCTCTTTCTGTGAGCATTCAAGCAAGCAATCATTGCTTGTAGGAACCAAAATTTAACTACACAGGTTCCATATTCATATCAGATAAGGTATATTTTTCTATGGAATGGGAAACTAATTGAAATGGCAAGGGGCAGAAGAGGAAAAGTTCCAGAAAAACCTTATCGGAGCCCTGCAACAGGAGCAATTGAGCACCCACCAAAAGAAGTATCATTCATATAAAGAAAAGCATATGTTTAGACATCCTATGTGACATCAAGGAAACTAAAATACATATACTTTATATATGCAAATATGTCCTATGGATTATAAATGTCTCTATCTATATATAACTGTATAAATGACATTCTGCAACTCTGCTTGTTATTTTAAAGGTGACCCATAAACATTTCCTTGTTTAGTCTCTGATTTTTTTCTCCTTTAAACGAGGATTTCAAAATGATTGTGGATTCCCAAGAACTTGCTGCAAATAAAAGCCAGGATTAACAGCCAATTGTACACATATGTGAGCAAAACTGTCAAGGTGATTATAGAGGCCTGTAAAGAAGAATTTTAAAATAGTTCCATATGCAATGCACATGTTGAATTAGCACCCCCAAAGGCAACTTCACAAACCTGCGAACCAAGGGGTGACTCATTTGAATGCGGAAAGTGTCCCAGGAGACACTACAGCTCGAGCCTCATTATTCAAAAGGTAGATAAGTCACATAACTGCTTGCTACAGAGTGATGCCTATTTCCTTTAGACAGATTCTGGTTCTTATTCTCAAAGAACTCAAGCGAAATATAATAAACAAAAAGGCAAAGAGACCCTGGGAGATCTACTCCAATGTAACAAAAAAAGTGAAATATAATAATAAAGCAGCACACCTTTCTTTGATTCCTCTTCTCCCTAATGCAGCGTGGAGTATGCAATCCAGATGTCCTATACGCTGTGTGAATACTTACCCTCTGGACTGTGCAGTGTCTTGCTCTCTTTACCTCCTGTCTAGTCATATAGGCATCTCTCGGGGTGGCCAGCAATGAGGAGCTGGTGCTCGGCAAAAGGAATAGTCTTGTGCTTTCTACCATTTTGCCACAAGGTATTTCTGCTGAAGAAGCTCAGAGACAGAATGCTGAGTGGGTACTCTGGTGGTACAAGCCTAAACCCAAGATCTCCTTACCTTCTGTGCGCTTGTGAGTACATCGAGCTTGAACGATCAGGTGGGGGAGATCCATTTCCTTCTCACTGCTTCCATACGGGAGGTGTCACGCAGCTGAAAATAGTAGCAATGCTTCAACATAACGGATGACACATCGATTCTTCTTGGTACTGGGTAAAGAAGGAGAATTGTGCTGGCACTGCAAACTCTTTCTCACGCAAAAAGAATTGCAGCTGGCTCCGCCATCATCACACAGGAGGAGGAGAGGACTAGGATTTGACAAACGCATTCTGGGGCTTGAGTCTGTGAATTTATGAGCACTTTCACAGCCTGCTAATTCCAGTGGAAGTAGGCAATGCCTTGCACTCCACGGGAAGTTGAGCCCTTATTTACTCTAATATCAGCTTTTATGTTTTAACATAACATTTATGTCTGCGCAATCACAGATGAGATTTTCAAACCTGAAATTTTTTTTGACTGCAGATGAATTACTGTAATTACATCTCACTAAAGCAATGACAAAATACTTTCTTAGCTATGAAGAAAAAAGCTACAAAGAGAAAAGGTTTTTCTGTACCTGAAATGAATCATACTTGTGAATGCATTCCCTGGACTCAGTCAAATTCTGAAACATCATGTGTAGGCAGTATTCATGACTAGGAAAACAGACAATAAACAGCGTAGATACCCAGTCAGCCCTTCCTTTAACCAAGTAAATTGCTAGTCTGGGAACTTATTTCTCTTAACAGGGATGGCCTAATGAACACAATCGTTAAGACTCGAGAAAACGCCAGGCATGCTGCACTTCCTTGCTGTATTGACTCTTTTTCTTTAAATGGGAAAACTGAAATCACTTGTAAACTTTAATAGCAGCTAAAAGAAATACCTACAAGGTGGGGGTGCTAATAAGAAAATAATTTCTCCTACGGAGAAAAAAACAACTATAGGATTTGAAAGCGTATTTGTTGGGGAAAAGAATTGGCTAAAGATAGAAAACACAGTGGGGCTTTTCTCCAAATTCCCTTGCTGATAAATGAACATTAATGCTTAAGCCCTTCTAATGAAGACGAGTTTACCATGGAATAAAGTCGTCAATGATGAGCAGAAAATAGAGCATTTGTAAATACAATGTAACACAGAATGATAAAGCACATCCAATTTATGCAAAGATGTGCTTGCAGCAGTACGATAAATAATATCCGCATAATCAATTACTGGAAGAAAGACAGACTGAATAAATTGTTTTCTGGCAATTTATGGAAAACAAGCCTAGCACAAAAAGGACAATTTGACTTTAGTCTTTTAACAAGATTGTTTGACGAGCTCTAAAACCAAACTTACTAATGATTCAAAGGACACAATATTTATAACTGTCTATTTTCATTAGCAATAGAAAATTTGAAGTAGGGCAAGAGCAAAGTTCCTATTTTTTAAGTTAGAAGGCAGGATATACAATGTAATAATAGAAATATATACACATATTTGCTCTTCCCTGTATCTGAGGTTGTTCGGTTTAAAAACACATGCAGATTGAGAGGGGTGGGAGAGAAAGCTAGAGAAAAATATCTTTGAGGCTTACCAATAACTAATAATAACGGGATACTATATGTATTTGAATTCACTATAGAAGATACACAAGTAATGTTTGGATGCTACACCCACTGGTCTCAGTGGGAAGGTTTTTATTGAGCTGGATGAACAAGCCTTTAAAGAAATTCCGGAACTACTTTAAAACTGAATTGGGTAAGTTGCAAATTATATCACCATTCATTTTCAGAGCCATTTACTTTACGATGCTAAATATCTCTTTGATACACACAGTGGTTCTAGAAATCTTCAGTAACTACTCAGTATACCAAGAATAATAGAATGAGTGAAAAGCTATTTAATATACAGATATTAGCTTTGGAAGACAATGTTACTGAACAGAGACAATTCTGCAACTCTCGCCCTTCCACCAATCAAACTAAAACAAAAATTAAGAAGAAAACATTTGGGAGCTGACAGTACATACAAGGTTTGCCTGTGAGGATATTCAAATATTTGTTATAATCTGCATAAAACAACTAGATAACCAAGTTAGAAAACATTTAGCAGTTTATGACCTTCAGCCTACGCAGGACATGAAAATTCACAAAACCTCCAGATTCACTTTCCTCATAAACCACTCAATGAAGCCTGTAGCAGTACCTGCTCTGTAAGTAAAACACTGCTTTTATTTTGATGTCATTCCAGCCTTATCAAAACCTCTCTTTTCATTTATTCATGGAGAAGATACAACCAGATTCCAACAGGCTAAAGCTTGTTGATTGTTCTATCTACATAACACAATTCTAATTTCATCAGCTAAGCAGATGAAAAAAAGGAAATCAATAGTCAGTGGATATGATGCTGAACGTGATGTTTGATTGTGATTGAAAAGGGAGAGCGTGAAATTTGTCTCCTTAAAATTTGCTACCGACACTGGGATTCGTCTGGGCATTCGAACGTACACACATAACAACATCCCTCTTCTGGGGACTCCGTATCAAATTTTCATCTATTGTTGTACAATTTGCATGTTTCAAGGTAATCACACCTTGATTAGCCACGGTCTGATTAATGGAGCACTTGGTTGTTCAGAGGTCTAACATCTCCCCAGAGGTTTCACTTCAGCCCATAAGTCTTCAGGCACTGGTCAGGCTTCGCTGCCTAAGTGCATATGGAGTTACTTCCTGAAGTCTTTATGCCTAATTCAGGACATTAAGACTTCACTGCACAAAGATTTATGTGCTGAAGTGCGGACCTCACATAAAGACTTATGTACTAAAGACCTGAAAAGCAGTTGCTGCTCTCTCTTCATGACCCAGGCAACAGTTACACAGAGATAGAGGTTAGAAAGGGCTTGAAGCACAGGCTTCAAAGCAAGCTGAGCAAGCACCCAGTATTCGTCCCCAGAGAACTTTTCAGAAAGGCTAGAAAGTGTATGCTGAACTGCTTACACGCATGGGCTTCGTGTTGAAGAGTCTACACCTTACATAAAGTGTGCTTGGGTGAGAAGGTCAAAGATTTCCTACAGGTTGGGCATGGCAATGGTGTTGGGTCGAGGTGTATGCACCTTGTACTACACGCAGATCATCTCTGAAATGGTAGAGCTTCACCTGCCACTGAGAAAAATGACTAAAATCACAAGCAGTAAACTGTAAAAAAATCACATTCTGATCACAAAAAACTGAAGCATAAAATCATATAAGTTACCTTCTGAAATGAAATACCGATGGACAGTTCGTTGTTTCACAACTCCACTTCAGCGTTCAGGATTTGACTCTGCAATACTGATAGGAAAACCAGTTTTGGCTTCAATGGACACCTTGCTGGACACTCCCAAGTGCTGCACTTCTTACACAGATTGATAGGGCATCAAGGCTGGGAAAGTCAAATGGCTTATGCAGAACATGAAGATCAAGCCCTCGATGAAGCACTGGTAAAATTTCCAGTGAAAATACCTGTCCTTCGCATTGTAAGCACCGAGTATTTGGAGGTATGGTCTCCACTATACTGCAGTGAACCTATACTTCAGGTAGAAGACAAAGGCATATGGATATTTCCAGATGGAAAAATCCCTTCATAAAACATGTTTGTTTCACAATAAAAAAATAAATCAACATTGTACCTGCTCTATAAAATTACTTCCTTGGTGAATTCACCATTTCTAAAGGCAGCAGAACGCCCTATTTTTCTGATTGTCGTCAGATTAAAACCTGCAACCCATTTTCCCTTCTAGTCAACTGTACAGTGTCAGTGGAAGACTTTTGTGTCACATGAACTACAGGAAACATCACCTATTTTCATACCTTCTTGATAACAGATACGAATAACAGAGATGGTAAACCCTTTATCACAGTGTTTCTCATCATAGAGGAACAAAATGAGTAAAACCAGAAAATACCTGATGAATAGGTCCAGTTTTGCATACTAGAAGACTGTTAAGAATTTTTGGGAAGGTAAATCCTTCATTTTAATTTCATGCTGAAGTAAACTATGGACAGTGCGTCCCTGTTGAACAGAGAAACTTCTTACACGGAGAGCCTACCTGATATGGAAGCATGGAGCAGCCATTTCTGAGGCATTCCTCTCGTAACGGCACCTGTAGATCCCCACTTACTTACCTGCATTATTCAAAATTTCCCCAGAAATGAATATAGTCCGAGGCTTCAAAAATCTCTGTTGCTATCCTGACTTAGTGGTACAGAGCTTCCTTTGCAGGAGGCACACGCTCATGTAGCTCCCGGAGAAAAGCCTGAGCTTGCGACCACATAAATCATGCTTGTGGGTCATCATCAAAAACTGGGAGTGATAGGTTAGAGGACACTGTTTCCATGATAGATTTGCAAAATCTAAACAGGTTCCAGACATCTTCATGGTTCATGCAAGAATAGGATCAAAATCTCCTACTTTGTTGGAGAAAATACAAAAATAAAAACAGAGCCACTCACTATCCTGAATTTTGAAAGAATTAAGTGAGAATCAAGTTGTCATTAGCAACTAAATACATTTACCAACATTGGTAGATGGGATTTTTTTTTTTTTCTCTCTCTTGATAAGGTGTATTTTAAAAATGCTAATGACTTCAAGCTGATAGCAGATTGCACTAAGACTATAACGCGTGAGGAATGGAAATAGTTCTGACTCTGGCATGCTCACCTGTGAAATACTACGTGTATACATTTTGCTAGTTCCTGTGAGGTTCCTTTTGAACAAATCAACTTCACAATTACTTGGGAATAGAAAAAGAGGGAAAAAGCTGGGGGGGTTAGGGGATATATTTTCTCATGCGCATAAGACAGCATTAGTGTTCTAATAAACTTTTTTTTAAAGCTAACAACAAAGCCTAACAAAGGCATATTAAATATAAGACATGTGAGGAAATAAACAAAAATAAGTGGAGAAGATAAACATTGATTTCCTTTTATGTAATTCTGGTAATGGGCATTATTTCATTATGTGTTTTACTTCTAAGAAGATGTGTAACCCGCTCATTCACAGCCCTATGCTGCCATAAAGACAGTCTGAAGCTGACTACCTGTGAAGACTCATGCAAGGAAATTTTAGAGGCAGCATTAAAAGAAAATAAAATCACTCAATAGCATGAAAGAGCCTGAACAGCACAAGAGTTGATTAATTTTGCTTGTTAACGGGATTTCTTGAGATCACAGGCATGTCCTAGCAGTAATTTGTGAAGTTACTTCAATAATATCAATTAAGAGACCTGATCATCCCAAAACAGGGGCAAGAAAAAGTCTTGAAGTCCTCCATCCATCTTCCAGCTGCAATTGCTGCAACTGCAAACAGCAGTGGCTGTATTTCAGAGGGATTCTCTAGGATCCCTGTCCTTTATGGAGAAGCAGCTCGGTAAGAAATGCTGGAAGACATCTTTGAATACCCTTCACCTGAGTCGCCTTGTGTATTCCTTACCAGCGGTCAAGGATCTGGGCCATTAAGTTCAAAGGATATAAGCTATTCAAACTTCAACATTCCATTTAATGTTAATTTATAATGGAAATCTTAAGAAACTACAAAAGTTTTACTATTTTTATTAAAGCCAAGTACATTTATTACAATCTGAAAGTGCAGCAAGGGATTTTGGGTTGAATATCTCATTAATGTAATTTTTCTTTTTTAATTTTAAAAGAAAAGTCTTGGGAAAATTTAGTGAAGGCAAGGTCTTTATGCTCTGCTTCAAAAAAAGTACCCAAATACTACGATAGAAAATGATGATTTTGGTGAGACATGGAATACAGTCTGAAGTAAACTCCCACACAGATCTCTTCTCAGAGCCTACATTTAAGATAGACATCTTTCATAGTTTCAGAAAATGATGAGAAAATGTTCCTCTACATACCTTGTCATATATTCCACTGTAGCATATTCTAAGATCCTTGTTGGTTTGGTTTTTTTTTTTGCACTGACCTGCTCATAAAGGCAATAACAATGTATTTAGCTATGTTTTCATTTACTTCTCATGTCTTAGGAGGTGATAGATCTGGTCCATTACAACAAGGTTCTTCTCTCTGCTGAAATTTGCATATAGTTAAGAAAGAAAGGTTTAATGTTAATACTGCAGCTAACAAAATATGTCAATTTTAAAAGTAATTGTTGTGAAAAAAATTTAAAATCTCTGACACTTCAAAGCAGGAATGTTTATCACAAGAGAGAATCCATAATGTATGCAGAAAACTGAAGGGATGCTGCAGATGCAGTGCCTGAAAACTCTTGAAGCATTGCTACAGACTATAGGAACAATCAAGTGTTGTCTGACATGGGTACCAGTGCTATCAGCTATGCAGTTTTTCTCCCCTTTCAGCAATTTTTCTTACTTTATAATTCTGAAAAACACATCAGATAAGTTGACCATCCTGCAAGAGACTGTGGTTTTTATAAATGAATTAATCCAGAGCTCAAGAAATTTTACTTAGTACTTGTAGACTTACTCTATTAACATACTGGGGAGGGGGCGGGGAGGCCTGGAATGTTTTGGTCATTTGTAAAGCAGAACAGCATATATTTTCTAGAAAATATAAACTGAAAGGAAGTATCTTCCCACTTTCAGCAATGGAGAGAATGAAAAAAGCTATTAGGGTAGGTAAAAGTCCAAAAAGCTATACACAAAACCTAAAGTTATTTTCAAGAGCATCATCTGAGACAAGATAAAAGAAAGATATTTTTTATGATGAGGGTGGTGAGACACTGGCACAGGTTGCCCAGAGAGCTGGTAGATACCCCATCCCTAGAAACATTCAAGGGCAGGTTGGACAGAGGTCTGAGTTACCTGATCTAGTTGATCCCTGCTCACTGCAGCGGTTTGGACTAGATGACCTTTAAAGGTGTTTTCCAAGCCAAAAGATTCTATGATCTCCTCACTTTTCTTAATGCACTGAGTTGTGGTGTGAGTAACTCTACAGGAAGAAGGGATAAACTTGCATGAGTTAGCTGAAAAATTCATAGCCCATGGCTATTCTAAAGAATATTGTATATAGCCAGATACTCCATCACCTTATTAGAGGAACCAGCCCATTTCTACATATAAAATCTCAATGTAATGCTGAGCTCTTTCGAAACAAGCAGTGGAGGTGAAGTGCTCTTTCTCTTCCCTCTAAACCGCTTTTGAAGTGTTTTCCTACAGAACTCTTGCAGAGTGTGAGAACTTTAGCACAGAGCACACCTAAGCATGGGAGAAACATGACCGAGATTAAGTATTTTAGAGAAGGAAACAGCCATTCACAGAAAATCTAGAGTACTGCTCATGCTATTTAGTCACCAACATAGAAAAGACAGCGCCACTTTCCATGACATGGGAAGAGTTTTCTGCTCTTTGTACATGTCACACTAGCACAGTGGGGCCTAGTAATAAGCACGGCTCCTAGGACTAACAGCAAGATAAATAAAACCAAAAGCATGGGCCTTATTGTAACTATAAGAACCCTAACCACATCCACAGCTTCATTTTAACTGGTGTAGTTTAGCTACTTTTAGTTGTTATAGCAATTTAAACCAGCTGAGAAGCTGACCCAGCATCCTTCTCTGAGTAAAATGACTTCTAGAAATTACGGCATCTGAAAATGATAGTCTGAACATATGTAAGTTTTTAATACAACATTTATAAAACAATTAGAAAGGACTTCATTTTTTAAGAAAAAAAAATAGATAATGGCCATTTTCTTATATTGTATGTTAAATTAATGCTCCCAGAAAGTTAAAAACACTTTTTTTTTTCCTCACAGTTGCCCTTCTCAGGTTTCTGGTTAGTATAATTCATACAGAAGCAATAGGTTTTTGAAAAAGTAACTGTTTGAGAACAGATAAAACAGACTGAAAGGGACAACTTGAAGACAGAACTTGAGATTGTATCGAGTGGTTAGATCCCTACATAGATCCCTTTATAGGGCTGTGTCCTTTTTAATATGCTTATTGAGAAATAAGCATTTGTAGGGTTAGGATCAGAATGGGTGGACAGAATCACTGATTTCCCTCAGCCCCCTCTCTGGCAGTTTTGTTTTGATGTTGTTTGGAGGCTTCTTTTTTACACAGCGTCCAGTCCTTTTCCCCATCCCCTAATAACCACAGCGGGTATCACTGAGATTACATTCTAGTCCTTCTCTCAGCCGTCTTTAGGCTCTGAAACTTTTCATTTCTCATAATTTCACAAATAAAAACTGAACTTGCCCCATGAATTTCAATGGTCGCTTAAGACACTTTTTTTTTTTCTTTTACTGCTAGGGCTTCCAGGATTTTTGCTGTTTGATGTTGAGAAGTATGGACATGTAAAGAAAAGATCAAAGTACACTCCTGGTTAATAAAACTCAGCAAAAGTTACTGCACAAAATGCTGGTAAAATTAGACTTCATCAAAGAATCACAGATGGCTAAGGATCAAGATGAAACATTAAAAATCAAGGTAGAAATATTTTTTTTTAAAAGCAGAAGAAGGAAGAAAAATTTGGGTTTAGAAGGGCAGCAGGGAAAGATGCTAGACATTATTATCTAATTTCATATTTTCACATTGGTTTACAGATAAAGTGCTGGAAGGTAGATTAGAAAGTCCATAGTTTAATAATATGGTGGTCAATGAGCATATCTTCTGAATGAAGACACAATAATTACATTTGATACTATAATATTTTATAGCTAGATTAGATTATAAAGTATGGGGAAACTACAGTCTTGCTTTCAAGAACAATAGCAACGAGAACTTTACAAAAGAAAACCTTTAAGTATAAACATTTCTTTCAAATTTCTTATTTTTTATTCACAAAAAAATAACTACTTTAAAAAAGTCTATTCTTCCCCTTGTAAGAAGCTCTTTAGACAGGTTATGTACGAGAAAGCAACTCTATGTTCCACGCTACACTACTGCTATTTTTAATCCCCTCTCTAGCATTGTCCATACCATCTGTTTCAAGCAGTCCTGGTAAAAGAGATATTACTGAAAAACTGAGAATATTCAATTAAGAAATAACTAATTCCATAGGAAAATTATATGTCAAATCCTTACAACTAAGACTGTATGCCTAGTATGATCAATGTGAAACCATACTTGCAATAGTTTTAAGTTACTGTCAGTTACCTTGCTATTGCTCTAAATGACCAATATGTCCCAAACCCACTGTTAGCATTTAACTATGTTGTGTAAAGTGGTTATTATATGCTTAAAATGCCACTCCTACTTTGAATGTGTTCTTGCATGAAGAATGAATGAGTACTTGGGTTATTCTTCCCATGCTCTGCCTTACTCCAACAAATCAGGTCCTCTAATCATAAATAAGTTCTTTTTGTCTGTCTCTGCAGTAATACAGAATGCTACAAATAATTTTTTACGCCCTTTTGCATTCCACCTTGATAATACAAACAGGACAGAGAGTTCAAGGTGAAAACACTGCAGATTTTATTAAATTGTTCTATTCCATTGTTGACCAACTGTGCTTCCTCCATTCTTCACGCAAACTGAACTCTACTGGCTTGGCTGTTACTGGGCACTGAACAGGTGTTTCATTACACTTGTCCCAAAAGATGTTCATTTTTTCTCTAGATAAGCGACACACTGACAAGTGGAATAGATTGTATCCGACAGGTGGGAACTTTATTAAACTAATCCCAAAGGAAAAGTAAAGAGATGTAAAATAGTGCAGTCTTCCTCTGTAATGATCACAAAGCACTATTTAAAGAGTCCGGTCCAGTAAGTCTACAGAATTTGCGTGCAAGTGTAGGATGATGACACTGAGCTTTCCCCATGGAGTCCCAGAGCAAGGATTCTCAGGTGTTAAGAGACCAGGGGTCTTCATCTTTTCAGATGAGGATTGAGAAAGCCACTGGCATTCACTTAGAGTGATTGAAATTTGAAGCCACGCACAGACCCAACCTTGGCTCTCAAACTCCCCTATGCACCGTGACTGCTGTGTGCAGTTGAAAAGAAAAACACATCTTGTCCAGTGATAAATTAATCTTTTTTTGATCCTTTCAGAGTCTAGAATGTGCCAGAAACACAGTCTATCCCTAAGAAAAAGAGAACTATAAGAACAAATGAGAAATAAGGCAATGCCACTAGGTGTAGAAAAAAAATGGCTTCCCATTCTTTTTCTGGGGAACTATGGAAGATCCAGTTGTCCGAATCCCTTGAAGACCAACCAGTTACTGCTTTGAACTGTGAGGATGGCTCTCCTCAACCACATCGATTATTCATTCCAGGGAAGATAAAATGAAGGAAAACTTATGGCGGCCACACAGAGATAAAAAGTTGTGGGCATTTCCTTGCAAACCACTTGGCCACAGCATTCATATTCCTACAGTCTATACTATCTACATTACTCAGACAAAGCTGCTACTTTGCTATATTAGTAGGAGTAAATATTTCCCAAATTGAGACAGATAATTTAGATGGCAACGGGAGAGGTGACTATTCTCATTCTTTCATTGCATTTGAACACTGATTTCAATTGCTATCACTCAATGAAAGTCAGAACAACAAGATGAGAATGTTCTTACTTCAATCTTTCTTCAAACAGATTATGCAAAGAATCATCCAATGTTGATGTTTTAATTTGTTATTTTTTATGATTAACATTTAACTAGTGAAAAAAAAAAACAGTGAGGGGACTCCCTAAAAATTCAGAAAGCACCAATCCTCTTTCTGGGAGACATCATAAAGACGAGGTCACCTTTCAATTCTGGCATCACTCTTGTGGATTTTAAGTATTTTTAGTAAAGTTTACAGAGCTTCTTGGGATTCGGCTCCCCAGTCAAAAGCTATGAAAATTAAGTGCTTTCAAGCAATGGAGTAACTTCCAATATCAGATTGTATGAGTAGAAATAAATAAATATAGTTTTGTACTCATATGTGCTGTTTCACGGAGAAGAATCTTATTCAATGAACATTTGGCAATTCAGATGCCAATCCTTTTTTCTTCCTGGTGTGCAGTCGTAGCAAAACCACAGTATTTTTAACCAGTTACTCACTAGAAATATTTTAGAGAATGTGTTTTTGAATCTGATACATTTTCAAGTAGCTAATTCAGGTGGTATTTCAAGTCTTTCCATACCTCACACAAAGTATTTTCTTATGAACTCTCTTTAGTTTTTCCTTTCCTCCTTGTCATGCAATTATTCTTCCTTTCTTTTTTTTGCTACATTCCATTTTGCTTCTTTCTTAGTTTTTCACATTCTCTTCCATTTCTTCCATCTTACTCCCCCCCTTTTTTTCCCCTATTATTCTACTCTTTCCTTTTTCTTCACTATTTCTCTTGCTATCTTTGAAACTCCACTTCTTTCACTTCATCAATCTATTGATTGGCAAGTGGATGTATTGCTTTGAAAGCTTTCTCTAAAATAATTTCAGCACGACAAGAACATTTAGATGTACACAAGGCATGTTCATTTTCCATCCATTGAATCGTCATCGGAATACTGAAATAGCTGGAGCGCCGTGACAATACTCCATTTTGCTTCTTCAGAGATTGTGAGTTTGCCAAATAGGCACAAATCATGTACACCAGAGTCATACCCATCAAAATTGCAGTCTGTACTCTGCACTGCTCAAGTTGGAGTCTGCTGCCAGATTGTTTGAAAGAATATACAGGAAAGTACACAGCTGTGGCAGTCTCTAACTAAATGAATAATGCAATATCAACATCTGTAGGATTTTTGAAATGCTAAACATTTAGATACGAAGCCTCTGCCGAGGACACAGATGGTAATGATGTTGCTGTTCTTGCAGTGGTTCCCACCAGAAATAGACAGGGTTCCATAATCAGACTGGACTGTTAATGCCTGAAACAATACTTCCCTTTAGCAGCACTAGCTCTCAATGCATCGCAGAATGATAAATGCTTGCTTTGTGGGTTGCATTTAATTCCAAGCTTTGTTAAGCTAAAGAAATCCAGTAATGAATATGGACATCTTCAAGCACAAATACAGATGCCAACACCAGTTGAGAACACTCAGCGGGTGAATTTAAACTGACAATCCAAGTTAAGGTAGAATAATTAAAATACATTTTCCATTCAGTGCAAAAAAAACCCCAAATATAAGAAACTCCTATGTTTACCTCAGCAAAACAGAAACAACTAAGCTAACTTTTCCTATATGCACAACAGTATTATTTCATGGGATTATATGTATTTTTCTGCTTTATAAAACACATCGGTATGCATTGCCTACTGAAAGAATAAAAAGAACTACAACTGATCTCTGAATACAAGCAAACAAACATAATCTGTTCATCATCCAGTGGTTTAGGGCACTGATGAAAGAGAGAACAATGTCCTATATTTATTCTTTGTCCATTACTTTTTTCCATCAATAAAAATTGTGTTCCAAAGGCATTGAGCAAGTACAAAAAAAAGGACATTTGCTCAAATTAGATGATGTCCCTGGAGTCAGAAAAAAAACCTAAAAGAACTAACTGAAAAGTCAACATGAAGTTAAGCAGTGCTGAGAGGCAAAGGAATTATAAGAAGCTAATAAGGAAAGCAATGACTGCATAAAACAAGGCTCGGAGAGAAGGCATGATGTCACCAATCAGCTCATCTGGACAGTCGTAGTCTGAGCACTTGATCCCAGACACAACTTATCTTCTTAGCTGGTATAGGGTCTCCAGAAATATTGAGGATTATTTCCTTTCTGCATTGACACAGCTGAGACAAGTACACCATAAATTTTTAAAACTGTACCCAAACTAAAGAAAAATATTTGAAAAGCTTAAGAGACAGGAGGAAAGGTCAAGATGCTAAACCAGAAATTCCAGGAAGCCGGTCCAGGCAAAGAAGAAAATGGATGCATCATTTTCAACACAGGTTCTTGATTATACATAACTTTATAAATTTCAGCAACTCCCTCTTCCTTGTTTGTTTGAATTTTCAGGAAAAGATCAGAACATCAGCTAAAAGAAACCTGACATAAACAGCAGTTATCTTTCATATTTAAATGCAGGAAACATGGTCTTCAGAGAAAACTACTCACCTCTGGCAAGGCTTGGAGTTCCTAACCAGTAGGCTCTTCAAGCAACCAGCATAATTTCTCTGGGAAGGGATGAAACATGTTTATTCCTGAGAATGTTCTGCAGCAAAATCTGAAAGGGACAAGGTCTTGCATCACCCACACTGCTGTCCTGAGGAGCTGCTTAGCAGCTTTGTTGGTGTCACGCTTTTATCATGGCCATCATTTACCTTGTCCACAATGGCAGGGAGCCACATGCTTCTGCTGCTTGCTCACAGAGATGTCAGGAAAAGTGGATTCCTGTTTTTGTTTTCTCTTTGAGTTTGGCTCCTTCTAAAGTTTGAATTGCTGTGTGGCAGAAGATTGTCTTAGGTCTGGGACTTGGTGATACCAGCTAAGCAAAGCCTGCAGACCACTGTGCCTCTATCCCTTCAGAATTTTCCTATTCCTGAATTCACACTTTGAAAAAGAATAATTGCTATTAGAAAGACTTGGCAGGGGGAGTGGGGAGAAGAGAAGACAGAAAGAGAGATAAGAGCAACACAAGCACTTTCTAAAGTCAAGAAATCCTACAGTGCCCTGGAATGGAAGACCCTGGGGGACCATCAAATGGGCACCAGTTCAGCAGTTTCATCACCTCATAATACCCCAAGGAGTGCAAAAACCTCACACAAAATCCTCAGCTATAGTTTTAAGAGTGAGAAAGTTGCTATAAAACAGAGCCTTTCAGGTCATACCATTCTTTTCCAGGAAAAAAAAAAAAAAAGCAGCATACTGTTCTTCCCATAGGAGAAACAGAAGCATTCACAACCAAAGAACAGAGGCAGACTGTGAACTCTGGGGTCACAGAGGCTGTTATAGCCAAGATTAAAACCCACTAAGAGTTCTTCTTAAGTAGAGAGGCAAAACTCAGGACCTCTGTGCTGTAAACTGGAGAAATTCTACTACTAAAGTAGCAGATACAGATAGAACATCCAGACAGTGATTAGAAATACACCTGCAAAATGTGCATCTACTGCTGTCCAAAAGTGATAAAAAAAGAAAAAAATTTCATCAACCTTTGAAAAAAAAAAAAATAGGCAGCTCTAGAATTCATAAGTTTCTACACATTAAAAAAAAAAATGGATGTGCACCTTGATGCACAGAACATTAGCATTTTGCACATGCAGGAATCTAAGCTTCAAACCAAGCCACTGAGGGCCTCAGTGACTTGCCCAAGGTCAAAATATAAAACCCATGTAAGGCTCTTTGATTGTGATTTGCTTTTTAATGTAGAGAAAGCTCACATGCTGAGGGAACTGAAACACTTTTCAGGTATACAACAGCTCCATCTAACTAATTTACTATTCATATATACTTTAAAGAATCTGATCCCAGTAGATGTTTGTTCACATCACAAAGCTATCACATATTTTGAAATAATCTGTTAGAGTTGGAAGACTGTAGAGGGAAGGCCCAGAAACCCAGAACTGAAACAGAAGTTGTGTTACAAAGCAGGATCAAAGGATAGGCTGACAGGAAGCTGAGAGGGTGTTTCTAGGCTTTGTGAATAGCTTGAATCCAGGCTGCCTTGTGTTAATATTCATACATAAAGTGTTCATCAAAAACTTAATAATGGTGCTAATACGGTAATACAACTTCTGCTCTCTTGTGAAACTTTTACTACTGTTAAGACTTCTATTTTGTTTTACCCTTTTGGAATCTTCTTCATTTTCACTACATCTGCTTCTGTTGCTCAATTTCTTAACCAAAAAACTTCTGATAAGTACTCAGGCACGTTATTGTAACAGCTATACTACCTGCTACAATATACTCAGGCCTGTACGGGCCTCGCTTTTTGGTAACATGAGCTTCCTGCAAAAATCTGAACCAAATCTAGAAAAGCACTTAAATACTCTTATTTTTAGCAATATAGTTAACTCCAGTTGAGCAGTCATTCAAAAACGATCTAAAATTATACACATTGTGAGATACTTTGCTGATGGTCTCAAGCCTCGCTGCCGAATTATTTTCTCTGTAGTACGTGTCCTAAAATGTGCATATTGTTAATATATGTTTTCTATCTCCTAACACAGAGCCACAGAATCTTGTCATTCTTTCTGATTTGTCTCTCAATGGAGCAGACTCTGCTTTCTACTGCACATTTGCTACCCAAATAAATGGAATAATATGCTACAGAAGAGAATATAAGCATTTTCCAGGATACCTTAATACTACAGTCTGGTAACTGTGATGTTGTGACTACCATGGAATATCTTTACCTATATATACACCTACCTATACATTGCCCTTTCTATAAGTAAAGCACCTCCCTAACTGAGGAAGCTGATCTATAACAGGCATCAATACTACAGATTATCATTGCAAAACCAAGCAACAGTCTGTCGAGAAATACTGTAATTTGTAGATCTAAGATCTTAGGAGTGTTTCAGTATGTTGAAGAACCTCATAGAGAGAACAAAATGTCTTATGAAACCTTAAATTATGTAAAATACTGAGATGTATTATATGAGGCATTTTAAATAAGGGCAGAATAAAGGCTAAATACTTCTGAACTGTCTCAGAAAAATTAATCCTTCTTAATTCATGCACCATTATTAGATTGATAGTAAAACGCCTCCTGCCTTTAGGCCGATGTGGTTATAATTATTCACTTGCTTTAATTCATATTTTATGTACTGTATGCATTTTCATGCAGCACCAATTGTGGTGGCATCCAACAATTAAAAACAAGCATAAATTAATCTCTCATTTACAGGCAACCATCTTCAACTAATGAACTAAAGGACCTTCTACAATTTTTAATTAAAGTTCTGAATATGCCAATACATCTTATATAAATCTTATGAAATCTGAACTTTTCATGAGGACCTTTTTAACAACACCTTGGAGGCCATTTTATCCCTACTGCAAAAATAAAAGCCTCAGTTTTTTGTCTCTCTGACTACCAGTGGGTGCCCCAGGACTAGGTAATATCCTCCCAGCACCACTTGAGCAGTAGTTAGTGTATTGATTCTAGCCTCAGAAAAGTTACGTTCGATTTTTTAGTGCTGACTCCCTGAACGACCCTGGGAAAGAAAACTGGTATTTTGGATACAATTTCTTTGTCTCACAGAGGTGCTGTAGTGCTAAGTCAGGGAGTCAGTGATAACACTTACGCAGAAATTGTAAAGACTTTTCTGTAAATATTGTTACAATCACTGGACAGCACTTTCCTTGACAGGGTTCATCCTCAAAGAGAATATGGAGCAAAATCCCTAGGCTTCTTTCCGGGATGGGATGACTATAACAGCACCTTTCATATTTATCGTGTTTTGCAGTTCCTGAATAATGCAATGACTATAGCCAGGGAATTGCTAACATCAACACACCCAGCAGTCCAGCAGGCTTTTTCTTGTAGCCACATATGGCAACATGATGGCATCAGAATAAAGAATCTAGGATATTTAAATCTCCCGTGTAGTCACGCTCCCAGACATAGCACAGGAGGCAAAGTTGCCAGCTGTAAGCCAAACGTGAACATTGTGTGTTCTTAAAACTGAAGCTGAAAACACAGAATTCAGAGCTCATGGCAAACACACCCTCAAAAAGAGAAAAAAAAGAGAAATACAGATACATTTCTAACAGATCTGTTACATGAAAAACTCTTTCTTTTTTTTTTTTTTTTTAGACCTAATATTGGACCACATCAGCCCCAAGTCATCCTTCTGATAAGGATATAAGAGATTGTGGAAAAGATCCAGCTCCCAAGTAGCTGGGTCCTATACTGACAGAGGCTGAAAAATAAAAATCAACATTACCATTAACTTAGCACCAACCACTACTTTTCACACTGTAAGCAAGCTACTTGCTGCACAGAGACATCATTCTATTAATATTTGATTGGTGAATATCAGATTATCAGTATTTAATGTGAATACTTTCCATGAGTATGTTGCACTGCATAACCTATATTACAGATTTCAATCCTAGAATATATTCATAACAGTTTCAGTGGGAGCCTGTGACTATAATAAAATAATACCCATGCAGTATTACATATTAAGATTCAAGCATACAACAGAAAAGTAGAAGTATACAGTACTGGTATTTTGAAAAAATAGCAATAAAATGTATTGTTTTTAAAGGTCCTTAGGGACTTTTCTTTGGCAAAGCTACTATCTGCCTTTAGATATTTCTATCTAAAGAATAATATTGCTGTCATTGCCTTTTATAGGTTAGATATGTTCATGTTGAAAAGACTGAGAATATTTAGATTTAGATATCGTCACTAGACTTGTAACACATGTGAGGAGGAGACCTATAGTAAAATCTACCTCAGAGGATATAGGAACACATTTACATTTTAGAAATAGAGCTACTATTTGCAAACTTGAATATAGATGTATTCTATATATCATGAAACATGTAGTTCCTTTTTCTAAACTATTAGTAGAAATTTTAATCAATGATTTACCATTTCTTGGGCTAGTCAGAATATTTTGGGTAATTTGTACAGTATTACTTGATTACTTCACTCACAAATGAGTGAAACATATGTCTATGTTTCTCAAAGGTGATAGTTTTCGTACATAAAAGGACAACGGTATTCTTTTAATCAGAATGGTCCTATAATTTAAGGACAAAACGAAATTGCTCCATAAAGAGCCATGTATGTCTCTCTCCAGTGAAATTCTTTCTCTCTCTGCCTCATCAAACAGCAACCACCATGTGTAGGCAGAAGACTCCTGGAAATAAATAAATTGTGCCATGCAGAGGAAATAAAACCAAGTAGTTCTATAGCACGACATAGTGAAATGACGATAAAGCCAGATTTTACAGTGCTTCCATCTGTCACATACTTGTCATACGTCCATTGTCATATACTTGCCATCCTGAATTATATGATGCTCTATAAATCTGCTTTTCACTTTAAACGTTATAGAAAGAACCGGTACTACTGCAGATTTGAATTTGAAGGGGGCATATGCATATATACTCATATATCCGGTGCTAAAAGAAAAAGATTATATTGCAAACTTAAATACTGAGACACTGATATATGTCAGAAATAGTCCCATTTAAAATTCCTGACTATGTAACAGTGTTTAATTCCATTTTCCCTTACTTTATTTTCTACGATCTCTTAAAACCTGACTCCCTTTTATCTTAGCTCATTGTCCTGATAAACGAAGTTCCCTAGGTCCCAGGCCTGGTTTATCTAATCTAAGATAGCCTGCCCAATTAATTCTCATTTATTTTGCAGCAGGATTTATTAGCTGAAGCACAATGACACACTGAATACAATGCTTTGCCAACTTCGAAAGCGGTCACAAAACCTTAGGTCTCACTGCACAAAGCTGTATGGACACAAGCTTTGAAATTCTTGCCACAATATCCTTTACCTTGGGTTCCTGCTCCCCAGCTCTCCCGCGTCGATCTACTTCTTCCCTTTCCACCTATGTCAGGGAGTTTTCATCTCTTTTCCCCTTTCAGCCAGGAACGGCCAACTTCTGCACTGCAAAACCTGAAGCATGTGAAGGCTACAAAAAGTCTTCAGAATAGTGATACTGCAAAGTAAAAAGCCTGTATTTGGCTGCATGAACTTGGGAAAATTGGGACAAATTTTCAACAGATGTCAAAGGGCAGAACCCTGATAGAACAGCCCTTCCCTGTCAAACTTACTTGACACTTATTTGACAGTTATAGTTCACAATTATTTTGAATTTGGACTAGCAAGTATTTTTCTATGCCAATGAGCGAATACTTTCTGAATTTTCCAAAGCATTCAGCTCAAGTATTTACCTCTAGGCAAAAAGTTGAAGCACCTGAATATAAGTGTAAAGGAGCACAAATTCTAGCTGTTCTTATCCCATCTCCAAAAAAGGTGATCTTGAAAATCTTTTTACACAGACCAAAGTAAATCAAGCATGTTGTTCTTACATTCTGCAGCTTTTAATTTTTATCTAAAGTGAACAATCATTATCCAGGACCGAGGGCAGGTGTGCTGGGGGTGGCCATGCTGTGTAGATTTCTGCACAGCCCTTTTTCATGAAGACATCAAACACTTGCCCCAAAGAAAAAAAGGGCATCAAACAGTTGTCACAACTCTCTCAATGGAAGAACAGCAACATTACTGAAAATGTTAGTGATCTATAGTTTATCTTTATTTTATCCTCATGTACTCAGGCAGGTGGACATTATAAAAGAGGTCTCAAAGCTAAGGTCACACAGGGAGCAATAAAGCAAGTGTTCAAATACTGGATTTCAGGCATTATCTATTATTTCACAGGGACAAAAAGAGGACAGCAGTTCCTTGCCTGCTCCATCTTGTCAGAGATAACACTTCAAGAAACAGTGTCAGTGCCAGTTGTGATGATAGATTTTGTAATAGGGAAGCTCTTTCACTAGGAGGTAGACTTAGGTCATCAACCTGTGACTCACATGAACATGCTCAGAGATGTTAATGCAGGGAGCAAAACTAAACAATTTGCTGAATGTTTCTGTCATTTTTTGCAGACATTAGAGAAAGTTTCTAGAAAAGAGAAATGTCATCTTGTAAGCCATCAAACCCTTAAAAGTTCTGATACAGCAAAGAACCCCTAATCTTCACCCTGCCACCATAAAAAAAACCAAACCACCAAACCACTCACTGCAAGCAAATTGAATCAAAAGTTACCAAGGATATATCCTCATCTGAAAGCAGTAAAATTTGATCCTAGGAACAAATGATTTATTTGGTTGGTTTAAAAGCATGTAAGAGCCTAAGAATAAGACTGGGAATAGTTTTGTCTTCAAGTCCTAAAACTTTTCTAAGCTTTGATTTTCTTATCCTGTAAAAGAATGAAAAATCGAATTCTCAAATTTTTCTTCACGAAATGGGAATGTAAACAGAAATCAGAGTGACTCCAAGTGCTTCAATTCAAATTCTCAGCCACTTTCTTTATAGCACCTGAAGGACCTGAAAATTTTATAAAATGCATCAAAGTTCAGAAGTAAACATAATCAACTTCTTTTGCACCTCTGACACAATGGCTTTACATATTAATAGTAAAGTTCACTTTTACAGGAAAAAAACTTACTTAGACTTGGTGTAAGATTGTGGAATTAACTGCTACAGGTTCTAGCAACTATCTAGGTAGGTAGGTAGGTAGCTGCTTCCTTCCACCCTACCTACTAAACACTTTGGTCTCTCTTTGTCTCATGAAAACACACCAAAAACTCCTACAATGGAGACATGCAAAATCTGAATGAACCACGTGGAATACAGGAGCGAAACACTTACAGTAGTGTTGAAAAGGTCACATCACAAGCAATTAATAAGCTCTATCAGCAGAAAAGAATCACTTAAGACTGCCAGATGTATTCAAGAAATTCAAATAATTAAAGCTTTGTTCTTAAAATGAGAATATGATTTTCTTCAAAAATGTAGCTTCTGTTGGCCCTCACTGAAAATTTGGATATTGAAGGGTGTTATGTATTACCATTTTAAATACAAAAAAAAATTGCAGGTGGGAGTAGCAGGGAAGAAGAACTTTTTCAGTGCAAGAATACATTTGAAACTCTGATATCTTTCCTAGATTCCATCTTAATTTCATGCATAATGAGATGAATGGAAGGCTATCATTTCATTTCCATGGACAAGCGATCAGACCCTAGATACCATTGCTGTAGTGAACTTCATGTTGCATTTCAATGGAGGAAGCTTTCACAGGCTGATGTTGGGTATTGTTCTGGAAATTGCTTAGGGACAAGCTGTTCAGACAGCAATGTGGTAATACTTTCCCTATGGAAGGAAAAAAGCATATTATCACTTAAATTACGAACTTGGTATCTCTAGCAGCATAAGGCACAAGTAATCCAAGGTAACTCTTCCATCTTGGTCTCTTCTGTGCTAACGTTATCAGGATTTCTAGATGGTTCTTTTTTCCTTTATCTTTAAATGAAGTAGGTACAAGATGCAGTGTTAGGTCTTACATTTGGGACACGATCCTGTAAAAAGCTGAAAGTCTCGAACTAAAGTAGAGCCAAAGACTTCAGAATGCATTCATGTTGAAAACTTCTATATTGGAGACTTTTAATGTCTCAAATAACTGATTTTTCTTCTCACTGTTCTGCAGGAGTCACTGTTTGAAAATGATGAAGGATGTTAAATAGAATTACACATTTTTTTTCAAGGCCTTTGATGAGTTGGTTTTCTTCACAGAAGTTACTGGCTCTTATGGGTTTATGAGGTGTTACCGATTTCAGCAGGGAGGAGCAAATGAGGACCCTTATGAACAAGCACCGTACATACAGAGGCACGTTTCTTACCTCTATAATGTTGCATATTCCATGTTCATCAAGTTTTATGTGTTTTGTCACTCTTTCATGAAAACCTAATACGCAACATCTAAAGAAAACTACACTTCATTGAAGCGTAGGATAGTTCCTCCTTTTTGACCGCTGATTGCTCTGGTACAAGAGTTGGTA
Organism: Baryphthengus martii; assembly: GCA_013396935.1. Classification (NCBI taxonomy): domain Eukaryota; kingdom Metazoa; phylum Chordata; class Aves; order Coraciiformes; family Momotidae; genus Baryphthengus; species Baryphthengus martii. The sequence continues at coordinate 869,664 of VWZK01012360.1, forward strand.
AGTACTATCTAGAGGCTAAAATTGCATACATGGACCACAAATTAGATGTATCTTTGAGTACTAAATAAGCTTGGGGTGTTTCTGGAGGTATGTTCTGTGTGGCAATCAGGCAGTATTGATACTTCTCACACATTGTTAAGCTTTCTATTGGGAAAAGAAAACTTAAGATCACAATTTGGGCTCCACAGCATGCCCAGGATTTTAACATGAAAAACAGCAGCTGTTTTTTCCTATTACGACTTCCCAGTTGGCAGATTTTCTGCTCAGAGGGCCTACCACCTGGGCTTATGCCAACAGAAGTAGGAACAGTTGGATTTAGTCTGTGATTAACAGAATAAATTCCCCTTCCTACAAAGTCTAGATTTTATCAGAAGGGATATGTCATAGAAAAGTGACGACAAAGACAAGTTCTCACATTCAGTTGCGCTGAGGAGGTGACTTGGAGGAGTCGTCCACCCTACCAGCTGCTAGACAGTGCGCAGAGCCCCCAGCACCAGAATCCCCCTGGGGCTACCCTCAGGCCGTCCAAGTAATAACTACCAGCTTCGGGCTCCTGCCCCAGCTCCTGCTGCTCTGGGCTCTCATGCCCACAACTCCAGTCTCTAAAAACATAACCAACCTAGATGTTTCCTTCACTCTTGTTGAGACATATCTGCAGTATGTTCCTCAAAACAACTTCAGATGTATGTACTGTATGGCAACGGGATTGAGTTATCTGTTAAAAAAAAATCATGCCTTACTCTTCTTAAGGTAAACCACAATTAGCCTTGCATTTTGCTGTCACAAACTTTGTTATTCTGCTGATCACTACTCGTATTCAGCAACCATTTCTTTCCTGCACAATATAAAACCATAGTTGCAAAAATCAAAAAACCTGACTGGATGCCTTTAGAGTTTTCACTAGTTCGGCTCACGGTAAGAATTGCCTGGTTGCTCCACTTCACCAGAAGGATGAGAGCAAGTGTCCATTATCCTTCCCGGGCAGAGTTCATTCTCTGCAGGCAACATCTCATTTTCCTTTGCAAGGAATCTGCATTTGAAATGGCTGCATGTTACAATCACCTAGCTATTTCAAATGCTCACTGTCCATATCCAATTGGGATCCATATCATCTGTAGGTTTGTTCTGATCTCATTTGGTTGCCTTGTTTCAGGGAAGAAGATACATTCAGAAGAGAGAAAACTACTACTCCAGAAAATGATGCAGATCAGGAAGCAGGTACAGGCTCTTGGAGAGCCTGGAAAAGAAGAATTTCTTTCCCCTAAATACATGGGAAGCTTAGGTAGATGCATCACCTTACACAGATCAGGTACTTTCACACAAGCAGTGAGATTACTGCTGCTTCCTTCCCTCTTCTGCTTGCCTCACTACATAGGCCATAAACTCAAAAATTTAGGGAGAGCTGATTCATGTGTTTCAGCTGTAGGCCCTACTTCTATTTTTTTAATAGAAGATTAAGTGCAAACCTCTAGCATAAATGCCTACTAACTATAGTTATTCATATATATATGTACTCATTACAAGCGGCAGAGCACTCTCTCATGCCAATGACAAAATCAATCTGGGATGCAATTCAACAATGCTGTGAAATACAAGAGCGCCAAACTCCAGTGGAAATCTCATCCATGTTGTGTTTTACAACCCATGCAGCTGCACGGGTTGTCATCTGAAACTTTTCTGAAGGTTTACATTAGGTGTTACACTCCCCACTCCATTTAAAAAAACATCCCAAAACCCACAACACACTCAGGGCTTTCCTTGGATGACAGATTTGGGGTTTTGGGCCATGGTCAGTCACATGAAAACATTTCTCTAGCTACTGCAAGTGCTAATGGTCATGAAAGACCTGAGCCAACTCCCATGGAAGCCATTGGGATTCTTTCAAATGACTTCCTTGTGGTTCAAAACAGGCCCTGAAACACCTATATTACTAAAAATCACTGAGGTTTCCAGTGAGAATTTTCTGTTGTTTCTCTATGAAGCATTTGTAAGAAAATATTGAACTATATTTCACAGTGACTCGGTAAATAACTCCTATCATGTTCAATGTTTTTGGGTGGTAATTAAAGATTTAAAGCATTCAACAAAGATGTCACTGCTTAATTAAAACCAATAAAAATCTTTCCACATTAAAATATTTGCCTGTTGCCACTCAGACTTTGTTCTAGGTGTACTATAGGATTTTCCTAGCTAATCTTACTTAAAGCAAGCAGTAAGCTATTTTTCCCTGGATGAAAGCTTTAAAAAAAAAAAACATATTGCCTTAATCTTCACACTGTAAAGAATTTTAATGTGTATTTATTCTTCAAACGTGCGGTCCCATATGCATTATTTAATTTCATTAGAGATAATGGGCAAATTGATACTCACTATACTTTCATACCACTTGTGTTTCTTTGTTGGAATTGTGGAGCTATAATCTGGTTATTATCAGACAGAGCATTATAGACTGTGTCGGCCCCTACGACTGGCTCTTGGGTCCCTCTTCAGCAGTTCCTTGGTCTAGAAAACACATGCATACTCTTAGTGCCTCCAAAAGAGCAAAAACTGAACTCTCTCCCCCCTGTCCCTGCAATGCCATTAGCTTGATAAATAACACTGATTGCCTGGTCATCCTTGTAGAAGCCTCAGTTTCCTCACCTGCTGAGCAATTAATTACATGCCCAGTGAAGCAAAAGAGACAGAATGTCATGAAGGATGGAAAACCTGGAATACCCAGGTATTGTCCCAGTAAGAAACATGAAGTAGGATCCTGTCACGACTCAAGTTCAAAGGAACCAGCTGGTGTCTTCAAGACCCTCAAATTATCTATTCTGGGGGCATGTCAAAGAGAAACATTTGGAAGACTAGACTAGATAACCCAAGGGAAAAAAGGTCATATTAACCTTAATTTATAAGCTTGAAAGTCTATCCCTTTGCTTTCTAATTCCTGATTTTGAAGTTGGGGAAGACAGACAAATAGTATTTAAAAACATCTTTTCAGGTAAGTATTTGTATTTTTATTTATTTATTTATTTTTTCCCACTTAATGTACAGTACTTAGGCCTATTCTGAGGTAAGAAGCAGCAAAGAAAAAATGACAATTTTACAAAATAAAACTTCTTAAAATCACCTCAGTGAACCAATATATTTTCACAGAACAGATGGTTCATAATGTAGCTTTTTCACCAGTATGACTGTATCATAAAATATTCCTCTAGCATAGATACTTAAGCTAGTTCTGTTTAAGTTAGCTCCAGCATCGCCATCAGTGTACAACTATTCCAGCAAAATACTTTGTTCAACTCTGCTGAATCCAAGTCAGAGACTTTTTTGATGTTTAAGTATCTTGTCACTGATTTCTTTTTCTCCATTACTTTTATTTTCACATTCAAAGAAGTTTAAGTAATTAGTAGGTTAGCCTTTTTCTTTTGCATAACTGATGGCAAATTCAATCATATCATGAATTTTCAGGTGTCATGTATTCTATATTTTAATTTCAGCTAATAAAAGATGAAAGGATTATTAGTACCAAATATTTTGGCTGACCCTAGAATACTGTATTTCATCTTCTGCTTTAAATGGCAATATGTACATTTTCATTAATTTCAGCCTTTGCTTCTTAGCATTCTAATTTCCTCACAGGCTTCACGTGTTTGATAATTTTAAGACGCCTTTGATCTGTTTTGCACCTTAAAATATTTAATCTTTTTTGATTTGATGTAATCATTTTTAGTGGGTTCTTTTGATGTCTCCATTGTATTTATTGCTTTGCTATATCTCTTTATTTTTACTTTCAAAGAGCCCTCTTTGTTCAGACAGACATTACTTTCCCAATCTTATTTTCCTGGGATGTTCATCTATAAAAAATTTGCATCCTTTATTTTTAATTTGAAGGGCTTTTAGACTATGCCAGTTCTTAACACTTACCTTTGTTCTGTGACATCTATAACAATGAAGCATGTCCTCTTGTATTTGGTGGCTGTCCTACTGCTGCCTCTCAAGATCCGTCCTACATTAATAAAGGTTATATTAAGAATAGCCTCTTTTAGAATAGTAGAACAAGAACCACTTGAAATGTTAATAAAATGTCTCTTTGGTTTTTTATACTGTGCTGTTGACTGGTTGAGATATAGATAGTTGAAGTCTTTTACACTTCTTTTATGCTACTTTTGCCATTTTTGCTGTCTTTTAAAAACCTAACTTGGTACTATGCAGTGCACTTCAGTTTTAAGAATCTGAACAAAAATACAGAGTGGAGTACTGATGGCAGCAAGATGGCCATTCAATTTGTCCATATACTGCAGACTGCATGCTCAGACCAAATATTCAGTGGCATGGTACCTTCCTGTCAGAATTTTCATTATAGATGGTGGTACACAACCTTTCAGGAACAGTATGAATTCCCTGATTCATCTGGTCTGCTGTAGCTTATAACATTTCTGATAGTTACCAGAGACTGTCTTTAGGAACTGAACTAAGGGGTAATTCTTTTTGATTAGTTTTTTTCTCCTTTGGATTTTTTTTTTTTTTTTTTTTTTTTTTTTGGTTAGTTTTTTCTTTTGGTTTTGTTTTTTTTTCCCATTTTCATAGTACATCAAAAGATTCATCCGGTCGCAGATAATTCGAACAGAGAGCCCAGATGTTGTCTGTGCCTTCAAGTTCATTGCAGAGCAGACTGTGGTCGTTTAAATGCAGGCCTTGCTCTAATGTAGTGGTATATAGCATCATTACTCTTATTAGATACATAGATGACATTCTTTTATGACACTAGGATTTGTAAAGAGGAAAGAAATCCCCAGCTGATTTACTCATAGAGCATTAAGGTCTGTTCTTATGAGCAGCTCAAAAGGAATTTAGGACAACACAGGATCTATACTCATTCTCAGTTCCTAATACACTGGAACTGTTTTCATTCTCACTGAAAGTCCCATAACAGAGGCAACTATATCAGTTCTTGGGACGTGATTGTGAAGCATCTCCCTATAATTGGTCTGAACTCCTGGAACCAAGTGACTAGATGAGAATCTCAGCTTCCTCATTAAGAAGACTGTAGGTTCTTGTTCCCCATGATTGTTGACAACAGCTAGAAAATAAACCACCCTAACCTCGTAAATGAAAATTAAAATAAGACCTAATATGAAATAATAATTTTGAATTAACAATTTTCAGGACAACTGCACTTTTGGGAGACACTGAAGAAATGATTTACGGCAATAAAATCTACCAAGGTACCAAAGAAAAAAAAAAACTCTTTCACTTCAGCTTCTGAAGTTGCGCTGCCATTCAAGGACATGGATGCATATTCCCAATGTTTTACACTGCAGAAACTCACCTTCTTGTACCTGTCATCCATAATTCTGCAATGGTCCACAATACAACACAGACACCTTCCTTTCTCCAGACGGAGCCAGAATTTGCAGAAAGGTGATCTCTTTCAGATTTTATCCCCAAGAAAGAGAAAATATATTCCTTTTGAGGCATTTGTCATCAGAATAAATAAATTAAACTATTTATGCACCTTTCAGGGTGGCAGATTCATAAACTCCCTTCCCTCTATCTTGTTCAATATTAGTTTCATCACAAAAGAAATAATAAAAATTATTAGAACTCTTTACCTTGCTAATAGCAAGTAAGCTGGTACAAATGCTTCAAATAATACCTGTTTGTGCCTTCTTTCTATCTAAGAAGAATCTTCATGTTATATATGTCAGCCAGTCAACGCTCATTTAAAATTTCAAGGCCTTTATTGCCATTTTAAAGGTAAGATCTGTAAAATAAAGAATACGGTTGAAGTTGTGCTGAACTTTCACAACAGTGGGTAAAATAGAAAGTTTCAAGATTTCATTCCTTGCGTGACTATCTCAGCATTATCTTCTTAAGTAATACTGAGAAAGGTTAACTACCATATTAGTGCTGATTTTTACAAAAACGTCGTTTTGGGGAAGCTGAATAGAGGGGAGTAACATCAAGATGACATTACCAACAAAGAAATCGTTCTTTCACTGAAGTAAGCCCCACAGACACTGTAATGTAATTTCTTGTTAATGGATGCATTAATAGAACTTTACCACAGAAGAACCCTCTGAATTTTAAACTATCACAAATTTTTGTTCAAACTGTGTATGACAAAAACATTTTATATCAATTATATATTTCATTTGCACAGTTGGATTAAATAATGATAGATTCTGAGTTTATTTCCCAGTAACTCAGAAACAGTAATTAAAATAATTAAAATTCTTTCCACAGCGTAAAAATTCAACAATGCAATGTCATTTGCAGATCCATCAGGGGTATTTCACGGATGTGGCGGGGGTTTTACGTGTACATGGCTGCTAAGATCCAAGGTTTGAGGGAGCAGGAATTTACACAGCAAGCGTGTGAACCACAGAACATTCTTTGCCTCCCTTCTTGCTCATGTACCCCAGAGTTCAGCGTGGAAGATGAAGTACGGGGTTTTTTATTAGTCCTCCTCCATTGCTCTTAAGCAAAGAGCAACCAAGGCTGACGCTGCAAGGCAGCCCCTGGCCCCATGCGCTAATTCTAGCATTAGGCAAGAGGCTTACCTTCTACAGACCAGAAGGTTACGCAGGTCACTTACCAAGAGCCCAAGGGCCGCATCCAATTTGCATGTAAACTATAGACATTTATTATAAGTGCATATAACCATATTTGGTCTGCAGATGGAAAATAATGTATAGTGGTTCAAGTTCATTAGCACCACCAGCCAGCAGTTCTGCTGGTTTATCCCCATCCTTCAGTTACAGGCAGAGGGCAGCTGGAACCCACATTACATGACTCAGCAGGTCTCGGCTGGCCCTTGGGCGGCACATTACATGCCCCCGCTCTACTGTTTGATGTGCTGAACAATCTCCGATTTCCAACTGGGGATGTAAACTGATAATGAGATTGCTTTAATGCTCTAAATCTCAGTGGCATTATCACAAAGGCCATTTTCTGGCTTTTGCAGTTGCCTGAAAGGGAAGGGGAAATAAACAGCAGAGGTGAAAACAGAATTGTTGTGTAAGTTACAAGAGAAACACCAGCTGCTGATTCAGGAGAAAGTGTAAACTGGCTGCAGTCAAGTAGCAATTTTGTTTTCTTCTGATACATGTCACATTGACTACTTTTTTAAAATGCTGTTCAGGTGGACAGGCTCAAAGGAAGTGGCTACATATTTCCACCAGCCTTGGGAACAGCAGATAAACACTGCAAATGCCTTACAAACATTAAGCCAGCATAGCACGCCACGCGCTCATTTTGCGTACGCAGTATGCCGAGAGATCTGCTTTACATCAGCCACAAAACCAATGATCTGTTAAATGCAACATTAAACAACCTACTATCACTTCTGTTTCCAGGTGTTACGACAGTCCATAATTACTTCTCTAATTCTCACTTCGTATTTGGGCTATAGGACAGTTTCTAGTTGACAGGCATCATGTAATTCTATTTTAAAATTTGCTAAAGAAGTACAGGCTTTAGAAACCACAAACAGCAGGGGCCAAATCTTAATAAGTATCTCTGCTAATGTCACTTCAGCAACACGATTCCCACTATTTTAATCACAGGGGGTCTTTAACACGCCTTCAGGGACACACAGTTAAAGCCAAGAAAAATGTCACAATTATTAACTGACTACAAAGAAAGAAAAGTAAGGAAGTTGTTTGAGCATTGCTAGAAAATTACTCTCTTAATTAGAGCATTAGAACATGGTTATACTTCTCTCTTCAGTACAGAGTGGTAATGACGTGTATGTTTATACCAGGGAAAACAGACAAGATGCTGACCTTTACTAGAATTAGCTATTAACGATTCTCTTGCAACATCCCAGAACTCCTGGGACTTGTCTGGCCTGTCCTGCAATGCTGGTCCCACTACACGTGCCCTCTGATCGCTTCCCACTGCCCTGTCCCACGTCACACCTCCGACGTGCTGGGGAACACGTCACCGATCCCTTCCTTAAAAGCTCTTTGTGCCCCTATCCAGGGATATCCAGGAAAGCACTGGCAGAGGACGGAGCTTCTCTGCACTGAGAGGTGTGCTGGATGGAGGCAGGCAGCACCATGCACAGCTATACAGACCTTAAGTGCTGTTAATGTCAAGACATCCTTCTGGCCTCTTATGAAGCTGCTGTCTTCTCTCTTGATTTAACACCCATATGATTTCTATAGGTACCTCAATGCTTGCCCTTATCCTTCCTGCATATCCTGTCCTAAGCTGGTTACCTCTTTGGCTTTACTGGTGCCAGGCATATCCAGCTGAGCTTAATCCCTTAATCACAAACATATAACTCTCTTGTTGGTAACAAGCTAAACTTCAGTTTCCAGAGGCCACTCTAATGAGCCACCAACCAAAACTCCAGGAAAATAAAATTAAACTGCTTGTGAGCTCAGTGGGCGCAGCTACATCACTAACGTAGTTTGATGAAAGGGCTCTTTCGAGAGAGAGGTTGTCTTGTGTCCATATTTGGCATCCTGTAACACACTCTGAAGCACAACACCGTTCACTCCAAGCCCTTTCCCTCCTGGTGGAAACAAGAAACACAGAGCAGCAAGCTCCCAAGCATGCCCAGTGAATTTCAGAAGGGAAATCTGTGTGAAACTCATGCTGATAAAACACAATGTGGGCACAGATGAGGGACATGACAGGTGAAATCAAATCTAACCTCACACCAGCTAGTAAAACAGATGCACAGAGTGAACTCCACATCTCCCTACTCCTCAAAGAATGAACAAAATAACTCAACAAAACAGTACTGAAGAGAGAGAACCAAGTAGAAATTAACAAAGTAATATATTAATTCTCATTTTTGTTAATAGTTCTATAAAGAATAAAACTAACATGTCACAAAATGGGAAATAGCATGTAGCTCTGTGAGAAGAAATAGTCACCCGAGCAAACCAAATAAATGGGCCTGAGATTGAGTAGCTACCCTACTCCAATGCAAAGCTTGCAGTCCTTTGGGGAGGAAATACTGAAAAATGGAGCTCTCTGAGCATCCATACAATTTGATTTTCACTGATCTCTGAATGTTGTCTAAACCTAATATTAATTATTTTACTCTAGGAATTGAATCTGGTCTCTGTTACTAGCAATCAAATCTTGCTGCCTTCCAACCTCCTCTTGTAAATTGTTCATTTTGCGGTTATCAAATCCTAGGGCTCTACTGTCTGTCCAACTAGATAGGAAGGCCAGCCAGTATTACACCCATCATCTGCTTCAGTAAGCCACCTCTTGCTTCACTAGCTACTCCATTAGCCATTCCAGTCTCTCCCATCTGTAGCAGGACTAAAGACAGAGACCGTATTCCTTGAGGAAATGTCTTAAACAAATTTTCATTTTCAAATCTATGATTTTGATGCCCAAAGGCTGCAAAATCTTGCACTAGGGGAGAGCGTGGGGTCATTGCTTAACTCCAGGCATACTTATTTTGCCTTAAGCTTCATACCTTGTTAGTAATACGACATCCTCGTTTTTAGAATACCATTGTTGGTTTATTACAGAAATGTCCCAAATATGATTGAACATAAAATAAAAGCTGAACACATTTTGGGCCACCATATGCAGAATGGCTTTTAGATGGAATGTTCAGAAAGCTAAAGAGACCTCAAGGGGGAACTCGCTGTGTAAACCCGCAGTTTGGAAAATTTCCTGGGAGACATGATCGGCGGATTAGCGCCTTCAAACATAAGTCTGTGAATTCCCAAGAGCGTTTGCTAATCTCTGGGCACATTATCAAAACTAATCCTTCTTTTGGTCTCTGCTGAAATGAAAAGTGAATGCACGTTAAATTCTTTTTAAAAATGGATGAGAGTTTCTGGCTCTGCGAGATCCAGGCTCTGAATCCCAGCTGGATGGAGTCACCTTCCAGCAGTCCAAAGGGCAGGTTTTGGACCGTAGCAGAGCGCTCACGGCTGCTGTTGGCTGGCTGTATGTGTGTCTCTGCTCACCTTATTCTGAGCTTTCTCCCTCTCTCTTAAATGCCTCAATACCACATTAAAGGCACTAGACCCCAGAGCAGGATCTATAAGACATCTATAAGACCCTTCTTCAGCCTGTCTCTTTGCCAGGCAAGCAAGTGCTGTCCATTCTGAGACTCTTGTATGTTGCTTGTCTTGGGATCAAATTCTTCCAAATCCTAGACTCAGTGATTTGGACTTTATTTTCAACATGCAAATAGAAAATTCTATGAAATGTTATGTGATTACACCAATCCTGATTTTCAAAGTCGCTCACATATGACAATGATCTGGAAAATTAAATTCACGAATGCTATTCTTACATAAATAATTATGGGATTTTATAGAAACACAGCTGTTTTTCGTATCTTAGGCTCCTTCTGTATCAGAAAGTGAAAAAAATATAATTATCTAGGACATCTCTTCTAGTAACAAAAGCAACAGGTTTTAAACTTTCTAAATTTAAATATGAAAATAGTTGTGACTACCTCTAGATTTCAGTAAAAGTATAAGCAAGTTTTAACTTAACATTATAATGAAAATATCACCATAATAGGAAAATAGAATAAAAAAAATATTTCTGTCTACACCAGTACAGAAATTACTTACCTACAGGAATTAAGAAAAACTTCTACAGTGGGAGTAATCTCTTAAATTATGAGTCAGTTATCTGCCACTAGTTTTGATCCAGTATGCTTTGAAACTTTCAAACAATAAAGTTTATTCTTTGGAAGACTGTCCTAGACTAAACAGAACTTGCAAAGCAAGGGTTCAGAAGAAAGGAAGGTATAGATCTGAACATACTAAGCAGTGAAATTAAATAAAGTAACAAGGAATATTACCTTAAGAGCATGTAGAGAGGAAATAGAGTCCCTGCAAGGAAAGGCTCAGACAATTACACTGATTTGGAAGTTACAGTAATGTGCTGTAAAATCATACAAGAGAATGATCTTTATGCAGCTCCTGAAGGAAAGTTAAATAAAGTACAAGAGAATAGGAATTTCTGAACAGTATTTAGTTTTGTGAAAGGACAAGTTTTGCTCCCGGCCTTTGTGAGCACTGGTTACCTGGAAAGACGTGGATCCAAGCTTCTTCATTGCCTAAACAGGGATGATATGTTGGCCAACATGCTTCCATCAGTCAGGCTTAGCTTTGCAGAGCTTTTCTGTGCACCCCTACTTTGGATGGAGTGTGGGGCAGATTCGCGAATGCTAATCTGCTTATTCCTTATGAGCTGCATAGAGTAACTGCACTGTTTGGGATTCAAAATGCAGGCAGGCCTTTCTCTTACCCTAGGCAGTCAGCATGGTCTCAGGTAAGTAAATTAAAGGCTCTCAGAAAAGATTTTTAAAGGAATTTATTCCCATTTTGGTTGCCTTCTTCTGAGAAGAGTGTTACTGGCCAGAACACAGGTAAGAGAATGAACTGGATAAGAATTTTAGACCACTAGGGTTATACACAATTTGAGGATGTACTGATCCAATCCTTGGCCAAATTAAACAAATCCTCTCGTTTACTTGTGGTGGTTGTTTTGGTTTAGTTTGCTTTTTTTTCAGTTTCACAGGTCACAAGCTAGCTGTGGGCCACGAGGTTTGAGGGAGGGGAAGTATTTTTTTTCTCATTTTGCACCAAGTGAGAAAGAGAAGGACAATGACCCAGCATTTATTTTAATTCTTTACATCACAGATCATATACACAAATATAATTTGTAAATGTCATTCTACACAAGGCAAGACATCTTAGCAGAAAATATTGTGCTATCTGATTACAGTACTAGTTGTTTAATTAACGTAATGGATCGACAGGACAGTATCAGGCTAAGTAAAAAAGCTGCTAATCTTAATGGGACTGTGTTTTGAAAAGGAAACGTACTTCCGAGCTACTGATGACTTTTGTTACTCTAAGAATAATGAGGGCATATTCAAAAATTTTCTTCTGCATGTAATTTTGCTTTGTTTTCTTTACATACTTCTCCTTACAAGTTCATCTGAGTTATTATTGCAGTATTTATATGGTGCTCACCTTTGTGGAAGAGAGTAGCTTACAATCTAAAGCTGCATACTATCAAATTAGATCTCAACTGCATACATCACCCAGGAAATTTCAGCATCTCCTTCAGCTTTGTGCAACACGTATTTATTCAAGTGGAATTTAATTAAACTGAACAAATTAAAGCTGACTACTGACTCATTTCAAAGCATTGGAGCAGAGAAGTAGACGGTGACAGTGGAACAATTTGCAACCATCTAGGACATTGTCATCTCTCAGTAGCCCTCAATTAGCCATTAATAATTTTGTGAATTTTAAATTTGATTTGCACTGTGTAACAACTAATTTGAGAAGAAGTGAAACTTGTTAAGCTCTGCATTTCAATAAGTTTCTCAAAATGTATAAACACCAAAGTATGCACTTTTTGACCACTACAATCAACTGCCATATTGGCTAATGTGTGTATCTATATATCACCTCATCATCTTTGCTTTATTAGCTTTTCCTCCATCTACTCAGATCATGACCGAACATAAACTGTGCTGACCTGCTGTCTATATCCAGATTATGCTAAACGAGGCTATGAGGCTACAGCTAAACGAACACTTTCTAGACACATTTATGTACTCACTGAAATATAATTACAGGAACTGCAGAAACAAAATGGGTATTCAGAAGATCCTTTGCTTCTCTTGGCTTTGTTTTTATGTTTGTGTTTGGTTGCCTTTACCAGTCCGATGTAATTCAAATTGAAATCTGCAGCAAGCAGTTGCAAAAAGCCAGGACAAAGGCCATATGCTCGCTCACTTCATGTACTCAGACGGGCATACGTGGCGTTGGCTTCAAGTATCTGAGCAGTATTTGCCCTTGATCAATAGATCTACTTCAGCCTCCTGCTTGTATAGGACCACGTGACAATGCTATGGCATTAACAATGACATGAAAACTACATCTGACAATGTTTAATATACCCTGTGCTAAAAAGCCTCCAGAGAGGGAAGTCCCACAACCTCCATGAGAAACCCATTTGAGGCCTTGCACTAGAAAGTCGTTCTCGCTATCTAAACTGATCTCCCTTGGTGCAATTTCAGGTCAGTATTTCTTCGTATGCCAGTGGATATGAAAAATAATTCCTTCCTTTAGATCTTGAAACAATCTTTTACATATTTGAAAACCATTACTGCATCTCTCTTTTACTCCCCTTTAGAAAAACCCACCCTAGTTCTGGGAGTCTTATCTCCTAGATGGTGCTCTCAAGCCCTCTGAGCATTCCTGCAGTGTTCTCTTGCAGAATGACCTCTCCTTGTGTTCCCTTTGGAGCTGCTCAGCTCTGCACTGGACCTGATTTGAGAAGCTGTACAATTTCCAAGGCAGCCCACAAAAGGTAAAAGATTTGACTTACAAAACTGGATCCCCAGAAACCTTTCTTCATCAAAATGAAAGTTAAACCAGCTTGGGCTCTGACCCATGGCAGGGTCTCTAGATACCACCAAAATGCAGAATCTACATTAACTCTGTAGCAACTGAAGAGTAGCAATGGGATAAATATTTTACATTTTCCCAGAAAAATGGAGTATAAAAAAAAGCCCTGATAGGATATGTTCCCATAAGTTTAAGCACTGAATTATATTCAAAATAAAATCTGTCTCTAAAATAAGCATTTGGAAAGCAGAAGGAAAACATAAATCACTGTGATTGCTAAAACAAGTGAAAAATAATGGTGAAACTAAAAATGAGCATCAAATAAAACAGAACATTTCCACAGAGTAAAATGGTGCTCAGTAAATGTTCACAACATTTGAATAGCCGAGGATGATCTTCCCTTTACTGAAAAAAAACCCGTATGGAAACGATTGCAGGAAGAAAAACTGATAAGCAAATATACAATCAAAATCACAGTGGAAGAAAAGAATCAGAGTTGGCAGTATCAAAAATACAGGGAAAAGGAAATGTTCCGATCTACTTTTAAAGATCAGGAGCAATGAACTGACAAGGCAGATAATACACAAGACTCCCAATGTCAATTTTTTCCTATGTACTAACAGAGCCATCTTCAGTGTGGTTTTATAATCTAATGTGAAAACACACGAGAGAAGCACAGACCTCCTGTGTTTTATGTGGTAGATGTCTGTGGAACTGCTCTATACGCTGAGAGAGCTGGCGCTATTCAGCCTGGAGAAGAGAAGGCTCTGGGGTGGTCGTCTTGTGCCTCTCAACACTTACAAGGGATCTGTAAGAAAGATGGGGACAAGCTTTTTAGCAGGCTCTGCTGCAATAGGATAAGGGGAAATGGTTTTAAACTAAAAGAGGGTAGATTTAGACTAGGTAGGTACAAGGAAGAAATTTTTTACAACGAGGGTGGTGAAACACTGGCACAGGTTGCCCAGAGAGGTGGTAGATGCCCCACCCCTGGAAACCTTCAAGGTTAGATTGAATGGGGCTCAGAGCAACCTCACCTGGTTGAAGATGCTCATCGCAGGGGGCTGGAGTAGCTGATCTTTAAAGGACCCTCCCAACTATTCTCTGATTCCATGTGTAGTCCTATACTTTAGAAAGCCAAGAAATACTCTAGAAGGAGAAAAGCCTGGGGCTACCCAGAAAAACCGTAAACCAGATTATTTAATTTCAGCTGCAATTAACTAAGCAGAAGCAGCCAAATGAGGATAGACTTGAAGAGCAGGGCTGGATGCAGAACTTTCCATGTATTTTGATGACTGGAAGGTAATAGGGCTATTGCTCTCTTTTGCCTGAATAGTATTTGTGACCAACTTAGTTCTATTAGGTATATGAATTGTTGATGAACAAAGTCTCACTGTCCTTAGTACATTTGCTATGTGTAAGCTTTCCTGGAGCAGTTTGGAAAATTTCAGGCTATTTTTGGTGAAATGTTTGGTTTATGTGTTCTCAGATTTGGCTACTGGGTGGTTGCTGCACTGTTTCAATTTTCATATTGGCTGACAATCTTCCTGCAAATAATAACAAATCCTCCTCCCTGCCCCTCATCAGCACGTGCCCATGAGGAATTCTTAGATGCATAATTGATCCATCTCAAATAATTAAAACATCTGGGACTTCTGAGCACTTGTACGATTAAGCAGAACATACTAGAAGGCTCATGACTGGTGATTAGCAGCCCACTATGGAGTAGAAGTATTCAAAATTTGACACCTGTCCTCCGAAACGTACTTGTCTTTATGAATCAGATTTAAAACCTTTGGTCTATTTTTGAACCAGCTGTGGACACTAGCTTGGAAACTCTTTTTACTACTATGCTGAAGTATAATAAACAGGAAGTGCAGATGCTATGGGCACGATGTTTGGCTTGGATTAATCAACAGATTTTATACAAAGCTGTACTCCCTTTGACAACTGCGGAGATTTGGCCACAGATATTGAACAGACAGTTAATAGATCTTTTTGAAGCTATTAAGAAGTTAATTAGGCAGGGTCTCCACCTCTTTACTTTTCATATTAATGATATAAAGGCATACAAAAGTGATGTTCCAACTTTTTCAAATTATCACTAAGCGGGAAAAGGGCAGAATGATACCTACGAATAGATGTAGAACGAGTTCATACACTTAATCACTTGATTTGATGGCTGGGTCAGAGTTCAGAGCACATGAACACTTCATGAATGCAGCATACAAATGCAATTAATTACTAATAAAAGAGTGCATTAATGCAATCAATAAGCATAAAACAGATTTAAGAGTTATAATATTGGCAAATGTTCATCTCCAAAGACTGCAGATATTATGAAAATACAAGCTGTGCAAAAACTATGAAGCTAAACGATTGATCTCCTTCCTGGATTCTATAAATGCCACTTTTAAACAGTATTCTCTCTCAAAAATCTATAGTATATTATATAGTGGAAAGCATAGTCATGTAGTGCTAAATAATGTGCAAATAGTAGAACGCTGCATTTGCATTGCACTATGCAACTCTTTGGTGTGAAGTGCTTAAAATTTAAAGTCCTCGTCTGACAAACATCTCATAGAACTTGTTACAGGTTATCTTCTCAGTACACTTAATTGGGCCACACAGAATAAATGATATCTGGTTGTAAGATTTTGCAGGATCATCCCTAAAAGAGACAATATGACAGGTTTGGAATTTGATGTTAAATGTTACCTAATGAATCACTGAAAAAAAAAAAAAATCAATAAATCATTTAAAGTAGGACTAGATGGTACTATTCAAGATAAATTATACTCAATATATAAAAAGAAAATATTAATTTCAGCCACGGAACAAGCCACTGAGCATAAAAATAACAACCAAGACAGCCATTCAGGATTCAAAACCAAAAGAATTGAAATTAAAGGCAGTGGACATTATTCTGATAGCGGTTGTATAGTTATTTGGATTGTTCAAGGTGTGCAGCATTTTCCCCACTAAATATTGTGTCTACCATTCAGCACACAGAAAGATTTTAGTGAGGTTTTTTTCTTTCCAATAATGTTGCCAGTTATATTTTTTCAGGAAAGAGTGAAAACACAGATGTCTGCCTGCCTGCACTTTCCAGAGTTCAGATCAGGAATTCTTTCCTTGCTTTATACACATTAATGTCCTTGGAAGATAAACAAATTTGTTGAAGTGTCCTTACAAGGTGACAGAATTTAGGATTTAATTAGTTATTCCCCAAAGTTTAAACATTAGAAAAGACATCACAAAAGCAGTGACTTGTAATACTTTCACTTCTATGGCCATTGCAAAATTCATATTTTCAAAATGTACTATCATCTATATAGGTTTTTTTAGAAGACAGAAATACATTTTTCGGTAGATTTAATTTAAATTATTTTAAATTTAAAGAGATACAGCCAATCTATTATTTTCCCCATGTTATTAGGTGCAACATTTAACATAGGTATAGCCTTTGGAGATTAGCAAGGAAATAATTTCTGCATTTTTTGTTTGTTAAGTAGATTGTTTACTTTTTCCTGTTCAAAAACTACATGTAGTTATTTTCCTTGCTCTGCTCACATGTAACAGATTAGTTTTGTAGTTGGCCTGTTCTTTCCTATAATGGTAGGAAGAAAAAAAAAAAGACAGTGTAACTGTAATCCCACAAAAATCGGCTGAAAAGACCCTCCAGCAGGTAAGATGCTTCTAATGTTTCTAAGACTACTAGATTTTGAGTTCACAGTGTTTTCTTAATGCTTGTAAAAGCTCTGAGAGCCTGAAAAACGCAAATCTTTTTTCACTACTTCTTCCACAGAAGAAATATGGCTGTAGTACAAGATTTACCAACTTTACATCCAAACACCTTCCCCATTCTTAAAGGATCACTTCTGCAGGTGTGAAACAGTAGTAAACTGCTGTGGCATCATTTCCCAGGGTACCACTGCCAGCTGCAGTGCTAAGTGGCATAATCTTGGCTACCTGGAGAGTCATCAGATTGGTCCTGAGAGATATACTGTATGTCTTGAGATCTTCAGGAGGTGGAAAAATGGTTAAAGACATTCTAAAGATTATTTCAGCTTGAAATATATCTACTTTAGATTTTATTTCTCCAACCCTTTTGCAGGCTCAATGGAAAAGAACACCTGCTGAAGAGGAAAATTGATTATTTTGAATTTTCAACACTGAGTGGCTATTCCCAGCTGCTGAGCGCTCCAAAAGTTGACAAAGCTCACATGCAAGAGGGAGGAATACATTGGCAGCTCCTACTCAGTTGGCAGCAAAACGTTCACCCTTTCACGTCTATATCTTGGAGGTTAAAGAGTGACTGACACAGTCCTCTGGAAGATATTAGCTTATAAATGATCAATAACAGTCTCTGTTTTGGCAATGCTTTCTTGCTTCTGCTGTCAACAGCTGCGAGGACTGCGAGCTTCTATCGTCTAGGTATTTTATTGATGGATAAGATAACCACAAACATATACACTTTCATTGTTCAATAGGATCGATAGCACTTTAATGTTGCTTTAGCACTGATTTAAAGTTGTTTTATTTCTAGATTTTCCAGTGAGGAGAAAAATCTCTAACTAGGTATAGATTCTGAGTCCTTAACGTAACATGGCTACTGTTTTTATAGCAGCAAATCTAGAGCAGGAAATATGGCTGAATTTTTTCTTGACCAAATATTGGATCATCTCAAGATGGTATCTGGTTAAGCCTATAAAAAAAACTATAAGAGTAGCATTTATATTAAAAAGAAGCTGCTACGCCTTGATTCCATTGACATGTCTGTCGCTGATTCTTCTTGTGACCTTAGACAATTAATTGTCTCTCTGTTTTACTTTATTTCTCTGTTGTGTCATGAGTTCTTAACAACACTCACTTACTGGTTGCCATAGAACTTTGGGAAAAAGGGGCTAGAAACTTCTTTATCTTTAGCAAATAAACTAGATAGGCTTGCATTTCTGTACATTTAATTGCCTAACAATTCCCTGTGCTCTTTACATAGAACCAAGGTGGGGGAAAAAAGGTCTGATGTTTAGTTCTTCCAAAAAAATATTCAGCCGTGTCCATGATATACTTAATTGAATAAATCACTAATCAAGAATATTTGTAAGCGGCATATACATCCAGTAGAAATCTTTCATTGGGTGTTTTGCCATTTTTTGAGTAAATCTCTGAATTTATTCAGTCCTTTATAATTAAAACTTTCTATCTTCAGCCTCAAAAACTTTCCACACAAGCTGTGATGAGGTACCAGGTTTGTTTGTTTCAATTTTGTGGCCTACAGAGCAGAAGTTCACAAGATCTGCAGTCCTGCTCCATGATCATCCAAACAAAATACAACTCTTTATCAGGTCTGTTCTCCTAGTTTTCTTCTAAAGAAAAGTATGGTATAAAACAGAGTCTAAAATTTGTCTTGTCTAGACATGGGTACAGACTGGGCATGCCTGTATTGCTTGGAGTTACGCAGTCTCTAAAGCTCACAGACAGGTACGTGTATTGGTAAGCAGAAGTATTTAGTTTCACATTTTATCATTTTGTTGCTCTCTCATCCAGTAGCATTTGAAAAGCTATTAGTATAATAAATGTGATGTAATTAAATGTTCCCAAGAACTGTGTCCCACGCCCCTGCTTCCCGAGGGGTCCTAGCAGTATGAGTTAGATCCTTGGAAATCCTGAGCAATCTGTTCATTCTCAGGCAGTAGCTAACCTGGGTGACACCACTGAAGCAGAATAAGGGAAACTGCACCATTTAAAGAGGAAAAGGTCCGTCAAGGCTGGTTTATGCTTCCTCTGCCCAATGTATCTAAAAAAGAAAGCACTGTTGAGCTCAGGGAGGAGAGTCACTGCAAAACCCAAGTTCTTTCTCTGATACTCACATCTTTCAGATATGCCAGTGCAAATGCTTCAAGGGATACAAGCAAGCAAGAGCAAGGCACAGTGAGGAGACAAGGCAGGCCTCAACCTGTGATTACAAACACAGTTTCTACAAGCAGGCAGAAATATCATCAAGTTCTTTTCTGCAGTAGACGGCATCTGTGTCCCTATAGATATGACAGAAATAGGACTGTACAACTCCCAAAGAGAAATATATCTCATAGATTGCAGACTGACACCGATGCTGTCATATACCTATATTGTCCAGAAAGTAGATAATAAAGCACAAGTTTCAGAAAATACACCTGCAGCAAGCTCAATGTGGTGTAAAAGCTGATAGCGACTCAGCTACACATAAGCGACATGAAAATCAACAGGAGTTTCAACGTCATTTGAGATTACAGCCTAAAGTCAAACAGCTGAGGTCCTTCATATTGTCACAAACCTGCAGCTAAACTATACTAACAAATTATCTGCAATAATTTTGAGTTCATTACACTATGGTATCTTTTGCTTTTTCCTAATGTCAACATTCATGCCGTTATCCAATACTTTATATAGAATCAGAACAAAATGACTATACTTTCTTTTTATGAAAGATGCATCCTTTAGAATTCATTTGTCAAAAAGGTAGAGCAACATTAGATATCTACAACAAATGCTAAGTTTACCTTGCATTCACTGCATCTCCTCTTCTAGATTCGCTATATCTTCTATGCTTTCAGGTTCTTTAAAGTAAATGCACAGCAGGCTTAATTTGGCAATTTCTCGATAAATATATTCATTTTGACGTCTTCCTTCTCTGGCATTCAGTCAGTGAGGCATGGCAACTTAAAGGAAAAAAAACCAATGTAATTAACACAGAATCGTTTGATGACTACAACCTCAAAAATTTAAAAAGTAGGAGCTCAACTGAGAAACAATACCAGCTGAGATTTTTATAGGGAAAAACTTCCAGCTCACTAACAAGTAATATAATAAAGTAACTGCCATCCTTTACTGAATGGAAAGCAGGGAGTTTCAAATATCTGTTATTTATGCATTTATCTGGATTGTCACATTATCGCATATAATGCAAACACTGTAATATAACAACCTAGAGCCCACGTATTTAAGCTCTACAGAGAGGATGGAGAACATCAGGAAGATAAATTAACCTTTCCTTTTCCTTGCTCCTCCTACCAGTCTGAAGCCACATGCTGGGTCTAGTGCCCAGTGCCTCTCAGGCTGCTTCTCCAACCTAGAATGTGGAATGATGTATCCAAATTTTCCTGTGGTAAGTCAACAGGAGCCACATCCCCTGTATATTGCCAACCTGCTGTCAAAATTGTCTTTCCCACTGGTGTGCAGAGGTGTGGATATTATTGCCATGGCTCTTGGAGTTGTGCAGACAATCCTTTACTTCACATCCCATGCTCCTGAGAGGAGCTCAACCACGTCTGTATTTGTGGTTTTGAATGAAATTTTCTAAATACCAGAAATATAAATACACAACACAGCACGATTTGTGCCCACACTGTTTCTAGCATCTCTACTCAAAAGGATGTTCAAATAGTAAAGCAAATTCAATCTTTACTGAATTCTCCTTTCTTTTTCTTCCAGAAGCTCATAAAATAAATCTAATAATGATCGGACTCGACTAAATCAAAGGAAAAATCTCATTTGAGATTTATTAGCGGACAAGAAAAGACAGTATGTTGTTTTCTCAAATAAAGTAGACATTCAAAGTTCCATGTTCTGTGAAGCAAAATCCTGTAAATGCTCACTTCACAAATGGGGACAGACATGTCCACTACAGACTCATAGCTTTTGGAGCTGGTTCCTGCATCTCTTGTCTCCTAATCCTCTCCAATACAGGTCATGCAGGGAAGGAGTGGATGTCAGGGAAGAGTTTCATTTACATCTGCCCTTGGCCAGAACAGAGTCTGACAGAGACAATATGTCACCAGCTTAGGTTTGAGCAGTTCTTTGGCTATTCCATTTCTGCCTGCGAGTGATTTGGAGTATTATACAGGTTTAGGAAGCTGTAAGGCAGCTTCCTCCAGCTGTTGAATGAAATGTTACTTTGGGACGCTGATTTACATTGAGATTAATCACAAACGTGGCCATGGCAAATGGTTACCCCGTTTTGTTCTAGTGATTTCATTGTGCCATACATACTGTGTCAAAAACAAGTGAGTTTGTATTCTTACTATTGCTTGAAAGTAACCATACTGCTGCTATTACTCGTTGGCTGCCTGAGTTAACTGATGATATGGTTATTTAATGTAGCTAGGTGGTAAGCCTTATGTCATTATAATGATTCAATTGTTACAGTCCTAAATAAAAGTAGATGATTTGGATCAGGAGCCTGAACATCTGACAAGCTGTGTGGTGTCTAGATCCAAAGCTGTGGTTTAGCACGCTATACATACGTGGGCAGCTGCACCATTTAGCTGCAGATCCAGGCTTGGGCTGGAACACCTCAGGCTGGTTTGAACACTTCCTTCCAAAGTCTGGTGGGTTTCAGCGTGATGGTTTTCAGTTAGGCCCATTTTTAACAAAAGCAAATGCAAATGAGAAGCTACTCAGAAATAGCACTGCATATCAATTTTCTACAACAATTTATAGTGCAATGGAAACAGATGGTACACTCAGGCACTGTCAGAGAAAGCCATTTGGGTTTTGGTGACTATTCCTTTTTTATTTTTGATGGTATATTTATTCTGTCTATTTTCATTGCTGAGTTGTTTCAACACCTGTATAAAATAGAATACCACTGTAAGCGAGAGCTATGGAAACTAATCTTCCTAACATAAGCAGCTTTCTCAGTCCTGAAGTGATTTTTCTGACCAATGGTGTAAATTGTAAAGCATACCATTTTTTGATGGCAATCAACACCATTCACTTGCATTCTGCTTCCAGAAAGATAGTAATTTATCATGGATCATGAGAAGCCATTTCCAAAAACTTGAAAGGTTCCTTCTATTTTTAGGAGGCTTGTTCTGTGTTAAAGATGAGTCAACAGATAATTTATTTTGATACTGTATTCCACCCAGTATTTGTATTCTACATTTTCTACAGTATTTACAAAAAAAAGGCCAGTATCGTGATCTAAATTCAGGACATACAGCTCCGAGAAGATTAATTCAGATAAGGCCTGGGGCAACACATAGCTTATGCAATTTACTGCCACCATTTCCACTGAATCTTCACTGATGAATTCAGCAGCAGCAAACAACTGAGCACTGTCTTTGTAAGGGAGGAAAGGATCAAGGTTGCCGAGTTGTACACTGACATTGTGTAGTTCTGAAGCAACCCCCTCTAGTGACTGCAGCCAGTCTGAAATTCTCCAGTTAAACGTTTTCATCAGAAATTGTTCAGTCATGAAGAGATTCTGTCACTAAAATCTACCAAATATCTCATGCCCAGAATAAAATTTATGGTCATGATGAACAAAGTGTTGGTAGCTATCAAAGAAGTTGATTAAATTTCGGGGACCGAACCTCATTTTTCCATTTTCCAGTGTCCCCCACTCACTGTTCTCCCTCACATTCTTGACATCTAATTCTACCTTGCATTTGATAATCACTTCCTAAAGCAAATACTTGAATTCCAATCTCTGTAAAATAACAACATTGCCAATAGAATATTTCATCCTCTTGGTCTTATTTTTTTCTACACCCAAGCCCACAGTGTTGAATCTTTAAATTCACAAAAATCTCTCAGAATAATAAAACCATTTTCCTTCAAGTAAATTTTCTCTTTTGGCAATACAAGCAAATAAATATGCATCTTCTTGAAGTGCTGAGTGAGTACCTAACACCAACTCCAACAGCGTAAGATTCCGAGTATCCTCTCTGCTGTACAGCAAACATCTACGCTGGATCAACGGATACAAGCCATTTATCATAGAATAGTTGCCTTGTATCCATCAAAGGTAAATTAAGACTAATGTGAAGTACTGCAAGAATTTTCACACCAGCTCAGACATATAACAACTTTGGTAACTCAGAGAGGGGGTCATTGGCTTCTGAATGAGATCCTGAAAGGTAAATTCTGACAACTGGTGGGGGGAGGGAGGAGACTTCGAAAAAAAAAAGAAGAAATCATGTTCTGTGCTCCATAAAGAAGGGAAGAAAAATGACTGATAGTTTAATACAGCACGTGAAAGATGGAAAATATCTGAATTAACTGAAGCAGTGCAGTTAAGAAAAGCATCAAGAAATGTTCTTCTGTGGGATGTAAAGGCAAATTATTTACGTTTTATATGATTTGGTTTTCCCATTTTGCAAAATGAAGAATATATGTTCTTGTTTTGTCTTGTCCATTTATAATGTGAAGTCTCCACAGCAGAGTTTATGGAACCTGGCACAGCTGGACCAAACCACAGCTGCAATCTTGAAATTCTACAGTATTAATCAACAAACCGTATTTGTTAGGCATTTATGATGGCATGGCCTTTCCGATCAGTGCTGTTGGTAATGCCATTGAATTTACTAGCAACAATTGTCAACTGGGTTGCAGTTGAGAGTTTGTACAGACAGCCCCATAGTGGCAGTGGGAGGACATGAAATCTCCCTGGATGTCCCAGCCACAGCAGCAGTGTGTGACCTTTTGCCACACAACCGCTGTTTCGAGACAAAAAAAGAAAACTGTGTGCTATTTACTTTCTAGCAAAAGACTACAGATTTACACTGAGAAGCAAATTAGCACATTATGTTATTTCCATATATCAGAAAATGGATGACTGTAAAAAATCTTTGTTTACATGCTGTAATCTATTTACCTGATATTTACAGATAAATAAAATAGACACTGATCAGGCATAAATCAATGCAAATCATATGTTTATGTTCATCAATTGAATCTTATTTTTTGTGAATTTGTTGATAACCTATTATTTCAATAATGAAAAACAAGTAAAAACTTCCCCCAAAAGAGCAAATTCTTTTTCTATTTACTATGCAAATAGAAGCAAACTGCATTTTCCATTTCCAATTAAATCTCTACCTGTTTCTCAATCAGGTAAATTGCTATTAGCTTCTTCCTAAGTTATTTTTGGGACTATTTTGAACAGAACTATTCTGGTTGCTATAATTAAGACTTCTAAAATTAATATTTAAATTTTATAATTGCTGGACTATGGCATCCTGAGAAATAATAATTACCTGTCTGATTGCAGATTTGAAGTGAGCTGTTATGTGCATTTGACTCTCTCTAATCTTGCAGCCTGTATCCCTGTTCACTTGAACAATGTTATTAAGCTCTGAAGCTGATTACATGGGTTGGTTTGTGAGTCAGAGAGTCAACCCTTCAGGCATCTAAAAATAACATTCCATTTCTTTTGTTAAAGGCGAAAAAAAAAAATGCCTGTACCAATTTAAGCAACCCGAGCTAGACCTTAAGAGTGAAAGCCCAGCCTGGACCATCCAATTCCAAAATCTCACATCAAACTTAAAGTTCTCTTTTGGTGCTAAAGGCAAGGAACAGAAAGTTCTTGATCTCACCAGTTGAACGCCGAGCAGAGATGGATGTCAGTATCTCATCAAGTCTGCCTGCAGTTCTTGTCTTTGGGTCTGAGACTCTCTGGGCTTTGATAACAGCAGGGAATTTGAAGCAGGGAACTCAAGAAATTATTAAAGTAATTGCTCAAAACCAGCAATATCACAGGTTGTTTTCTGCAGTAAGGCTATGTTTGTGAATGGGAGACTTCAGTGTGCATGTACAACCAGAATGATGACATTCCTAGAAAACCAGGAGAACTACAAATTACTTTCAGGATGAAATACCCTGAGAGAGCTCTGTTGAAAACAGAGAGTAGGTATCCATTACCTTTCAGGGAAGGTCGTCAAGAAAATACTGGGCTTCTTTGGATGCATTAAGGGACTGATGTTGCAATTTTGCTTCCTTTTTTTTTTTTTCTCCTTGGAAATCACGTTCCCAGTCAAATGTTTTGATTTCTGTATATTCACTCAAACACGAAGAGCGACTCAATTTAAAGAAAGAAAAGGCAGATGGAGGAAAGAACATGAAAAGGAAAAAATGAACCACTTCAAGAGTCTGGTTTTCAAAACTAAAGATCTACCCTTACTCACTTTAATGCGAAGCAACCTAACTAACATTTGTTAGTAAAAAGCTGATTAAGACTCAGTGGAGAAAGACTGCTTCTCCTGCTGTGCTGGAGTTAATGCAAGACTTGAATTGCCCTCTAGAAGCTTCTCTCTATTGATTATACAAGAACCTAGGACAACTACACTCTTAATTAGGATCCTCAATTAACTACTTAAAATTTGGTGGGATCAATGCCAACCAAAGCAATTACCCTCACTTTTTTGTACAAATAGAGTGCTACATCATGTCTTTTATTTCCTGGGAGACTCATCACCGAGGGTACAACTCTTGAACTGAAAACAATATTTATTTTTTTTTTTTTACCACTTTCTATGTTGTCCTGATTCAGGAACCTTTTGGGGAGCTAAAATAGTCTCTACGATACTATTTTTCTTTTCTCTTCCCTTCTGCTGAAGGATTTACCCTCAATTCTGTGCCTTCCCCTGCTCCTGTATAAAACCACAGCGATATAGAGTGCAAGGAGACAAGCTCACCTCTCAATGAATGACCAGGCGAGCACACGTGCAAACAGTTCCCAATGCATCTGTTCGTGTCCTCTCCTCACCTTCAGTAAAAGAACAGTAATGTCCTCCTACATTAGTCTTTCTGTTGCTCTATAATTTCCATTGCTCATTAGTGTTTTTACCGTAGCTTTCCTAGAAGATGGGGATAGGAACTGAACAGTCATTATGTTCCCTACAACAGACTGATAGAATTCCACAAATCTTAGTTTCATTTTGCTTCTGATTGCTCTTTTTTATTTCCTATGTTTACACAATAAGCTTAAGAATATACCATGTACTAGCTACTAGTTTACTTGTTGCTACAATCATTGCCTAGTAATTTCATATATGACTAATTAAGCATCGAGCATCAATTTGAACTATAGCTCATAAATTCCTTGGAGAACATTTAAAAAGAAAACGGAGACTTCAGGCAACTTTCCTCACTTTATGTGATTTGACCTGTCAATAAGAGGTTATGATATTTTCATCTGAATTATCATAATACGAAAATTCCTTTTTCAAATCAGAATAGTATTGCAGAAGGGATTTCATGGTTTTAATTATTCCAAAACCATGCACTACTTACTATAATTAACAACTGTCTGTAATTATGGGTGCACAGGGGTTTCTCTGCTTAATGCAAAGTGCCCTGTTGAAAGTCAAAGTATTTCAGTGGGGAAAGGACATAAAATGTCACAGGATATGCTGATCAGAAAGCTTTACTCTTCTGATAGAGAATAATCTAATTTTCAAATTAAAGTTTAATTTTTTTTTGCTGCCTTTAAAAACTGCTGATCTATTATAGGAACCATAAAGAAACATATATAGATAGACATATATAGCTGTATTTATTTGAAGTGTGATAATTATACTCAGTAGAATGAATGTGGCAGGGTTATTTTACTGACAGCCTGTGTTATGTAGTCTGGTTATTACTGAGAAAATAATAACACTCTGGTCTGTGTGTGTGGTGGAGTGGTTCTAGTAATCACATTCTGTTATTTTCTGAATCAGAAATTAGAAACATCCATAATATTTACATAAGATAAGACAAAGCATCTAGTGAACTAATGATTTTTTCAATACAAGAAAAAGGAGATTATTCTGAAAGTGATTACAAAATTGCCTTTGCTTTTATTTCCAAATAGGATATCTTTCTTGTTCTTAATATAGCAGAATTGGCAATCAGAATGGTCAATGAGTTTGAAGTATTTTCTTCAAATAAAATTTGAAAGTCAGTCACCTAATACTCAGTTTTCCTCTAAACCAGGAAATAATTGTTGTCAAAGCGCTAAATTATTCATAAATGGAGTTATCACTGATCTTGAAGTGTTCATGTTTCTAGTGTTCATCTTTGTCTAATGTCAAGAATTCAGACCTACATGGATTCATCTTTCCTAGCATGAGAATTTGCATTCGTATGCAGGCCTGTTCATCTTCCTTTCCAGAATAATAGCTACGCAACAACAGTATATTTACAAACACTTTTTTTTTCTGTAGGAAAGGATGGTTTCTTTCTCAAATTGACAGCTTGAAGACTGCACACTTGTGTGTGTGCATGCACATGTGTGTTCATAGGCACATACATTATCCACATACACATTTCCTACTCTCATAACAGAGTTGAGATTTCCTTTTTCGAAGCTTCTGTTCAATAAACAGAAACAAAGTCTTTTATACTCAGGAATCAATGATCATTTGGAACCATTCAAGCTGTACTTTTTAATCCTGATTAGTGAGACTAGCAACACTCCCAAAGAACAAAATTGTGATTGTATTAAGTAGAACTGACAAAAGTCCCATTAGAAAACGATGCACTCTGCTATGTTTTCCTATAAGGGCACTTTTTAAAACAAAAAGTCCCATATTTCTTTTGTCAATTGGCAGTCAGAAGCTGAAATGCATCCCAAATGTCTCGGTACTGGCTAAAAAAGTATTTTATTATAAAGATGATACTGCCATCTATTGGGTAACATTAATACACAAAAGAATTATGTCCTTTCTCTCTGGATTCAGGAAGGACAAATAAATGGTGTGATTCACCTGATTTCCTATGGAGGTTTTTTTTAGCAACTAGATTATAACAACCTTTATTTAGTGTATAATGTATGTCTTACACAAAAACCTTGGTCCCCTTCTTGCTACTGTTACCAATTACATGGAGAGAGACATTTAGCATAGCGATAAAATTAAATTCAATGATGTGTCACTGGAACAACAGGGGTTTTTTTAAAAAACAAAACAACAAACCACCAAAACTTCCCCACATCTCAGAAAGATCTTATAGAGATGTTTTCAGACACAGTGTCAGTGAGTGGAACTGCATCGCTTGCTGTGTTGGAATAAAAGATCTCATTTCCATGTAAGTGGCAATCTTTTGCAATACAGAGAGATTCCTGTGATATACAGAGACTTCACAGACTTTTTTTTTTTAAGTAACCTAGCGAAGCTTCAAAGAAATATTTTGCCCATGTAAGATTGATTTTATTTTCTTATAAAATTTTAATTGAAGATCTGATTTCTTTTGCGACATCCCTGCAGCAGCTAGCTGTATCTTAGGCACCTGAAATGTGCCCTTCTGTTGAAGAATACAGGTGTCAAAAGTATAAGCACCGAAAACTTATATATAAGCCTTAATAAGTGAGTTTCAGTCCCTTACTTAGAGAGAGCTCATGGAAGTAACTGCGTACTGGAAAATGAACGAAGCAAGCTGGAAAAGCGTTCCCCTGTGTTCTGTCAGTTCTGGCATGAAAGTAGTGCTCCACTACAGAAAACACACAAACAACAATGGCAATGGAAAACAATGACAAAAGAATGACAAATCTCCTTCTTTGACTTCATTGCCATATCCTTATGACACTAACTAATGAGGGCTTTCTTGTTTCTCTTTTTTCTTAGCTTTCAGAAGAGCAAGCAGTTATTTTGCCTTTCATGGCCCAGGAGATGAGCTGACTACAGCACACATCACGTACATAACCTCTGGTATTGTTGATGCATAGACCACCAGTAACCAGCTTGACTTTTCATTTCTGAAATGGACGTGGAAGGCCAGTAGTTGAAACCAGTAGGAAGGAAATTCCTTTCTACTTTCAAACAGAAAACATGTGATACAGAACACTGAAGCAACAGCAAACTGGAACCTGACAGTGCTAATTGTGCCAGCACCATGGAGCACAGAATCTCACTTTCCAATTTCTTTAATTTTTTTTTTTTATTATTTTTTTTATTACTGAGGTTAAGCCTAGACAATTGTAGCTATGTGCTAAGGCCAAAAGGAGCCATCACAGAAAGTACAGGATTCTATTCTGTTGTACTTGAAAAAAAAAACATTTCTTCAGGCTAGTGTTCTCCTAGGTAAGTATAAATGCCTCCTATTACCATTAGTGGCACAGAAAGGATAGCTAATAAGTATTAGACTAGAACTCAGAACATCTTGCATCTAATTATACTTCTGCTACAGCATTTCTACATGACCTTGGGCCAGACAGAAAAAAACTCTATCTATGCTTCAAGCCACCATCGGTAAATGGAGATAATGATATATTTGCCCCTTACAGCAGTGTGGTGAGGTTATACTCAGGTTACTCTAATATTAACATTTGTTTTCCAGTATTGAAATGATAAAAGCCATTAAAGGTCTACTGCAGTAAGATTAGAAAGAAATTTGACTTTCTTTTTTCTAGGCTTACCTCTCCCCTAACACATTATTTAAAGAAAA
Organism: Baryphthengus martii; assembly: GCA_013396935.1. Classification (NCBI taxonomy): domain Eukaryota; kingdom Metazoa; phylum Chordata; class Aves; order Coraciiformes; family Momotidae; genus Baryphthengus; species Baryphthengus martii. Next base: position 899,204 of record VWZK01012360.1, read on the forward strand.
ACGGGGATTCTTTTGGAAATAGCCTCTGTTAAACAACAGCAGGAAGATTTTGCGTGGGGTAAAACATCTGCAGAAAAAGAATGTGCAATAAAAGGGGAAGAAGATTACAGAACCTACCTACAGAAGGGCTGATAAGGTGAAATCAGCATATTGTAACAACCAGAGTTTCACCATTATTAAAGGCAGAAAGTCTGTTGACGGCAGCGGTGTGAAATTACCATCTCCATCCAGCTCCAGTGCCGAAGGGGAAAGGGGAAAGGGGCACTAGTGGAATATCAGAGCTGTGTTGTGGGCTTTTTGTGACAGACAGCAGGTAAATTCACAGAAAATTCAACTTCAACAGCCCTTTAAGTAGGCAGATGTTTTCCTTAATGATTCTTGTTCCTTTCTGCAGTGTCTATGGATTAGTGCAGTTCCCTTAGTACTGTGCAAGTTCTTGCTTTAATATGCCCTTGGTCTCTGGTCTCACAGAACCTTCTTTCCTCCATCTTAATCTTACCTTAACCAATGGTCAAGTTACTTTATGCAGTTGATCATAAAGTAAGTATGTCAGTAAGATATGTTAAAAAAGGAAGGAAAACCCAGCAATTTACTTTCTCCGGTCTGGTTTTCTATCTAAACCAATGCCAACTGTCTAACAGAAATGGGATGTACCTCTAGTCACAAAGAAGAGATCTAACATTTTCGTCTTTTGCAAATGTAAGGACCATCACATGCTGAGGTTGCCATTTAGTTGCTTTAGAACATGTTACTTGCAACCTACTATTTTCTGACAAAGCAAATTCTAGCTGTCATACTGATAATTTTGAAGGCTTAGTTCAGTGTTGTACAGGCTATACAGACACAGGGTTGATAATAAGATGGCAGATATCTGTTCAATCTCATCCCTGCAGCAATTCAAACTCGGGATGAGTTATCAAGTAATTTTGAAACACATTCTAAGTCTCCTGGACTGGAGTCCTGGTTTTGTTTGTACTAGAATGTGTCCATTAATACAACACGTTCGATTAGCAATAGTAGAAATGTAAATAATTCCTTACCCATTAAACTGGCATCACACTTCCATTCTCCCTGGGGACTGAAAGACACCTTGTAAATGCAATAAAAAACCAGTTCTTTCTATTCTCCCTCCGACCTGAGTGGAACACATGAAGAAATAGAACACAGGAGTGTAATGAGCTAGTAGAAGTCAGCATTGGGCTAGTACACTTGGCTTCGTTATCAAGAAAAGGAAAGAATTCACTTCTGGTTAAAAAGCAGCACAGCAGCATAGTGAAAATTTTTCGTATGTGTATGTGTCTATAAAATGCCTTCTCTATGTCATAGAGTTATTCTATGGTTCAGAGAATTAATTGAAATCACGTTTTTCCTCTAGTGGCTACTTCATATTCCTCCTTCTATGGTACTCCAGACGTTTGAGGTCCAGTTTTCTCAAGGTATGAAGACCAACAGTTAGAACTAATTCAAAAGTATTTGTATCCTGAATACATGAAAGACCACTTAAAATACCAACCTTACTAAAACGGCACGAGTCAAGCTTAGTAGTCAGTTATTTCCGATCTGAGGACCTAACATCAGCTTCTTCCCCTCTTGGAGAAGCAGGGAATGTCTCAGCGAAAGTGAGTAAAAAAGAGACTCCTGCCAAGCCTTATTTACAGCAACTTTATTGCTTGGACAAGTGACAAAACCAGCCACTGAGGCATATGGAGCCCAAGTCATCCTTTTGCATGCACCACAGGGTGGAGGGCAGCATTTTTAACTGGGAAAGGTTTATGTGCTTAGCAACTGGACTACGACCAGATGTAGGAGGAGGATATATTGGCTGTTTATAGTGCATTTTGTACTCAAACAACTGTTGCTTGTCTCTCAACAGAAAAGACATGAGACCTACCTGTCCAGAAAACAAAATGTGGCTGAAAAGTCAGGTGCTGGTATGCCTAAAAATTCAGATCCTCTGCATGTCGGGTCAGTTATATAAAATTAGTGGAAACTTCATAGTTCAACCCCCGAACCACTGTGAGCCTCAGACCCTCCTTTAAGAAGAGGAATATAAATGTAATAATGAATAGATATGGATTGTGTATAATAATGGAGATGATGAAAACTCAGAGCTGAATATAATTTAGTATCTTCATCATTCAGGATGAGGAACAGCAACCAACCTGTCATCTTTATCCCACTCAATCAGAGAACACAACCACCTTGTAGAAAAATTTACCAAGCTACAGTGCAATTAAAGAGTGTACCATACAGCTTTGACAATGGGGATGGCGCAGCTGGAGAACAACTTTAACCCTTCCTTATAATAATACTTACATTTCAGTGGTTGAATGTATTCGTTTAATAGAAAGTTTGGGGATATTTTTGAGAAAAGAGGGAAGTGTTTTAATAATTCACACCCACATAGTTGCATTCATGACACTTTTGTTTACCTCAGCTTCCTAGTGTATTCCTCTCCATTTTCCTTCATTTCTTCTATCTCTGTCTTGATTGTATTTTTCCAGACTTCTCCTTTTCTTTCCAGGCTTCCTCACTTTTCAGTTTTGGTAATCTGTATCGAACACAAGTAAAATAAAAATTGAATAACTTTTAAAACAAAAAACAATGACTTTCCCCCCCAACACATGCCAGGAAAACACAAGTAAAACAGAGATTAAGAGGGTTCACATAATAGTACCAGCTCTTTTTATCTACTTTTTATTTCAGTCTGTAAAGTAGTACTATGAATGGAAGGAGATAAATGACAGAGAGTTCCTGGTATAAAGGTTTTTTTTTTTTCTTCCTTTTGTAGCAACCCCTGAGAGAAACAATAAGTGAAGCAAAAAGACAGAGATTCTGTTCTATAGTCTCTAATGTCCAACTTACAAAAAATACTTGTTCAGGTATGTAGTACAGCCTCCTCCAGAAAAAGCAGAAACAAGACAAGAGACAGATCTTAGGTTACAATGCCACTGAAAACAGAATTTATTTTCTAACTTTTCTATTTCCTGGGCCTAATCCAAATGTCTCTGACTCCCATTTTAATTTAAAATGTACACTGCATTGGTCCCCTTTCTCCTTTTCCCTCCTTTGACAAGCATTATTTATTCGTATGCCACACATTCCTGAAGGACACGTGTTCTTTTACAGATGAAGGGAGAGAAACAGTTCAAGCTGTGAAAAGAGGGAAGACATTTGCTATTAGCCCCGAAAGTCAGCACTTTGCAGTCTAGCGTTAGTAATGCAATCGTGCCGATAATAAGCCGAGATCATGGCAAAAACGAGCAGAGGACTGCAATCTTCTGACATCCCCAACTCCACCCACCCATCAGCTGTTCTGGAAACCTATTATAACAATTTTATAGCCATTCCTGTAGGTGACAAACACTGCTTAATTAACATAAATAAGTTTTTTGAAGGAAAAGCTTAACTGCAAACTTCGGAAGATTTTCCGTCATATTTTCTGTCAGCTCAGTTTGAAGTCTCTTTACAAAATTCACTAATTCCACTGCATACTGTAGACATCTCCATACCTTAAGCTATGTATCTCCTTTATAGAGCCAGCTTGTAACAGCAGAATTAACTAATATAAGGCAAGAATGAAACCACAAGAAAGAGAAAATAATACTAGAATCATATTCTTGAAATACAGATACTGTAATGGAAATTGTTAATTTCATTTCAGATTCAAGCAAAATAGGATTTTTCCTGTGTGGTTATGGTGTTGGCACCAAAGACACTGGTTTTAGTAACAATATTGTCTTTAAGAACAAAGAGGAGGTAGGCGATAAATCATAACTGAATTGCAAGATCCGGAACGTGTTTTGTATCAGAGGCATTGTGGATTAGTGAATTCAAGCAAACGACTAATCCTTCGCATTAAACAGGACAAATCCTGAAAGCGATGAGCGTCTATAACTTTTGGGAACTGCAGATGCTTGAAGTGCTCCTGATTTGGCTTGTCCTTCTCCTTTGGGTCCCATAGTTTAGTGCTGGGTATCCCTAATTCCAGGTGAGGCAATCAGTTGCTGATGCTCAAGACCAGTACTGAGGTTCCCAGGAGCTGATCTCACAGTAAAGGCAACAATTACACAGAACGTATGTGTGACTACACAGCATTTTAAAAGTTCCACCCAGCTTTTTATTAGTGCTTTAGGTGCTGTTGCAAAAGCCACGCTCACCGAGTGAGCAGAACCTGTGCTGAATTAATAACACGGTATTTGCTCTTTCGTTTACGTTTGGGTTCAATCAATTTTTCAACTTCAGCTCTCTAGAATAATACTGTACAGCCTATAACAAATAAGGCAGTAGAGAGCTATGCAATTATAAGAATCTATGGATTTGTACGTTGTTTGAACCACAGCAACAACTCTTCATGTTGACTCCAATAACATTCAATTAGCTCTAATGACTCAAAGTTTCAATGCTTAACCCAATGCCTCTCTAAGGATAAGCTTGCAAGGAGGTGTGGCTACTAGCTGGTAAAATATACCACCATCCGATCAGGACAAATTATTTGCAAAACATAACTGCCATAAAAAGCTAAAATGAAAGGTAAAGTGACAGAATAACCGCTGCTAAATTCTATTTTCAGCATTGTAATTGGGATAATATACCATAATTTATTTTAATGAGTAACAATTATGAAACGGTTTCTAGAGTTGCATGCAATTTCTTTCAATTATTAGTTATTAGTTGTTCACGCATAAATGTGTTTTAATATTGGTTTATCTGAGCTCTAGGAGGTGATTAAAACCTTTCAGTATATTAATTTTTTGTTTGTAGAGTTGTACGCTGCAGGGACAATTCTAGCACAAGGCGTTTCTAAGAAAGAGATCAGTGACACTTGAGAGAAATATTTCTTAAGTATTATGAAAAAATATGTAAAGCAATATGAGAAAGGTGTCAGAGAAAATCCTGATAGGGTTAACACTGAATTTTACTTTATCTAACTGCAGCTACAGTCTAATGGCCCCTGTCTTAATAAAATATTTAACTTAACCTGGTTGCAGAGTGACTTATTACACTACATATTTTTTCACTTTATTAGGATAAAGAAGTATTAGCATGGGAGGTAACGCTAACAAGCCTAGACATTGCTTATGTTGTCAAAGAATAGGTTCACATCTCAGAGGAATGTAAAGACCTAGAGCAACTGGCATCTCTGTAACTGAAAAGGCATTCTACTTATCCTACCGAAAGCAGGCTATTTTGTGCTAAGAGGAACGGCTTTTAACAACTAACAGCCTCTCTGCTATCAGTCATTCTCATATAGCACAATATTTATTGTGCTTGTGCTTATCCAACCTAGAGGGAAGGAGAGGGAAAAAAAAAAGAAAAAAAAATGCTGAACAATTCTCTTCAGGAGGCAAACATTAACCTCACCTGAACACAGTGTATTTTAACCTCACCAGTATGAATTTCACGAGAATCAATGCCTGTTCTTGCAAATTCAGCCATAGAAATGTTCATAACCACGGTATCATAAGAGATCTTGGTAGAGAGATTTATTTTTTTTACTTAAATTATTCTGTCAGATTGTATGTACGTTCTTCAGGTCTTCATGCATCCAGAAACTTAAGAATAATGAATAAACCTTTGAAGATTCTTTATGTTGTTGCACTGTAGGCCATTAAAATTAGGTTAAACTGCTTCAAGAACTGTGGATATTTCTAACCACTGTGCATATGTTGCTTTTGCTACATTTAAAAATCTATTTCTTATTCCAGTTCCATTTAGCCACCAAAACAATAACTTCTCACTATAATTAATAATTATTTGCGGCAACCATCTTTCAGGACATTAAATAAGGCATCATGACTTACAAATCCCTCCTAACTACAAGCAGTCTTTGTGGCAGCTGGATAATAAAAAAAAAAGTCAAATAGCCTTAAATTTCAGTGTCCCATTGCCCTGCATTTCAGTAGAAACTGCCAACTTTGCTTCTTTAAGCTCCACAAAAATTCTTGGTACTTGGATCATTTTTAACTATCAGAAAAAGTAAGGAGCTGTTTCATTTTACTGTTTCTAAACAAATTAAATTTTGTCTAGTGAAGACTGCTGTGATCAGCACGAAGGTTTCGTGCATGCTATTTCTCAGGGTGTCGAGGATGAGTTTCCATGAGGATTCATTACTTGTTTTTCCCTTGCAATGAAGCAAAGCCTATTTCGTACAGATGCAAGGTTAACTAAATCCTTCTTAGACAGCAGCACAGAGTACACGAGCAAAGCAGCACAAGGAGCATTACAGTCTGCATAATAAATTTATTGAAGCCTTTATTTTCCTGTACATTCAAAATCTTTTCTTTTCCTGCTGAAGATTATATTCATCCTGAAACATTACCCTTCAAGTGTTAAAATGACAAGTGCTGATGAAGGTAAAGCTGATCAGCTGCAAGACTCCCACTGCTGAACATTATAAAGTTTCTGTTGTTCAAATAGCTCAGTTAATTATCCAAATGTGAAGGATATCAGGAGGGGACCTGCTGAGCTTTACAGCTGACTTCCAGGGAATTATCCATAATAGAGCTGTTATAAGAAAATTATGACAGACCCAATATACAGGGACCTCTGCTTACCTCTCTTGAGGATTTGTGCGGGACCTTATAATCAGAGTTAGGACTTTCCTCAGAATCAAAGGGAAGTTACATTTTGCAGGGGAAAAGCAGTCCAATCAACCTCATGATGTTTTATCACATAAACCCAGAGAGGATTCCAGAGTCATGCATGTTAATTGCCTGCTGCAAAGATGACCGGCATCGCTCTGGTGCCAGGGACTACTTTCTCAAATTTAGGTTCTTAAAATGCCTATCATGCTCTGTCCACAGTTAAAAATGTAGTCCTTGCTGCCTCTATGCACATTTTTTGAGAAGTCGTATGATGCCATTACTTTAAGCATTCATAACAGATGTTTGTGTGGCAACATGTTGTAAAACTGGGACAATAGAGTTCCACAGCCAAAAAAGTTGGGGTAATGAAGCCTCAGTGACAAGTAAAGAGTGTGAAAGAATAAGTAGTATTGAGATGAACTGCATAAAACATGGAATCTGCTAAAATGAGCTGCTAGAAAACTCGGACCTTTGGTAAAACCGGCTGGTGCTGCAGCAGCTAAAGCTCTGTAACTCTATTTCACAATCACAGTCACTTGGTCTAAACCAAAAGATATTAACTCCAGCTCTTTCTTCCCTTCCCAGAAACCGTAATTTGTGTACATAGCACACTGCTGGCTACCTCAGGGACTGGAAGCACAATAGTTGTCTCATCTCATCTCGCTTAGCAAGGCTAATATGCCTTGTTATTTTTTAGTGTTTCCAATAATGGCTCCCCAGTATAGCTGCACAGCACTGCCTTCACCTGCGTGGGCGTGCCCTGCCTGGAGAAAACAGCATAGACTGGTGATTAAGAGACAACAGAGAAAACTGAAGGCATTAAGGAGGGCCCTACTGAGAAGTTAATACTTGAAAATAAACAGAGTTAGTTTATCCAGAGTAAATAGTTAATTTTCCACGACATATAGCGGGAAATAATAGTACTGTCATACACCAGAGTTCACCATTGTAATTATGTAAGTCTTTTTGAAAGGTCTTTCAGCATAGCATCTAGACCCTATCAATTAACAATTTCTAGACATTTTGTATTTTTTCCAGACGTTAAGTATCTCTCTCTGAAATATTATTTAACTTTGCAGTAAAAGTTCTAAGCAGGTGGACCTAACAGCTTCTACAAAATAACATGCAGCAGAATGAGCAATTTTGGGTGCGATCCATATCAGTGAAAGTTATGCCGTGCACTTACTACCACAAAGTCATAAGTGGGATTGTATAATAATGGAATAGTAATGGAAATCACATTTCCATAATTAAGATAATCCATATTCTCTAGTACCACAGGTTAATTTGCAAAACTAATTTGATGTGATAAATGGCTATAAAGTTGTCATCCAACTAATCAAATCCAAAATCATGGAAAAGTGTCTCTACTATAACCATTCTATTTATTTTTTTTCTTCCTTCTGTCTTTCCTTTTTTTTTTTTTTTTCCCAGCCTTTAAGATTGGAAGCTACATAAATTTTCCTACCAAATTCTTCAGCAGTAAGATTGGAAAACAGACATCATTATCCTGGCTACAAAGTTGATGTGGCTATACTCCTTCCAGCACTTGTATTGTGTTGGTCACACCATCTTTCATGAGAACGTTGGCTCATGAGCCCTGAACTTCAGAATCAGATCAAGATTCAACATCCTAAGCACTAATGGTATTGCCTTTGAAAGTTTTATGCCAAATTTAAGAGCTTAGTTTTAGTTATTTTTAACCTCTCCCAGTTGTATTTCCATGTACTTCTGCCTGTCCTGGCAAAACATTCAAGCCTGGGAATGACCATATTCCTCAGCAAAACAGAGAGTTACCACTGGACCAACTTTAGAAAAAGCATCTTAGAATCAAGCCAAACACAAACAGCAGCCGTGAAACACATCAGAGATTTGCAGTACTCGGGGAAAATCTGCAAACCTTCATAGAAACAATATTACGGTTTCCTAACAGTGTTATATAAACATATGCTCACATCTATTTTTGAACTTAATTTAGTAAAACAGTAAAACAGGAATATGAAAGTGACACATCAAAGCACAGACAGAGGAGCTTCACTCAACTCTTCTGTTTCTCAGTTTAAACTGACTCAAAAATACGTCTCTAACTGAGCAATAGATTGACTAAACTAATGCCAGGGCTGCTGCTCCTCTATCTGTGGTCTCGCCACAGATCGATGAGGAGAAAAACTGGAGATGTATGTCTCTAGCCAAAACATCACAAAGTATACCTCTAGCTATTACCATCCATCTGATTCCCCTAAACGACAAGTCCAATGTATTTATCTTATTTTCAAAAGTTAATTTGTAGAGAGCAAGTAGAGCTCCTTCAACCCAGAGGAACAATGTCAATTTGACTGACTGCAAATTCTTCCTTACGGAAAGCCCCTCAAGTGTAATTGCAACAGCATGGCACATGGTTTTAAAGCAGTGACTTTTCTAGGAATAACTCTCCTCATGCTCATGTTCTTACAGGAATCCTTTTCTTACTTAGCTTACAGCAGTGTCTTCAAGGCTTCAGTCTCTGGTCCTACTCATACTTGAATGTTTTTTAACTGCTTGTCTTTTCTTGCTATAACAATTCCACTCTCTCTTTACTCATCTCTTTGTTATTATACAGCACTTAATATACAGTATTTGCATATAACACCATTGAGGTATTCTATATTTTGCTGTTACAATAACTTCATAAAAGGCATTATTTACTGGGTCGTACTGTCTACTTCACGGATCATGCAGTATTTTGCAATTCAATTGAAACTATAAAATCACAATTTTAGAAAAAAAAAAGCAAGCAATCTTTCTGGAGGAAAAGAACCACACCCCAGCAGTGAGCTTCATAGTAAATAATCCTGGGTGATCCATTACCCAAAGCACTTAAGAAATGCAAGATATTTATCAGATTTTGTATTACAACCCCCAGACAAAGCCTTTAAGAGTATCGAAACCTGAAATGTTCCTGATGCTATTAAGAATATCTTGGCTGTTTTAACAGTGTCTAATTGTAATGGATATCTCTTTAAACTCTGTCTACTATAAAGAAGTATGATTAGCTATTTGTTCCCTGAGCCTATATATGAACTGTTCCTCCTCAATAACTTCTTATTTAGAATTGCATTGCCAAACTTCTGTAAAGTACGTTGTAAAAGCAAACTTCCTGAGACATGTGCACATTAATGCCTTGTCAAACACAGGCTCTGACATTGATGTAATCTGCAAAGAAACACCTCAGCTGCCACTGTAGGTTAAAAGCCCAAAGTTTCAGGTTCGGCCATTATGAAATAAGAAAAGGGGTTACAGCAGGAAGTCTTTGGTCTATGAAAGAAGCAATCACAGTCTACTGTGAACATCTTGAGGCTAGGAAACCATTTAGCTAACTAAAACTTGTAGTTGTCTTAAATGTAAAGAACATGCCGTAAATATTTGGAACATAAAGCCATAGCTAAAACCAGTAGCATATTCTCACTTCACCCCATGATCTCCGGAGCATTGGCTTGGCGTCTCACTTTGTCATCAAATTTAGAGGATTAATTGATTCTTCCTTTCAACAGTTGAGTCAAAAACCAAAATCAAACTACTTCCTCTACACCAAAAAAAAAAGTCAGGGGTGAAGAGAAGTCTAGACAATGGATTTTAATAAAATATTATGTACTTATTGTTTCCTAAACCTAAGTCATAAATATGAAAATTCTGCATTGCATAAAATATTCATATTATTTTAAAGTTAATTTTCAATTCAAACAGTAAGAAGGATAAAGCTGCTTTCACAGAATTTCCTGAATCTCTGAAAATGAATCCTTAGTATTTCTATTCAATAGCCCAGTGATCCAAGTATTCATTCACTCAGAACATGAGGCCTTAAAGTTCAATTTCTTCATTCACATTAGTGAAATGGAGCTCAATTTTCCAGTGGCTCATGAAAGTGCTTTACTTGCTGAGCTATTTGTTATATGTAGATCATGACACTAGGAAGCATTGTCTTAAATGCTGGGCAGACAGAATGTCTTTGCATATTACAGTTGTTTTGTCCTACTGAAAGGAGAAAGGAAATTTTGACTTTACTACCTGCAGTCTGGCAGATTGTGCATTCCGGCGCAGTAGCTATTAGAAGACCAGTGAAGACCAAAGACAGTAAGCTAAAGAAAAAAAATTGCAGCAACCCCTGGTTTTAATTTAGCCAAGCCCTGACAAACACCAGCCTTCCCTGTTCTATGAGATCATACCCTTTTTAAGAGAACCTCCTCTTGATTTCTTTACTCTTCGCAACCTGTTCATTTCTTGTAACTCAAGAGAGTCGCAGCATTGTTATTGTGACCATAAAATTAATTCTAACAGGAATGTCTGCAAAGCCATTGGTGTTTCCAGTGAAATGCATCTTTTTGCTCTTTTTTCTAGAAGTACAGTTCTTTATTGTAATCTGTCCCCTTCGAACTGAAACATCTCATTTTCAAGCATCACTGTAAGTAAACAGGGTCTTCTGAAGCAACAGACAAGGCTTTCATGAGAAAGAATTGTATGGCTGCTATATTTCCCAAGAGACCACACAAATTATTTCTAAAATACACCCGGTATCCGCCATCGAGGAGAATAAAAACCCAGCAGTTTCTCATGAAACATGGTCTCTGGAGGGCCAGTTCTCAGGGTTGCTTCTGTGTTATCTAGCTAGTTTTTCATACTAAATTCCCAAAACTGAGATTGATTTTAATCAACTTTTTTTTCAACTCATTCTACATTCGCTCAGTCCCTATTTTTATTTATTTATATTTTAAAGTCCAGTGATTTTGAGATATTGCCTTTCACATTTATAACCTCAAGGGCATCTGAAGTTCTGATGACATTGCGATCACTAGACTTTAGATGACTCTCAACTTTTATCTTATTTATCATCCTTGTCTTATTTCCCAGCAATATTAGGAGTAAGTACAAAACAGCCTGTACTTTTACTGGATAGTCCACAAAATGTATCAGAAGAGAGTCCTGTATTACCTCCAGGAAGAGGTACCCTTTCTTATCAATTCCATAATTGCCTGTCCAGTCAATATTAACTAATTGAATTTCCAATGATTAATGATCTATCCTTTTTATAGGCTTTCCTTATCTTCGTTTTCTTTTGAAATCTTGCCTAGGAGGTCTATACCAATTTTCAGTGATTTTCAGGTTTTAATTTGCCTATCTTTCATCTTCATCTAAACTGTCTCCACTCAGGTGTCTAAACTACATATGCCATTTATTTCTTTTGTCAAGTAAGGTTCTTCATACATATTGCCATATGTCTTTCTATCCTGATGTGTCTATGCCTTTTACTATATATATTTATCAAGGCCCTTCAACCTTTTATTCTGTTTCTTGGGACACATTTGCAAAACGGATATTAGGAACAAGATACACTTGTATACCTAATTAACATCCTACTTACAGACATCTGCTTTCGTAAGAAAGCTGGCAGCTCCGCACATGTGTCATCAAAAAGTACTCTGAAAATAGATGTATTCCTGAAGAAATGACGTACTTCATTAAGCATGGTTTCGCTGGATAGTCTCGTTCTGTTATTCAGTAAAGCTGCAGCAATCTCATTTGAAAAATCTGATCTTAAATTCCTTAATGTCAGGCAGTCATATCTGAAAATCATCATATCAACAAGTCTGTGCTGCAGTTCTTTCTGTGCACGCTGGGATGAAGAATGCTTTCCTGCATCACCTGTAAAGTTAAATTTATAATTGGTATAGAACATCAAAGATATTTTCTACATGATAGCAGCACTATTTATTGAGTCAATGACTAATGCAAATAAAGCAGCTTTTGTAACCGAGAACGATTACACTATCATTAGTCACAGACTAAGCCAGAAAGATCTGACCTCTCTGTGTGTTTATACTATTTGGGGCTAATTTTACCCTAATGGCATGAAGCAAGATTAAGTCAATGATAAAGACTTTTCACTACAAAAAATTCCATTTCATTCAGAAGGTCAAAAGACAATGGAAAACAGCAATCAAGTCCATTCTACCGTACGTGCAGCAAGTACCCGGGGCCGCCAGCATTGTAACTTCTGCTTTGGTGCATCATCCAGGCTACCTGCAGCAATGCATGGAGTAATTTCAGCCTGTAGAGCTGCCCAAGCAAAGCAGAAACCTGAACTCTTGAGACGACAGGCTTGCCTCTGATAGAAGTCTGTTGAATGTCACTAAAAGATTTAGTGTCACTTACCTGAGCCACTTATGTAAGATTGCACAACGATACCTTGATTTGTTTAGTTGAAAGCTTTGATACTTTTTACATCTATCACCTTGGAAACAAAATGTGAATAGGTGGTTGTTCCCTTTAAAACATGAGAAGTGCTGGCTTTATAGCCTTGACGGCTGACGCGCTCGCTCTTCGTAGTCATTGACATGTACAGTTTAGCAGGAAAAAGTTGGAGCTTTTGTTTTTACTGTCCTGCCAAGATGTCTCAGTTCTGATCTGGAAAGAAGCTGCAGAAGAGGGCACACGCTTACTTTCCTCCCCCTAACTCCCTTCTCCCCCTCCACAATTTCCTCCCAAGTAGAGTAGTATCATCTGTGATCCTCTTGAAGTTTTTGTGATACAGGGGAAAGATTCCTAGTTCATACTTACAAAAGCAAGTAGTCAAAATGCAAGAATCTCTTTTTTTTTTATTTGCTATATATCAAATGAGCTGAAATAAATCTTATAATGCCAATGGGAAAAAACACCTGATAATTTTGCACATCGTCAAATTATATTCTATTCAAATTGATAACTATAATTTAAAAAATACTTAGTCTATACTCAGGCCCCAAAATTGAAACTTAAAATTGTTTTGAAATCACTTTAATCATAAATAACATTCAACAGGGAGATGTCTGCAAGGTTTACTGCTTCACAGCCTCTACAATAGACAGCTGGAGACATAAATACATGCATGGAGAGTGGGAAGGAGTCATCCCACATGACTATTTTGTGCTGTGTGACCTGGACAATTTGGACCAAAGGCCTGCTAAATTGCCTGGGAAGCCTCACCTCAGAGCTTCCGCTGGAGATTTTGCACTTCTTCCTTCTGTTGATGCAGCGAAGAAAACAAGGCACAGCCAGATTCCTCCTCTGCCAGCCGCGGACACATTTTCGGTCGGTTACAGCAAACAGCCGAACTTAAACCAGCCTTAAAGCCAGCAATGGTCAGCCCTCACCGAAACTGCAGGAGGACAAAAGAAGCATAAAGATCAATCTGCTGCATATAGATTACTGTGTTATCATTTAAATAACAGATCATGCCCCAGAGTGTATCCCCATTACAAATATTTAAGCCAGTAGAAGGAAACATGAACTATTCAGTGTTTAAATGGTGCCACCAGTAGCATTTCTGGACATAAAAAAACCCTAGGAATATATATTGAACATCCTGTGAAGTGCTAGTAGCCTTTGTATATGTACCTGTCTCTTCTTCACCTGAAACAGTGATTGTACAAGACTACAGAATAGTAACCAGGACCCTCTTCAGCATAAACTCAGACTGATTTGGGCACATGGGATGCTCAGGAACGAGGTGTTCTCCACCGCAGAACACTTGTTGCTAGATTAGATCATTTCTGCTGATATGTGAGGTACTCTTCAGGAATAGAAGAGGTGATTAGTGCTATAACAATCCAGCTACCCTAAAGTAAAAAAAAAAAAAAAAAAGGGAAAATAGAGTAGACCAGATACAGGCCAAAATTTTGGAGGTGATTTGAAAATTTTTTCAGTTCCTTTAGTGGAACAGAAATGTCTGCTAAGTTTAAGAAATCCCTCACACATATTACACATATATTAAGCATGCACTGAAGTACCCAGACTAACAGCCCTTTTTCCCTGTGTCCAATCACTCCCCCTCTCTCCCCACAATCCCATCAGAATGATAAAATTAATGCAAAACTACTTGTTACTAAATGCTTATATTTGCAGACAGCAATTCGCCCAGTTCTGGAGGCCTGGCAGCAAGTTAATGAGCTTTGAGCATCCAATAACGGAGATAAAACTGACCCAGAGAAACAACGGAGCTGTCAGGCTGTCATTTCTAACTGGCAGCATAATGAAACCTATAACAGAGGGCAGTTAAGAATAAATGCACAATAATAATCTGCTTGGAAATAACAATCTAACAATCATTTTCCTTATTTAAGGATAGCCCTCCTTAACTCAGTGAATTGTTTATGTATTTATTTATTTGACAGACATGTAGCAAAGGCAGTAACCACATGGAATAAATGAGTACATATTTGGCTTTTTTTTTTTTTTTTCAGGGCACGGCAGTATTTAATTTTAAAGAGAAATTCTCCAGGAGAATAATTAAATCCATGCAACTCAAGTATGATAGCGACAGCAGCTCTCACAGGGTTGAACAGTATTTAAATATATACTGTTCAAATTCTGACCTCAGTGCTCCCAATACGAAGATGACAAAAAATAAAAGTACATAACTGCTGAATACGAAATCTATTGTTTGGATATACTCTGAACACACAAAAAAATAAGGATGTTCATTACAGAGAGGATGTGGAAATTGCTCTCCCATTAGAAATTAATTTCTCCTCCAAAATCTGAGTCAAGGGGAGGAAATGAACTTCAATTCCTTCGCTCCCAAAAAGGAAAATTTGCATTTATTTCCTCAGGTGTGCTTAGCATTCAATAAACCCTCCAGTGGGTCCCAAGGCATCAGCTCCTCCAACACATCTCTCTATGTCCCAGGGTTTCTAATGCACCCAGCGTCCAGTCTGCAGCAGACAGTGGGAAGAAAGCCTGGGTGCAGGTTTCAGAGGACCCGTGTGCTCTGGAGGAAAAGCGCTGGGGTGGCCCCTGCACAGACAGAATTTGGGAGCAGCAGATCTAATTGATTGCTTCAGTGTATTGCAGTTGTTTTAAATATCCAGCATTAAACATTCAAGGGGCTTTTAGGCTCTCTTATTCAGCATACATTTGAAACAAAGGAAATAAACAGAAGCTGTTATAGTACAAGTCTTGTTTCTTGCTGTAAACTGATACTACTAATGCCAATTTTTCACCGCAGACTGTAACTCTCATCACTGACAATGGATTAAAATGCTCTTTGTCTCAGCTACAAAATTAAGAAACCATCTTTGTACAGTCCAATTTCTACAACAGATCTAAACCTTGGGAACACAATATTTAATGTAGCAGAGCTGTATATTTAGTAGGAAATGAATTCTGGTAGTGCATAACATGGGAAGTGCACGCAGACGTTCTCGAAGCAAGATGCAGTCTCCTGGTCCCACAGCTTTTATTGGAATGAATGAAAGACAGACACATGAATTACCACTGGGCACCAGAGCTGTGAGCCTGTATCCCCACTCCCAGGACCTCGCAACCTTCCAGTACTGTCAACAGAAAGACCCTTACCGATTATCCTGCTACTCTGGGCTGCCATTATCTCTGGCAATATTGAGAATAAAAGGCGAAAAACATTATCACTTACTAATATTATAACTAGAGATTCCTGTAGACTCTGCTTTTACGAGACAAGTACACTATAAGAATGTGGGATTTTTGTTTGGTTGTTTTGGATTTTTTTTTATATGATGTTCGTTACTCCTGCAAATACCAGGGCTTAGAAAACAGATGCGTCCTATCTTTTTAAATCTAAGAAGGTTGTTCTTGCAGTTCGTACTTGGCTTAACGTCAAATATCATAAGCCAGGATGATCTTTACTTGTGCACAAAAGTACTCTTGAAAGATGTGGTCTTTTCGGCTTCCATTCTTATTTCCATTGCTGTTATGAAACACCTGTTATACACAATGCTACGTTAAGTAGAAAAACAAAGTACAAGATATTTTCGAAGTTGTAGTTTCTGTTGGTTTTGGGGAAGTTTTAGATTTCTGGTTCAGACTGCATAGAATAAAATTTACAGCCTGGTAAACAGGGGCCAGTGTCAGAAAAAATGTCCCCACACCGCTGCAGTTGGAGAAGTCACAAAACAGTTTTTGCCATCATTGCCGACACTAGTCACTTGTTTTAGTTTAGTCAAATTTGTTTTCCCCTTGAACAAACTAAGAGCTGCAACTGCACAGAGGTTTCTTTTCGCTTCCAGAACTTAAACAAGCTGAATTTTGAACTGTAATATGAACTGAATAAAAGACAGTTACATCTTCCTTAGCCCCCGCTGATTGGAATCTGAATCTTCCTTTGCCCTATGACGGAAAAACTTTGCCGATATTTCTCCCTACATGATACAGGAACATTTTCAGAGTTCCTTTGCTCATCGTGTTTCTACATGTGACACCCCTATACATTTTAAAAAGCAGTAAGCCTGGATTTCAGGGTCATTGTGAAATGCCAAAAGAGCTACTGAGAATACTGAAAGTCCTTCTCTCTACCAGTAGCTTATGCGATTTATTAATCAAAGCTACCATGAATGTTTGTGCGTCTAATTTCACATGTCCTAAAATGGAATATTTAGTCTCTGAACATGTTCAAAAGTAAAGAATCATAGAAAAATAAGGAAAAAAAAAAAAAATCTTAAAACTGAAGCTTCTAGAAGGAAGATAAATAAAGATCTTTCTTTTCTATCTTTAACACAAGCTTTAAAAATACAAAATACTTAGATTCATATCCTCCCCCTGTGTGAGATGGCCCACCTTGGTGCTTTATGCTAGACTGAATCTCTCATAAATGCATTGATATATGGAACTTGGTATGAACTGCTTAAATAGTAACTGTATTGGATAGCAAAAAGTAAAAATAACTACAATCTAGTGTGCAGGTCACTTGCATAGTAGGTGGAATATGATGGGTAAAAGCTGCTGAAAGGAGATCTGAAACACAGTCCTTTATTTCATAGGAGAATACCCTAACCTATGAGATATTGAGGGAGATGAGCATAAATTACCATTTTCACTCTATGGCAGTTTTGTGAAAGTAGTCTTTTATTTCCTTCACTTTTATTGCTACTGTTGAAATACTCAGAAATATTTCAAAATACTGTTTCAGCATCACATTCTGAAAGCACATTCTTGAGGAACAAATAATGTAAAAGAAAAAATATCATCCAGGTCAACCCCTCAGCAATCTGATTGCCTTGTATCATCCCACTGTCTGGTCAGTGTCTAAAATAAGCTTCAAAAATTTTATAGCATATACAGCTTGGAGTGCACAGCAAAAGTGGTTACATAGTAAGACTGCATAAAAAGACTGTATGTTCACTCCTCTGTCACTCTCATAAACCAATTGATTATCGTGGGAAATTTAATTTAATTTTAACCTGACTTTAAATTGAAGCTAAAACTACACTATCAATATTCAGAAAGGTGGGAAAGCCCTTAATTCTAGGCCAGAAGATGTGGATGACATACTTGCACAGATTTTAGGAACATCAGAATTTTCATTAGCTTTTCCTTGTTGTTTTCACTCTTTTTTTTCAATTTTCATCCATGTCTTTGATCATTTTCCTCTGTCCTCTATTAACTTAATTTTTTCAGGTTATCTTCCATCTTGTCTTTGCCAAATTTAGCGTTAAATTCTCCCTTAAATAAAATGCGAATTAAGTTTTGGCTCCAGATCTGGGAATCTTAAAGTTCCATGTCTGGAACTAGGCAATACAAATCTGTGCATCTCTCCCATAAATACAGTATGTCACAGAGAATAGAAAATGTTCTACTATTTATTTTTTCTTCCTATTGAACAATACTGGTAATCCAACATGAAAAATCACGCCATTTAACATTTCCACAGCAACAGATGATGCAGTTTCAGGGAAGAATACACATAGTTTTAAAGTCTGTAGCTATTTCCTCCTTACTTATTGACCTAACTCTGTTACGTTCCACTTACCACTCCAAGTTTGTGATCTTGAGATGGCATCATGGAAGAAGTTGAAAAAATGTTGAGCGTTTTTCTTCTGCTATAATCTGAATACAAAAAGGAGCATTAATATTCCTTGAGAGGTCTTTTACTCTGTTTTGACAATATCATTCTTGGAGCACTATCATCAATTCTCTTCAAAAATATCTTATTGCTGGAAAGGCAAAGAAAAAAAATAATTGCATTGATCTTGGTGCTGTAAATATGAGTTATGAATGACAGCCTGAGAAATCCTAATCGATATAAAGAGAGAGCTTTAAAGATCATTTAATTGAAGCAGAGTAAGTAGAGAATCTTACATGGTTTAAATAATGTCAACAGAAAAGTTACTGTTTTCAGCTCGGTACACATGGTAAGACTGAGAGTCATAAGTACCTAATACCATCTCAGGAATTTAGTAGTGGGTAAAGATTAAAGCTTACTGTCTCCACAGGGTGCTGAGCTCTTGATTCATGTTTTTTATGACATCAAGTCTGGATTATTGTAATACCCTGTTTGTAGGCCTCTTTGATACAGTGGTTTGCCGTTCGCAAGCTTCAACATGCACAGATTATAACAACTCAGATTCTCAGTGGAATTGAACTGTATCAACATCCTACCAGACCTGATTGCCTTTCTGTCAGATTTAAAATGATTTTTAAAACGTGTATGTTACCTACTTTTTTTTTTTTTTTTTTTTGAGTATTCAGTGACTCTTTTTCAACTTCTTTTTTTTTTAGGCTAAGTTAATGATTTCTCATTTTCTCTGTGTGCTCCGTATTATGGTGACAACTGTTCTATTGGCGACAGACTCTGAAAGCAGATGTGCCCTCAACGTAACACGCAATATGGAGAGAGAAGGCACTCAGACTGGGATAAATATTGTAAAGCCTACAAAACAGATTTCTTCATGTATGTTTTGTTTTGTTCTCCCATGTTTCAGAGTACGTCTGTGGTGAAGTAACTCTGGGAACTTGAGGTGTATAAGATAATTCAGTCTTTTAAAATATACTTTTAACATTTCTCATTAGGGAACAGTAGATAATAATTCATGAATCTATACGAATTACCTATACCAACTATGTATTCTAATGCATGAAGACAGTAAGTTAATGAACTCACTGTACTACACAGAGTTTCTGAAAAATCATGGAAATGGGAAAAGATAATAAATGACTGAAGAAAAAGAATTCCTGTTGTTAGTAGTGATACCTTGAAGGAAAAGCCGTAATTTTATTAATTGTCATTCACTGTATCTGTTCTCATCATGAAATAAATACTTAAACTAGAAAAGAAACTCCAACAAATATTTAGGCTTAATATCAAGAGAATATAGCACTCCAAAGATGACTGTAAATTTCATTATAAACTCTTGTAGCTAAATACATAACAGTTCCTTGAATAGGCAGGCAATACCAAAACAACACATATTGTAACTCCAGCTTTGAAAAGAAGTGTACATAACCTGGAATGTGAGCAAGGATTGAGTGAAATCTAATATGAAAAAATTTAGTGTATTAAACAACTAATTACAGTATTTCAGTGAGTCAAAAGGTTTCAAAATCAAAACCTAGGAGACTACTATGAAAGTGATTCTATTTCTCTGCTTGCTTTCCAGACTAGGTTCTCCTTTAAAAGCCTAATTCAGCATGATCATGCTGAATTATCCTCTAAGATTTACATCGGAGTAACTGAATGCAATACTGTAGACAAGCAGCTTTTCCATACTGATTTTCTTGGGCAATCCCTCTTCTCTACCTCTTATTCCTTGTTTTTATAAAAATACAGATTTACTGGGAAGTTTCTTCTTCCTTCTCTTTGTTCTTTTGCCAGTTCAACTGTTTTTCTTTGCTATAGCACTGAGTACATTTCAAAATGCGTTTCATTGATGTGTCTGCTGGATCTGTTGCTTATACAAACTCAGGTTATTTATTACCTTCCTGCACTGAACTGGACAAGCTTCTGAGTTACAATATGCTGTTAAAAATGAGGCATATGAAGTGTCTTTTACCCAAAGTTTTCAAAGATCTATCTAAATGTTGATCAGTTGATACAATAATTGACTTTAAAAACTACTCGTCCATTGAAGAATAAGATTTCTATCAAAGTAATTCATAAACTAGCTATTTCACAGGATCATTCAGGGTTGTTTTTTTTTTGTTTCCTGTAACATGATATCAAAACTTTTTAAAAAGGAAAAGAAAAGGAGAAAGGAGGAGAAAACCCTGCTTGCCTGTCTTCTCTCCTTGACATACTTCAAAAGATACATGCTCACTTTTTAAAGAAAATAGCAGGCTCGGTACTGAAAATCCCTATTAAAGGAAGGAATCTCCAGGAAGCATCGTATAAGATGTGTAAGAGTGGCAGACAGATCCATGTCATGTCCTCACCATTTCCTATTGGCTGGTAACACTGTATTTCAGCTGCTTTTGTTTCTTCTGTGGAGGTATTAAGACACTGATCTTTCTCACACTGCACAAAGAAGCAGCGTGACAGAGTCTGCTTACAAAGCAAATGCCTAAACAAGGGACGCGATGGCATCGCATATTCTTGTGCTGAAGACCCTTTGGGGTTCTAGGTATTCAGTACTCATTCAGTATTATTTTATGCAACTGAATTTTGGGTTTATTTTTTTGACAGCAAGATAATTTACTAAGTGTCTCTCTGGCTTTGAAGTCAGTGCTCTGCTTCTGTATCAGTTCAGTTGCCAGCACTTTAAGTGACATAAATATTAACAGGAACTACCACAGTAAAAGAAAGCCAGAAAGACAACAGATTCTTCCGGCTTCTGGTAAATTCTTTGTGCTTCTGAGGCAGATCGAAATATTAACTCCTAGAAAGGAGATAGGGCTGCTACTCACAATCCATTGGGTCAGCAAATCCAGAGAGCTGAGCAGCTAAATTATCGGGCAGAAGTAACACTACTCAGCTAGAGGAGACACTCAAGCACATTCTTTTTACAGCATATATTTTTTCCTTGGTTCAAATAGTCATTCTTTTACATTAACAGTAATACTGAGCGTGAAATTTGATATAGAAACATTCTCAAAAACAACCCCCACTTGGCTACAGTATCTCTCCTAAAATCTCTATGTTCATGAAACTGAGCTTCTTAATTATCCTCTTTTCAAATTCCACCTGATAATGTCCCTTGCAAGTAAAAGGCAGAGATTTATCCCCAAGTGTTTTTCCTTTTGCAGTACTCACATTCATTCTTCCTACTTAGTTCAAAAAGAAGAGAAGCAAATGGAGTCCAAAGTAATTTACCCTTTGGGCCTAGAATGCCAGATCTGTAAAACTGGACCAGCAATAAATTTATTTGTACTCTTATTCCAGATTCTACAGCGAAAGGACCTGTATTCTGGAGATATACATATATATGATTAATTGCAATAAACCAATGAGAAGTCTAGACAGCACATAACAACCAGAAAACAAAAGTGCTGTGACCAGTTACACAGTGCTGTATGTGAGCACAGGATACGTAAAGTATTCATTGGCATTTAATCCTGTGATCAATGAAATGCTTCCAGACTGAGAATCTCTTCTAAACATTTTTTAAATCTTAAATGTCATGATGAAAAAAGTGGGAAGGCACAGATTGCAATAATTTTACTGAAAGTGCTCAGACTAGTTAGGAGATAATTAAAATTAAGAAAAGAGGAGGAAAAATTGCTGGAAACGTGCTGCATTTATGTATGTGGATTAAATAAATCATTAAATATTAAGCTGATTTTCTTTAATTAAAATATTCAACAAACTTACCAGCTACTTACAGCTACTTATAGGAAAGATAAATGAAACTATAAGTGATTTACCTTTAAAGTAGGCAGAGACTTACTCTTATTCAGGAACTTCCATTAGATGCTATCATTGTTCAGTGGGGTTGGGTTAGAAATCAAACATATTGTTGCATGATAAGGAAGTAAACGTTTCAGTGCTAATGAGTATCTTAAAAATCTCTTCTAAGAGCATTCTGATATAGACTTTTAATTTAGCTTAGAATTCGTTCTATAGAAAACCCAAATTATTTTGCTCTAACGCACAACCACTATTCACAGATAACTCCTCCAAACTTAAGGACATTTTTTTCTCTTGCATTTTTTTTTCCCCAGAAATCACACCTGAAGCACACCATCAAAATTATGTGATATTGATGCTACTCAAGGAACAGATAACAAAACACCCTAATGTCAAAAGTCATTTCATTTTTCCATCAAGAAGAATGAGGCCATCTCTAAACATATTAAAATATTATTCACTTTGACAATAAAACTAGTTCCAAGACATGAACTATTGCTATATTAGAGAAGGGAAGCAATCAGTATTTTTCATCTTCTAAGAATCTCTATAATACAAAAAATCCATCATGTCTAATAGAATCGGTAAGTACCTGGAAGGCAAATGTCTTATTTCCAGTGTGAAATCTGGTTTGAAACAAGCACTTACAGTTAACTCACTTCTCTAATACCCAGAAAAGTCTGACCAATAATGAACGAATATTATCCATATCTTCTTCTGAAATGACATACATTTTGCATTACTGTTCCACGGTGCACTGTTGCACTATTAAAAGAGTCCTAAAGGGATATATATGTGGCTGCACTTAGGAGTTCTACAAATTGTAATATTTCCAAAGATTTTAACCTAAAGCAGTTAGTTGTTTAAAGCTGTTAACTGTTATTATCCACTTGCTATTATATTTTTTTTCCTGCTAATCTCTTGGATTTACTACAGTCTGTTACACTAACGGCAACATTTGTGCTATATATACTAGCTGCATTATATAGAAGGATTTTTAAACGTGCTTCCTGACAGATATCAAATCAAGCAATATGAGTGATAAGAATACAATTTTATGCATTTCATTATGAAAAGCGTTGTTTTGACCGAGTGGTAATCATCCCTCATGGATTTAATGAAACATATACTAAAAATAAAATACGCAGTGGGATGTTGAATAAACTTTTAAATTACTTTTATACATACCAATCAAGAACTGCAGTACTTTAGCTGCGACAGGCTGACCCTTTATCTGTCAATATTTAAATTGCTGCTGCTCTGTATCAGTTCTAGTAGTTCAGTGATCCTCACAGAGACCACTGCAGTCTGATGTTTGGTATGGTGCATCCAATCCCTCTAACTTTATGCATCAAGAAGCTGGATTACTGTGATGAACTTTCTCTTTACTTGGGAAAGACAGAATTGTCTCTGAAGTAGGGACAATCATTTACCTTTCACTTCAGACATAGTCAGAACAGCCACTTAATATTGTTTACTTACCTCACTGAAAAGCAACCTGTAGATACGTTGAGTTCATGCTTCCTTTGCTCCTAAAACCCTCTGCTGTCCTACATGTCTAATGGAGTCGAGTTCTGTATCTCATGTACAAGGAAGTTTCTGCATCGTATCGTTTTCACAAGGAGAAAAAAGTGACTAAAAGTCTCTCGGTTCTCTCCCAGTGTAGTTCTCTGGACCTGCACTGAACAGGAGAAAATACAATCCTAATTTAATTTACAGGATTTGTTACCATTTACGTTTACTGTCAGTTTTACTACCAACACTAATTACCTAAGCCAGTGTGACTGTGTGAATCATAATTTGTGTTTTACATGCTAAAAAGGATTTAAAATATGAAATGCATCGAGATTAGTTAAGAGGTGGCTCTATTGTGATGCCAGAGACATACATCTTTAGACTGGTCCATCAGAGAGACTTCTTCAAGGTCTCTTTGTTGTATATTTTCTCTTCATAGCAACTTCCCATCACCATTACTAAAACAGGCAATTCATTACCATTAAAAACAAATCTCAAAATACCCAAGTATCTACAGTTTCCTGAAGATCACAAGTGCATTTTATTAGTGCAACAGATCATGATCTTGAAACAGCTTCTTTTCACCACCAGCCTGAGCTGTATTTGAATGGACATAAAAAGACATGTGCATCAACATCCTTGTCAAAGCCTCTGAACTATCTAGCCACTTTATTTAGTTAGGCTTTGAAAGCCTGTGGAATATTACTATTATTTTTGAAAACATGGCCTTAAATAATCCATTTTTATGGTGTACCAAATCAATTTTATTTAATTTAAAACTGCTATGTTCTTTGTTTGATGCATATCATTTTGCAAATATGCTCTGGTTAATGGGACTTTACAAAGTGCAAAATTAATGATCGGTTTTCTTATTTAAAGACCAGTAGCTAATGTCTCTTTTCTGTGTGAGAATACAAGCACAAAACCACAGCATTCAGGCTGAACTCTTAGTTACTATGGTGATATCATGAAGCATGGTAGCAAATGTTATTTTAAAGCATTCTTCCATTTCCTATTCAAATGGTTAGCACAAAGTATTCTCCAGTATATTTAGTTAATAGCAGATCGATGTCTTTGTTCCTCTCCTGCCAGGCAAACTATAGACAAAGAGGAGTCATACTGCTTAACAATATTGCTATGGGAGACTGGATTAAAATAATCAATATGGCTTTCAACACACGCTTTTCATTTTAAACAAAACTCTAAAATTCCAATTCTTGGATTGTCTCCTACCAGTAATTGTATTGGATTACATTATAACTATTATTTCCCATAGCAACTCGCTGTAGGAACACAGGAATTACTAAGCTAAATCAGATGCATGGTCCACCTTGTCTGACACTCTGTTCTTTGACTTCCTGATCATACATGCCCTACCAAAATGCAGAAGAAAACTTGTATATCAGGAGAAAGAGGTCAGTGAGATAGCCTCTGTGTCTGTCATGTTATATGGGGCTAGCAAAAAGACTAAGTATGGTTGCAACGCCAGAGCTATGTTGGGTAACTCACCACAGGGCCGTTGGATTAGCTGTAACTCTGAGTTAGATTGATTTAAGAGATTTCAATTCACAGGTGAAATCCAGTGTTTAAATCATGGAAATTCTGCTGGAATTGTAACTTAAACAGTAAATATGATAACGAAAGTCTTCCTCACTTTTAAAATCAGTTTGATGTCTATGAAACACTGCACCTTATATCTCAGGTACAATCAGATAGTCCTTGCCCTCTCAAATTCATCAAGTAAAGTAAAACTGTTGTTATATTTTTGTGGATCATGTGGCATCAGAGGTACAGTAAATGAACATAGCTCTGTGAAAACAAAAATAAAAAAAAAAATCTAGTGTGTATTTACTAAGGATTTATTCCTTCTTCTAATTCTACCACTATTTGCAATGCCAGTATTTTATAGTTGTGTGGTGACAGCATTGCCGGATCCTGCATTATCCAGCTTCAGTGCCAGCACTACTAAACAGTTCAGTGTCTAAGGAGCCATCTGCTGTTAACCCTTTCAAAGAAAGGGCCACTCATTTAGGAGGGCAAACTAGCCATCTAAACTCAACAGGCATTACTTCTTACTTTGCTAAAAACTGTATGAGTCATATATTCAACTATATGTATATAGGTAGAAAGAGATTAAGAAAGTAGCAGAGTAGTACTTAAAAAAACCACATCATTCTGTAGCATCATTTTGATTACTAAGTACAAAGGTAAAATTTTAAAATATTCAAATTTTCTAAAATATTTAAGATTTTCATAACTCCAGTGTATGTGCAATATCAGGAAAGCTTGCTGTTCAGAAAAATAAATTATTCTTGTCAAAATAAGGTAATAGGTGATTAAAATTCTCAAAGAAAGTTAATTTTTCAATAACATTACATTGCTCATGGTAGTTCTTATATTACCAATCCACTCTCCTCCTCTCTTCTAAGTTTTGAAGTACCACTTAAGGCCTCTCCTACAAGGAGCCTGAATAAAAAAGGTTGCTGTACAAGCACGCTCATTCAGTTACACGTCCTCTTGTTTTCTATATATGCCCCTAAAGTTTAAACTTTTCGTAAGTCACTGGTGATTTGGGGGTATCTGAACATGCTGTTTATAAAACTGTCATAATTTTAAATTATTTCACATATAACTGGGCATGTTTTGGGAGAAGGGAAACAGTCAAGGATGATTCATTGGAATTTATTGGTTTTTAGGGGCCAAATTTAGTGCAAAATTGCAATCAAATTATTTTCGCCAAGAAAACAAAAAGGAGGAAAAAAGGAAGAAAAAGCTGATTTGACATTTCTGATACTGCTCATTTTACAAAGGAATTTAATATATCTAAGTATGTATAAGCATTTATATTTATTTACACAACATTAGAAGTCAAGTATAGTCACAGGGAGACCAAAGTTAACTTTCTTACTCTGAGTGCGGCTGGGAAGGACTGGGACTCAGTGTTCCACCCTGAGCCAGCACCATGCCCCTGAACCATGGGATAACCAATAGCAGCACCTCTGCCTCAAGATCTCCTTGAGGAAAGCCCAAAATGTCCAAATTTCCTCTGCTTAGTTAAGAATGGCTGCACTAGAAATTCAGTAAGTCCTTTTAGGTTCTGTAAAACTTTTGACCCCTCCTTACTTTCAAGTGGGAAAGTATTAAATCAGTTTTGCATCCAAGTTTAGCCCCCTCAAGTCAAATTTGGAATGTCCAGCATGTTTGAAATAGAGTGACAACTATTTAATAATCCCACGTCACATGAGGTCGGTGATTTTAACATTTCACATGTCTATTAAACGCAAAGGAACCCCCTCCTTTGTGTCTAAGTTACTCCTCTGTAATTGATGTGGTCTAAAAATATTGTCCCTGCTTTCAGAGACTGGCCCTGTAACTCACAATTCATATAAAGCTTAATTTTACAAATTACAAAGGACTCAAGGTTAGACATAAGCTACATGATTAATTTTCAAACTGAAACTAGTATTAGTGACTTAAATTACATTACTGACAAATACATGTTTCTGTGCTCTTCTATTTTAGATCAAAAAAGACCCGGCAACCCTTAGAGCTAAAACCCCTAAGTAATTCCACGGAATTCAAGCAACAGAATTATATAAATGCTGCTGGACTGAGACCTTTAATTTGCAAACAATACCGGAATTGTTCTCCCTCAAGCACGCTATCAAATTATTTCATTTTTATTTTGTTGTAGAGATTCGCCAGTAATTAATCCTGAAAGACTTCCAGAAACCCAATTAGACCAAAAAAAAAAAAAAAGAGCTATTCATCTGAAGTCTGCCAAAATTTTAGACTGTTAACGTGTTAGGTGAATGGACAAATATACTGAAATTATGAGACAAGTTGTCATTTTCTGCAAGAATATATGCAATGCTCTGCTGATTCCTGTTAATATCTTACGATGTCCTTAAAAAAAATCGAGTCAGCTGTTCATCATATTTGTTCTCTAACTAACTAGTCCTTCTAGGCTTCATAGGAAAGGAAGTGATTCACAGGTTTTCTCTATAGACACAAGATCAAAATTAAGAATTACATTTGCCAGTGCTTAAATATCTGTTGTTTTACTCATGAGGAAGATCTGCCACAGGGAAAGACAGATAGTCTGGAACAAACCCAACGCATTTAAGTGTTTCAATTCTACAGGATTTTTTTCCTAGACTACTATTTACATTTCCTTAACTGTTTCTTCTTTACTTTGTAATATCTGGGGAAGTCCTATGTCTGATTACTGAAGGGGTTCTGAATTCAGAAAATTTCAAAGATATTACTGGCAATGACCTCCCATTTACTTTGCAGGATAATACCCAATATAAAATTATAATCTATATCAACCTTATTTTAAATAATTTAAGAAATCTTCATTCCATCACCTTCTTCAAACATTTCAAGATCTCATCAGAAGAATCTAAATCTGTATTTGAATACATGGTGTACATATTAAAGTCTCTCTAAACGTCAAGTTTGTTGATGACTCATCACAGTTCAAATGACCAGATTCAGAGAAACAGCAGAAGCGTATCTTTTTGGCAAATCATGTAACTGATTATAGAATATACCTGAGAAAAATTTTCTCACTAAGCTTTTGCCTGGAGGAGAGAAATAACAAGCTTGGTGCTGTCTAGTGAAGATGATTTAAATTAACATCATGGGTAGATCTAAGTGTTGTGACAGTACTGGTTACATGAACAAGTCCATGGATTCCAAACTTCCAATTAGAAAAAAAAACAAAAACAACTGACCAACAAAACATTATGATTGGTAACTTTCTGTGGCCTGCAAAAAAAAAGGGTAATTATGCTATGGCATTTGACACAGCATTGTAGAGATCAAGGAAAAAGTGTCTTCCTTTGCTTGGAATTATACATTTATAGCCATATATTCTTATACAGGTACACGTTGCTAGGATTTTCAGTCATCAACTATTGGCTCTGTCAGAACAAGCCACGAGACTTTAACAATGAATGACATGATCCAGTATATTATATTCCATTTCCTTATTATCTTCAGAAAAACTATTATACACACGTTTTCCTCCTCTTACATAGTTCTTGCTTTTATTGAAAGCTGACACTCCTCCCAAACTGATACAATACATAAAAGGAGATGCATTCCTTATCCAAAGACTTTCTCAGTGTAACACAGAAAGCCATTAAAACTTCAGAGAAGTCCTGATAATTTTTTTTTTAATTTTTTTTTGCATTTATATGCACATGCATATATATACACACACAGATGGAATTAAGAATAGAAAGCCAATTGTATTTCAGTATTTGGGGAATACTGTGGCAGGAGGCGTTACGGGTCAGAAAGACATGAGGCTAAGATGCAACTAAGTGGGATGAAATGTCACAAATATCAAAGACAGAAGAATATTCTTTTACTAAAGATTATTAGAATCTTACTGTAACAAATCTGAATTTGTGTTCTAAGCTCTACTTGATATATACTTAATCTCCTGTGGTTATCCTATAACATTTGAATAAAAAAGTTTGATTCGCCACCTTCTAGAAAATATCATGAAAAATAGTTATATTTTGTTTTCCTATGTTTACCCTATATAATATCGAGCAGGATGCTATTTATTACTTTTATGTAATGAACAGAACTTTGGAAATTAGTTGGCAGCAGGTGTGATGGTTTAAATGATGGTTCAAAAAAAATAAAAATCTCTTCTGCTAAGAAAAGGACTGTGCATTACTTTTAAGAGGCCTCACAAACATAGAAGATCAGGCCTCGTGAGGAAAGGTTGAAACGTATCACCAGCCAAGCAATTTAAATTCTAAACGTTTACCAGAAGACATAAAGGTCAGATATGTACCAGTATCTCTAGACACATCGATATGTTATCTCCTTCCCTGAAGGAAAAGAATTATTAGAGAGATGGTAGATGAAAATCAGATATTAGATGCAGGCACTTCTGCTACAAACAGCACCAGGTAAAATCTCAGCCACAGGATGATGTATCCTCCCAAACTCAAGCTCTAAAACATCTGTGGATCAAAGGAGAATACTCAAAATAAGCCCCAAAGCATGGCTATTCTTGCTGAGCATCCTTTCATTCTTACAATTTGAATTACATGCGCTGTTTGGCTCATATTTTGGGATAACATAAACTATGGAAGTATGTGCAATAGCAAGTCAACAGTCAGAGAGTAAAGATGCTGAAAGTTCATCAGAAAGAGTGACTCTGAATGCTCAGATAATTTGGATTCCACTGTTTTCCTTTTCAAAAATATCCAGACTGCTATCTTACTTTGGAATAATGAAAAGCAAATGAAAGTTACACAGTTAATTTGATTTATTTCAGCCTCCCGCCAAAGCTTTGCTTCTCCAATCTGTTCAGTTCCCGTGATTGGTTAGAGTTGATCTCCCCCCTAAATGAACCTCTTTGGAGAGATCAATCTATTTATAAACAGAACACAAATCAAGCAAGCAGGCAGAGCAGTGTCTCTGTGATTGCTGAGCTGTGACAAAGTTTGTTATCTAGGAAAGACAAAAGAACTCTGATAAGCTCTTTTTAAAAAAAAAATAAAAAAAAATGCCTGGAGTTGTTAAGGCAATTGCTAGATCAGGAGGTGTGTGACCACTAACCCTGGCTTAGATTTGGCTTGGCAACAACTGGCAAATCCACAGGAGCAGAGCACTAAGTGGGAAGAACAAGGTAGCACATAATAAGCTATGTTTAATAGCAAAACCATTTTAATATAAAAACCTCCAAATCAGGATTCTGGTTGTCATTCAGATCCTGCTAGTTTCAACCATGTAGTTGGAAGACAGTAACTTTAAATGTTGTTTTTCAAGTCTCAAAACATAAATGGTTTTAGGGAAGAAGGACGGAGGACATATAGAAAAGAAGGGAATTTAAATAGGAGATTAATTCATGACTTTTACATAACTCATGGCTCTAGAGCTTCAGATCTTAAAAATCATAGCTTGGTCAAACTGGAAGGCATGATAAAGTTGAGACCACCTAAATTTTAAAATTCGCACAAAACAGAAGAAATTGAATTGACTCTTCTTTCCCAGCCACTTCATCAGAACTTGACAAGACATCTTATTTAAGATAATTTGAGCTGAGCTTGGTTTAGATTTGTTCAAAGTTTGAAAACCCAAGAAACTAACCCCATCATTGTGTTTGACTTTACCACAAAACCAACAAAAAGCTCAGCAATTAGGACACTCATTAATATCCTTAATGAAAATGAAATCTTCAGCTATATGCTTGGCTGCTGTTCAGAAGGGAAAGGGAAAAAAACAACACCCCAAAGCTGTAGCAAAATTGAAGAGACAATAGAAAAACTAAAACAGAGATACCTTCCTGAACACAGAAACACAAGGGAATATGAGAGATGTACCTCATATTAGCTTTCCTTCGTGACTTGAAGACATTGTTGCCTGTAGGTCACTGTTGGTGATTCAAAGTTCAGACATTAAGGATATCTAAAAACATTAAGAATGCACAAGATGGAAGCATACTAAAGGAAAATCTTAGTAAATAGTCTCATGTTATGTTATGTCCTCTCGATAAGTAATAACATCCTGTAATTGTTACACTCATGCCTGTAAGAGATTCTGACAGCCTAACATTACTCCCCATTGATATATTATTTCTAAAAAGATAGTTGGGTTTCTTCCCTTTTATCCCACACTTCTACTTCCCTTTCTATGTACTCTTTAACTGGGCAATGAATCACATGGTGCTAAGTCAACTCTTGGTACACCCAAACCTCTTCATGAATATTCACAGAGCTCAATACAAAAGTTGCCCAGAAATCAAATCTAAATGAAAAACTAGGACATTTGTCACACAGGCAAGTAACCCTGAAGAGGTGTTTTGTTGCAATAAACTGAAAAAGAAAAGTTAGCTGTGAAAGAGAGACTTGCCTGGTTTTTCACTCTAAACAGCAGGGGAAATGAGCCAAAAATCTCTCTCAAAATTTGGTGTATGTTGTTGTTGCATTTTCTGAAGTCAATACTGTCATCCTTTCAGCAAAATATTCATGTTGTATGTTGCTTATCCAGGAAAGGAATTATCCCATGCAAAGAATGCCAGGCTTTCAAATGGTTTTAGAACGTCTAGGGGATATTTAACAAATTTTATAAGAACTCTTACCTATTGGCCACAACCTTGCTGTTGACAAGGCTCCTTCTACATGAACAGGCCCTGGGAGGGGATTTGCAGACAGCTAGGGCAGGCTGCAGAGCATGCTGCCCTGTTGTATCCATTGGGGAACTTCAGGCAGAGCTTCTACTTGCAAATTATATTCACTAATATTAGAATACGAAGAGTCTATTGTTTACTATGTAACTGAAAGGATTCAGCCCCCTATCTTTCTTTTTATGAGCATTCCATCGCTATGCAGTAGCAATTTGAAATTAAGAAATAAATTAGCCTTTTCAGAAACAGGCAAGTATATCTTTTCCTACACTCATGGAAATCTGTGCAAACTCAGGCATTGTATAAGCCAGCAGGACATCCACACCTTCCACATGCTCTGCAAGACTTCATAAAATTTCACAGATTATTTCCCACGTGCCTATCAGGGCACTACTTGACTTGTCTTGAATTGCAAATTCTGTATTAGGGCCATAGGCCATCATTTCAACTTACATGCACAATATCAGGACTTTCTGAATGGAAGGAACACTGCCCGTTCTTCCTGCTGATGCGTCAGCAACACCAAGGTATTGAGCTGCTCAGATCCTTTCTTCGTAGTGCACAACTCCGGAATTCTGTGAAATAGATACAACGTGAGCATGCTTTGTAAAAACACGTGCATTTCAGAAGGCACATGAAAAAGCTGGGGTTGAACAGGCTACTTCAGTTTTGTTTTTTTTTTAATTTTAGGACACTTGTGGGCGTAATTATTAAGAACAGTACGTACGACATATCAACGTCAATATTGTAATGTTTAAATTGATTAAGACCTTTAGAGGAATGATGCTAATTTTTCAGGGAGCCAGACTTTTGAGCATTTTTGATCATACTTCAGACAGAAAATGTTTTATAGTTTTAAACGCTCACTTTCCAATTCTCTCCTATAAAAAAATAAAGTTCAAAGGAAATATTTGAGCTGTTCCTTCCTAATCTCTATGAGTACATAAGTTCCTTGAACCTGAGCTATCATGCCTGGGTCTTACCCAGTGGAGCTTATAACTTGTTTGATCTGGAGCTATTTGGTTTTGTGCCTTCTGGACCAAGTAGCTCTGGACCCATCTGACCTTAAACGAATTGCTATTGACTCAAACATCCTGAATTCAGCTGTCAACTTTAACTGCAGTCAAACTACTGCTAAAGTTAAATCATCCTTTGCTTAAGCTAGTTTGCTGGAATCCCTTCAGTCTAATTGAGGCATCCTTTTAATAAGAGACCTTTTACTAAGCTATTCTTAATAAATAAGAATACATCAAACACGTTGAAATCCTCATGTGTTGTAAGACAAATTTATACATGCATCATAAAAATGACTTATTTTTTTCATACCTGGCTTCATTGTTAAGGCCAACACAATTCAGATTAGATATTTCCAAGTAGTTATTTCTGAGTTATGTCACGGCAAAACTCTGAATGTAATGTCTATGAGAAGATGTGCTCTCTCGCATTCATAGAGCACATGAACATCTGCTTCAGTTCCACATAAGGAGAGACTGGGAGTGATTTGCTAGGGGATCAAAGCCACTAAGTTATGTGGCACTATAGTAGTTTATATAGGTTGAGTTTCTAACTCTGCCAAATGAGCTTAAATATGCAAAATTGAATACGGAAAAGAAAACTGTGCTGAAAGGCTCATTTACAAATGCTGTGAAGGGTATAGAGATGGGTGGGATTTTCATTCTTTCTATAAGATGTCCTGATTATGCTTGAAATAGGCTGTGTGGATTTACACAGCAGACGCTAATCAGGTCCTACATAATGATCCCTTCCAAACAACAGCCTGAACAACAACCTTTCTTCTGCCAGTCATATTCAGTATCTGTGCCACTCATTTTTGGAAAGCGTGAACTATTATTAAGGTTTTCCAATTAAAGGCACTATGGTAAACATTTTTTTTAAAAAAAAAAAAACAAAACCAAAACAGGTTTTAGAAGTTATTTATATTATTCCTTCAGAAAGGCAGTGAACTGTCATTATATTGTGGAACTCATTAAGCACTATACATTTAAAATCTATCTGACCTTAATGTCGTACTTCGAAAACAAAGATTTTAGGTCATGCTTACGGTATCAATCTAGTTGTGAGTCTGGAAAAGAAGAACAGAAGTCTTTGTCAATATCCATTTCAGACTGACTTCTTAGAAAGTTGTCTACCTGGAAGAGTTACTGTGGTCTTCAGCAGTGTTTAACAGGTGGATATCTGGAAAAAAAAAAAAAAAGTAAAGTCATTTGATTATTTGAGATGTTCACAGGAATAATATGTCCAAATCTATTCTCCATACCCTTAAGATGATGCCACAAAATTTGAGAGAGTAGAGTAACAAACTGCAAGAACAATATAAAGACTGGAAAATCTGCATTACAGAAAGAGATTTAAGAATTTCAACCTATTTAGCTTATCAAAGTCAAGCTTAAGGGATCTATAAGTACAGGCATGGAAAGAAGGTATCTTACACCAGAGGGCTTTTCCACATAGCTGGTCAAGGTACAACTATATGCCTTGACTGGAAGTTAAAGTTCAAGAAATACAAATATGATATAAAGTATGTTTTAAAGAGTAAGAATTATTAACTAGTGAGGAAATAACACATAATAAGGGATGTTCTGGATTCTCTCATCTTTGAAATGTTTAAAACAAACCTAGATTTTCCCTTTTGCCTCCTGAAAGACATAATATGGCATGGCTTGATGTTGAGCTAGAAGATTATGCGCCAATCTTTGCAGTCTCTGGAAGACAGCTCCAAGTTTGTGTTTTTGCCTCTTGAACAGCCAGCCACAAAGCCTATGTCTAAACTACTCAGCAGAGAAAGCTCTGGTCCATGTGCAAAATCCCTCTACAGTCATATCCATTAAATATCCCTGTGGGGTCAACCAATGAGTTGACTTCTGGTCAATAACAACAATTAGAAAGGCACTTTAAAGGTGAATGTATCTGGTCTACTAGATGAGATGAATCTCCAGAAAAAGGCTCCAGTAAAGACCTCTTTCTGTCAATTATTGCTATACTTAACAATCTTGTTATGAGAAACAGGGAAAACAGCTTGTATGTGGAGTCAAGAATTTATTATTAGCCCAGTTAATGCTTTAACAGGCTAACGTTCCAAATCACCTAATTAATTTAAGAAAGTCTTATTGATAACGCAGTTTAAATTGTCATGCAAAACATTACTAGTGTAACCCCCTTTCCAGTCCTCCTCTAGGTCCTACGATAGACATTTTCAGACTTCCTCAAAAAGAGTGGGGGGAAGGTGATAAAACATCCTGAGGCCTTTGTTGGGAGGGTTCTAATGTCCCTGCTGAGAGTTTTTTTCCTTCTAAGTGTTGGTGTCACTTCGGGTTATTTCACAATATCATAGAATGGTTTGGGTTGGAAGGGACCTTAAAGATTATCTAGTTCCAACCACCCTGTCACAGGCTGTGACACCTTCCACTAGACCAGGTTGCTCAAAGCCCCATACAACCTGGCCTTGAACACTTCCAGAGCCCCCTTGAACACTTATAGGGTTCCCCTCAATTTTCCTGTTGGCCCCCTTTAAGTACTGGCAGGCTGCTATAGGGTGTCTCTGGAGCCTTCTCCTCTCCAGGCTGAAGAGTCCCAACTCTCCCAGCCTGTCCACATAGAGAGGTGCTCCAGCTCCCTGATCATCTTTGTGGCCCTCCTCTGGATCCGCTTGAATAGGTTCATGTCTTCCTTATACTGAGGGCCCCAGAACTGAACTTTGTATATATTTTCCTTATCACGGTCTGCTTCCTTCTTAGCAGTGCCCACTTAAAGTCAGTGATAGCAGCGAAGGCAATGAATGGTCCCTCACTCCCTCGGCAAGCATTACCCCAAAATGGCCCAGAAAAGCCGATGGCAAGGCCAAACAGCCCTGCGAGCTGGTGCTGTTAGGGCAGTCCAAAGCCTCTGGCTACCTACTAGGAAATGGCAAAAATTTCTTTTACTGGACTACATCTGAAGAGATTATAGAGTGACTACTCCAGTTACAGATAGCAACATTTCAGCATATTGCATCACCCATTCAATTCACTTGATGTCAGAGCAGAGGACATGAAGCAATGCACAGAAGTAACTGAGATTTTTAAAGAGTTGAACCTTTGGGTGCTCTTAGGACTCATACTATTAGTTCTAGTCTTTAATTACTTGATAAAGACACAACAAAGGGGTTAGTTTCTCTTGTGTAACCTCCTTAAAGATCTTGGTTGTTTAGTTTAATACAAAAAATATATTCTCTCTGATTGTTTTGCCTTAAAAAAAAAACCAACATACAAACAAAAAACCCAACACAACTAAGCAAGCAACCACATAATCTTCCATCTAATCTCTACTAATAGCTACTTTTGGTTCCTACAGTAAAAAGCATGAACCCTTTATCCAGAAAGTTGCTCACTTTTCAATATTACAGCTTTTGGTGACATTTACTCTTGATCCCAATTAGTACTCAGTAAGCATCCTGAACCCCAAGGATTCATTAGCTTCATAATTCTCTTCACAGTTGGTATAACTGTAAATGCTATTATTCATATAGAAAAAAAAAAATCAGCCTTTAAAGGGTCACAGCTGTACTATTACTTTTTGAATCTTAATCAGCACTTTACTGCAAAGCTGGTATTATTGCTCTGAACAGCAGGGAACTTCCTATCTGTATGGGGAATCTGAATGGAAAGTAGCTGCATGGGACGTCTATCAAAAGCAAATGTTAATTTATATGGATGTCCAAATACTGATTACTTCAAACATTTCCTAGAGTAATTACTCACTTCTAGTAGATCCCCCATATAAATTAAGGGACTAAGAATGTTCTCGCCATCCTTCAGTTATTTTCAAAGTTTTCTTTCTATGAAAGTAACTATCAGAATCCTTCAGCAGTTGTTTTCACACACCACCTTCCTGTTCAAACGATGCAACTTTAATCTCTCCAATCAGCTTCTCCTTATGAATGAAGTATTTATTCACACATTTCATCTTACGTTTCTTCAAAGCAAATTTACTGTGGGTGGGAAGCGACTGCAAGGAAAGGGAAGAATAGGAGGACAGTTTGGAGAAAGCCATGACAAAAGCAGTATGTTCCAAACAAAACAATCACTGTGCATCGTAGCTACTCTACTACTAAAGATATTTTTTTGTTTATAAAGAAAACCCCATTTTCATGAATTTCACAAAGTTGAGTTCTCCTGTTATTTTGTTGGACGCTTCACAAGTAAGATGTAGCTTTAACGCTTTACTTTAGAATAGGACATATGAGCAGTATGTTTTATATCCCTCCGCTGGCATCCCACCTGCATTTTCAAAATGAGATTTAGAAGGTGGTATCCTTTGAGGGTAGATTTTACTCTTAGCAAGCACATTTATGCAATGCTTCTAGTAAAAACAGCGATTAAGATTGTTAGCTGCTACAAAAAGGCACCCTGAAGACCATCCTAACACCTGGATGCAAACATCATAACAGTGGACTGGATGTAGAAAACTGACAACTAGAAGAAAGCTGCAGTTCACCAAAACATATCTCTACATGTAAAATTAGCTCCAAGCTCAATTATATAATTTATGGAGCAAAAGTTGGACGGACGCACTGTGTCAGCTAGTGCTTTGCCTTCCTTTGAATTGTCTTCTAGTACCAGATGTCAGTCCTGAATCTGCAGAGTCTGGCGGTTTAATTTTTTTAAGTTTTTCTTATTTAATCCTGACATCAATGTGTTTGTGCAATATTTAGAGCGCTCCTCAGGCAAACTCAGTAGTCAGGCTTTTTTTTATGAATAGCATAGTTCAAAGAGTGAAAGAGACAGATGTGTGCAGACCATTTGGCATTTCTTTATATCATATATTGATTTTTGCTACAGAGGTGGGAAAACACTCTTTTGTGTAATAAACTTATTGAAAAAAAAACCTCAGGTGAGGGTCTGAAGTTTCTCTGTCAGAAGGGAAAGCAAAGTAGCAAGCAACAACAACAAAAACAACAAACCACATGGACTATTTGTTACTTCAGAAGATCAAGTTTGTTCTAATTAGGCCTTCTATACACCTGAAAGCAAGCAGCAGAACAATCACATGCTTAAACTTCCACGGAGAAATTGTAGATTTCTTCAGTTTTTCTGAGATTAATTTCCACGTGAATTGGAATAGACGTAATTCTATTTTGGATCAGCCGCATAGGGCACAGTTAATAACTGGTGAGTACAGGACTAAAGTGACTTGGTTTTTAATCTTCAAGTATCGTTGCTTGGTGAATGCCCTGCAAAGACCATTTCCTTGCAGAAAAACCATAGTAAGAGTTTGAAGCACCGGCGTCGTCCTTGTCCGCTAAAATAGTGCAAATAGGAACAATGATGTACAAGAGTCTATAGGAAAACATCTCAAATCTAATCCTGCCTCCCTAGAACCCAGTTTCAAAACCTGTTGATTCCAGAGGATCAATAATTTTTTTTTTTGAAGACAATGGAATGGCAGGCATCTTGCAGAATTAAATCCTGTCATATGAAATACCTAATGATAAAAACTTCTACTCCATGATGTAAATGCACAAAATAGACCATAAGGAATGAGCTTTCAAAATTTATAACTGAACGAGATTAATTTACTTCAACAGTTTTCACTGGGCCTCTTTTCTTCTGTGTTATTGCCAGTGCCAGAACCATTATTTAAGAATTGCTATATTGAAAGTACATAATTAAAACCTCTATTATGCACCAGAAATGGTTTGCGCTTTACTTCCAAGTTATAGGATTATTGCAATTTTTTTCTCTTAATTAAGCATTATATGTTAATTCTGCTTTCTTCCCTTAGTTATTAGCATATAAATACAGCCACTGACTCTATCTGCAATTCTCTGTAAAAGATTAAGTTTTTAAATTCCAATGTACTAATGATTTATTAAAAAATAAATATGCTTCATGAAATTACTGTTGCCCTAACACTTCCATTAATAAATGCACATCTAGTATAGACATGATTCTAAAACTAATTTGGACAAGATGGAGAGATGAAATTTTAAATAATTAAATGAGTATTTACTATTTTAAATGCTCTGCTTTGTTTAAAATATATGCCTTTGGTTTAGAGGCTATTTTCTTTTCCATTTCAAATCGTTCAAAAAAAACACAGTTAAGCATTTCTCATTTGACATTTCTTATCTTCTGTAGCAAATCAAAATATCAGATGATGTAGTCTCAATATTAATTATTGAAGATTGTGGTAATATTCCAAAGACAGTTGCTGAATTAGAAGAAGCCTTATAAATATGTTTTTCTACAAAATAGGAAAAATAAATTATTCAATTGCCAAAAAAGGAGGAATCTAAGTTCTTTATATCCTACCTGTTCTTTGTACTATTATCACTTGAAATTATATATATATCCATATACACCTCCGTATCTGCTTTTCTTATAAAAGAGGTAAAGATAGTGCATTCTACCCAAGGATACAGATAAACACATCACCACTCGTGAAAATGAAAAGCTGCTGTGTGAGAGATGGTATGTCTGTTTTCAGTTTTATATCATATTCCTCTATGAGGGTTGATGAAGAAGCCCCTGGCAGAAGGGAGATGTTATTTCTACTTCCCGAGTTCTCGCCCAGCTTCCAAAGTGTGACAGAAGAAGCTGTAACAAAGTCACAGCAAAGAGTAACATTCACATCTCAAGTAAGGAGCCTACAAAAAGATCAAGGAGCACATGGTCATGGGGTCCCCGACTTAGGCACTTCTTGTTTCAGTTTATATTTTGGAAAGACAGGACTGATTTGAAAGAGAATTCAGAATTAACCAGCATCATCTTCCTCCAACAGCCTGCTAAATGCCAGGATCTTTTCTGTCGTACGTCGACAGTCTTTGTAAATCGGACTGGGTGATGTTTGTTAATCCACAGGGAATTTCCACATCTTCCTTAGCTTATGAATCAGATGGTGAGTTCTTGGCAGCTCACCACAAAGATAGTACCTTATCTCTACTGTGTTGGAAAAGTTTCCTACTGTTCTCCTCTGCAGAAACGTTCTTTCACATGCTAAATTGTCTCAGGTGGACCTATTTTAGTGAGGTTAATCCACTAAACCCATGTGGGTAGATTGTGTAAAACTATTACTACACAGACACAGTTGCATCAGCTAATCCTATCTTTGAGAGGTCTAAAAGAGTTTTTTATATGGTCTTTTCAGTAGTTAATATGTATTCTGTAACAGCTTCTCTAGCAAGTTTTTTTACAGTAGTGCCCTTTAGGCCACTAAACCAACTAAAATATCCTGATGACACAGAAAGGGAGCTAAGATAAGACACATGGGAAACAACAAGCAACTCAATGTTCCACATAGCCTCAGTCCTGCTCTGCAAACTCTCCATCCAACTCAGAAAATATTGGCAAATCCCACTGAAATATCATACCAGAGCAAGAAAACACTCACTCCCTTCTTACCTCAGGCAAGACAGATGTAAAAAACACCTAATTCATTCTCAGTGGTATTAGTTATCAAGTGACATCTCAGCTCTCCCCTGTAGCCTTCTCTAGCCTCCTCCTCTTTCTACAGCATTTGATTTTTTGTTCGCAACATTTTATTTTTTTTTTCCTAATCACACTACTTTAAAATAGTGAATTATATAATCCATACTGTAAAGGTATTCAATCCATCTCTCATAGCACTCTCATTTGTAAAGTGTGGATGTGTGGGCCTGACAAGCAGACTCTGCTAGGGCAATGTGAACTGCCTGGACATCTGGCCCAGCACGTGATGGCAGCTCCTAATGAGTCAATGTTTGAACACGGGATCCACATTTGTCAACATTTTCCTTACTGACCCAGATGATGACACAGCCTGCATCCTCAGCTACTCTGAAAATGACAATACACTAGTGAATTGGCTGAGCCTTCATGCAGAGGCCTGGAAAAATCTGAGGACTGGGACAACAATGATCCCACGAGGTTCAGTACGAAGCAGCAGAAAGTCCTGCTGTGGAACAGTCACCCAACAAATTGGTACAGGCTGAGAAAATTAATACTGAGCTTCTCAAAAAGGACTTGGCAGTTACAGTGGATGCAGGAATAAAGATGAGCCAACTCTCACTGCAAGTAAGACAAACCAGACACCGGGTTGTTTCTGGAGGAGTGTGGAAAATAGATTAAGAGGAGGCGTTACTCCCTCTACTCAGTGCTGGTGGTGCCATATCCGGAACGCTGGGCTCCCCTTTGGGTATGTGGAGAACCCTGAGAGGGTCCAGTAGCTGGCTACCAAAATAACAAACATTGAGGCAGCTGGGCTTGTTTAGTCAGGTAAAGCGGTGGCTAAGGGATAATCAAATAGCAATCCACAGTTACTGGAAGGGCAGTTACGAAGATGATGGGGCTAAATTCATGCTGCTGAATCTCTGTCCTTCAGCATTTTCCAAAAAGCCAAGGAAAACCTGACTTTGGCCAAACACCAGTATATAAATGCTACTGAAGAGTGAAGAGAAGGTGATACATACAGCATATATTTCATTCCAGTTGGCTGCTCTAAAGAGCAGTATTTTCTCCAAAATACAGAAAACATTCTCTTACGTATTTGATGATTTTTATATGAACATTATTTATAATTATTATTTATATACTATTTTTCCTTTTCAAGAACAGATTTGTGTAGATATATCCTTCTAAAAATCCAAGGAATTCAGGGCTGAAGAACAGATTCAAGATCAAATTCTTCTAAAGATCTGCCCTCTAAGTAGTAAGATTTAGACCAGGAAAAGTCACATTTCACATCTAAACTCAGTCAAATTTTATCTATGTTAGTGTTTCAGATGAAGCATTTAACTTCAGTAGTGTTGGTAATCGTAAAGAAACTGATACTAAAATGCTGTCTTAGCCTATAAAATATTCTATTGCTTTCCCATATAATATATAGGCATGTTGAAAAAGCTTTGATGAATTGCAGTCTGCAAAGAAACCAAATCCTCTCTAATGCCCCACTATTCCATCATCCTATGAAGAGATGAGTAGAAAATACTATCAGGGAGAGGAGCACTGTATAGAATATGGCATTGTAAGTGTATACATTTTGCAGGTCGCACATCTGCGTAGGTAATCCTCGTGCTGGGCAACACCTACCACTTAATAGCAGTGGTGTGGAGCAGAAAACATCTGCCTGTAGCTACTGAGCTGTTTTGCAGCCTCCTTCAACGGTAATAGCAGTGAGCAAAGGTGATGGTGGAAGCCTGGCTGCTTTGCTTCATATGGCATTACAGGGAATTCACCTTGATAAAGCAATGCCAATGATGCTCCAGCCTAGGTTGTACTTAATTGTATTCTCACGTATGATTCTATTCTGCATTATTAATGGTTTGCTATCACTTTTAGTTATTATTTTTAAATATACCGCTGTTTTTCCAAACTTGCTGCTTCTCAGAAAGCACAAGAAAAAAAAGCAGCAACACAAAGATCTAGGAAATTCTCAACGATCGATAAACCTGACGAGCCACAATGACATTCATATATATGATAATTCATGTCATTATGACTTCTAATATATACATTCTAAAACTGCTAGCAATGATGAGGCTGCTGGCAAAATTATAAGGAAAAAGGCTTTTTTTTTTTTTGGTCCACTCATTTCAAATAAAGTTTCACAGGACGTATAAAATATTGTAGGGGTTTTATTTACTTATTTATTTTTATTTTTTAACCAAGTAGTATCCACTGTATACACTAAATGCTCAAGAAGACCCACAGAAACTATTCAAATAAGGAGGCAATGAATAGTGCGGGATGTAACGGCAAGGAATTTTGCTACTGTTGTCAACTCACAAGGAATTCCACTTGGGGAATACCAGGAGAAGTGACATGCTGCTGGCTTCCATAGCTAAAGCTCAAGTTAAAAAATGCTACCTTTTAAAATGCTTTTATTTCATTCATGTGAAAACATGAAAGACACACTCAAAGACATCTGGTGAATTATAATAACTAGAATTGTTGCTGGCAAAAAAAAAAATATATTCACTAAAGACCGTGTAAATCTTGTCACTAAAACATTTTTGCATTGACAACAAAAAGGGAACAACTGTAGAAAAAAAAAAAGTATTTAAACGTTCCGTTAAGCATTGAGACATTTCCTATCCATGGAAAGTGCAGTATTTAGTACAGGATAGATGGGACTTCTGTCCACAAAAGAGAACTGATTTTGATGAAACCAAAACTTCCCACTGTGTAAGTGGGAAATACTTGTCTCAGGGCAAATAAATGTATTTCTGTATAAAAGGCAGTTTTCAGAGATAACTGCTGAAGGTAACAAATGAACTTGCAGCACTGCCTGACAGAGGAAGTGGACACAGGGGCCTATTCTTAAAAGAAAATGTTTGTTTTGGGCTTTTTCCCCTCCAGTTCAACTGAATCAGACCACTCAACTGAAATGTAGCTTCTCAAATGAGAAAACGGCTTAAAATAACTTCTACCAACCTCAGACGACCCGAACAATTTATCTTCGTGTTTAGATGGATACTCATCACTAAAGTATCTAACTGCCTTCTCCAAGGAGTCATATAAGAAAGATATTTCTCTTCTTTTTTTGCTGGCTGGCAAGAAGAGGGTTTCATAGGTAGTGTCATTTTATTTAAAAGTCCAGTGAGGTTACTGTTTAGAAGAATTTGTGGGAAAGCTTGGGCTCAAAGACGGATTTTGTGTTTTCTAAGAAATGAGAAAGCAAGAGTCATCTCTTATTGACTTGCCTCAGTGAAAATTCTATGGACACACTAAAGTTTCCAGCCACTGGCCCTTAATTCAATTCACAGTAGTAAAGAGATGAAAACAAAGGTCTTCTGAGGATTACTGTGTGATAGATTCTGCCAATTAGATCATCACGAGAAAAAAAAACAAACAACGCATGACCTCCACTGTATATATTGTCTGACCCCTCTTCACGGGCCAGAAAGCCAATTTGCCATGAAAATGAGCCAGATATTTCCAGCGGGGGGGAAGGAAAAAGCCAAACCAAGAGAAATGATCACACCCAAATCCCTCCTGTCCAACCGTCAACTGTAGCTTGTCATCAAATGACTTTTGAGAGAACCAAATCTCTGGCTTCTCAGGCAGATTAAGAACGGAGTTATACATCATTGCTCTTGATAGCTGGGTCAAGTAGTTCATACCTCTCCACTTGAGGGTCACTGAAAAACAGTAATTTGGTTTAAAAGTTCATAAGCAAAAATTAACCTATCCTTGTAGAAGTTACCACTTATAGGTAGCATTG
Organism: Baryphthengus martii; assembly: GCA_013396935.1. Taxonomy (NCBI): domain Eukaryota; kingdom Metazoa; phylum Chordata; class Aves; order Coraciiformes; family Momotidae; genus Baryphthengus; species Baryphthengus martii. The sequence goes on from VWZK01012360.1 coordinate 943,266, forward strand.
CGCTTCTGCATATACAGTTTTAAATGACTACAGGAACCGAAAAGGTAATTAATTTATTACAAAGGGCTCTTTTTATAGGTTATAGTAATGGCTGAAAGCTTAAAGGTATTTCTACTTTAAAGAATAATATTAATTTTTTTTTTTTTTGAAGATCAAAAGGAGATTGGAAAAATTATTTCTGTAAGAAGCAGTAGTCTTCTGAAGCAATGTCATTTACTTTTAGCCGTGATGTGATTTCCTTTGGATATAAATGTGCTGAACCTCAATCAGGATGCAGAGCAGCCAGTTCAAGGGGAACTTCAAAAAGCCCTGAAAAAGGGAAACCTGCGTAAAGGTTCACAGTAATTTCTCCATACAGTTCTGAAAAGGAAAGGGCTTTGTAACATGAGTTCTCAATTTGCAATTTAAGGTGCACTGTTCATCTAAGATGCTTTTCTTAAGACTGCTTTTTGCTTTAAGATTCAGACAAAAATTAGCCTTTAGATGTTTTCTCTTTTTAAAATTCTGTTTCTTCTCACATTTCAGAAGCCTGAAAGTCTTTAAAATGAGGCCTTCTTTACATAGCTTTTTGGACAAAAAGAATAGCATCTACTGTATCATTTTCCACACTTTTAATATGAAATGTTAGAAAAGTAACACACCTCAGTGGATAAGAATGACTAATCCTTCAAAAATATGGATAAAGAAAGTTGAAAATAGCTAAAATGGGGCTGTAAAATAAAGCATATCCTAGCTTAACAAAACTCTAATATTTTAATGCATTTCAAGTATCTTTCCAATTACAAAAAAATAAAGATTATGATTTTAATAAAGTACTGGGAAAGTCTCCAGGAGGCATAGGAAGCTTACTACAAGCCATATGCAAATACAGCCCCGTGACTTCATTCTAAGTGTATGGCACATGTAAAAACACAAAAATATACCGGTTTTTAAACTCTTCTTTTCAAAACGGCAATTTTCATTTCAGCTATATTTTGAAACAAAAATAACAATCTGCCCAACAGAATAAAACATAAATAGGCAGTTCCCATAGCAATGACAAAGAAACAGAGAGGAAAAAGCAGATACGAAAAAACATGCGTGGGAAGGGGAAGTATCTAAGAGCAAGTCCCTTTGGTAAAATATTGACAGATGTAACAAAGTAGTACCAGTAGAGGATGTTAATACAGTAGCTCGTACTCTTGCTTAACACTGAGATAGTGGATCTTATAAGATGAATTAGTACAAGACAGTCACAGATTCCAGAAACGACAAGTGCTCAGAGTCTTCTCTTAGATCCAGATCACATTGCTTGTGAAAGCTGTAATTCAATTCAGAGAGCGAGAAATCATAAAGAATCAACAGCGTCATTTATATGCTAGCAGCAAAGATGACAACACATCAGATAACACTAATATTGAGAAGATGAGAAAGACAATGTTGATAGGAGCAGTGGCCCTGTATGGCCATAACACAGGAAACCAAACTGGCCTTGTTAACAGGGAAGAACAGACTGTGGAAAATGTAGCAAGGCAGCAGGCCAAAAGAGGAACTAAATTTCCAACAGGAGACGGGGATGTAGCAGGTGTTACAAAAATATTATTTTCCAACAGCACTCAGGTCACCAAGAACACTCCATGATGGGATGCAATCATCACATAATGATCTCCTGGGAGATAATGTCGTTAGTACAGACCACAGGGACGACTCTAAATAGAGAAAACATTACATGTCAGACTGCTTCAGTACAGAAGGGGACTTTCTCTCTGGCAGTCTCTTCCTGTCCCATTTCCCATCACTACAACCAGAATTATCGACCTGCTGTGTACTGCACATGAGGAAACAATCCCAGGCAGAACTGCAGTCCCTTGGCTGGGAAGCCAAGGAGGTTCTAGCAGCAGTAACTGTAAATGCGTGCTTCATCATTACTACCCTCATCTCTACCCCATATGTTCCAAAGCCTGACCTCGGCATTTAAAACATACCTACTGAAAAGACTGATCCAACGCATACTTAACCAATCTGCTGAACACCAAGTACTTGAGGAACCACTTGGAAGTTGACTCAAAGTTTTAAAAATGGAAATAGAGCAGGATTGCCACGATTCTGCTGTGAGGTGGGTACACTTTGAGGCACCCTATGATTGTTTAAGTTTGGGATTATTTTTAAGGCTTCTTATATTTTGGTGGTATCTGTCAGATTCTGTTCCCCAAACTCCCTAGGGAATGAATGGCTAGCATTTATGCAAGTCATCTAACATTAGGGCTCTAAACAGGGATAAAAGAATGGAAAATTACTCTTCCATAACCATCTGAAAATGCACATGCAAGCTTTTTTACTCTTCTCAGCACAGGGTCCCTAAATTCCACACAGCATATTCTTAAACAAACTCAGCTACTCCTTCATGTTCTCCACATCCTGGTTTCTGGATTTCCTCTGCTTATAATATTTTATACTGAAAAAACACCACCAAGAGTAAATGAGGATATTGCACACAACTCCATGATTGGTTAAATACCCAAATTTCAGATTTGATAAACTGCTTCTGGTTTTGAGTAAAGAGGACAGACCAAAGACAACTACTCGATTCCATTATACCTCTGTTCAATTCTAGCTATACAGTTACTGAAATTCATTGCCAATGCTTTAAAAGATCCAGAGTTTTGACTGTTGCTTTCTCCTGCCATATTGCAGTATTTTATACTTTGTTTTGACATTTTGACTCATATATAAAAATATTCTCTTAAATGCATAGAGAAGCATGGAAACATCTGATCATTTTGCTTGGCTACAGAGCAATGGTTTAAAATACATTTCTACAGAGTAATATTCAGATGAGCATCTAAGATTAGTATCTTAGAAAATGACTGTGCTTATTCCACCAAAATGATAACTACTGATATTAAGAAGGGAGGGCAAAAAAGCATTTAAGATGAACACAAGCCAAATTTCCACACTGAGACATTTCTTCAGCCATCAACAACATATAAGGAAAGAATATCTAATCATCTAATTTTGCGGTCTTTCTATCTGAAGGAACTGAAAAGGTAAGCTAGCAGAGTAACCCATTGCAGAGCACGACTAACGTTTTCCTGTCCGTGTGTTTGTTTCTACTTCCAGCAATGAAATTAAATGTATCAATGACTCTTTAATCATTAATTTGCTCTATATTTTGGCGTCAGGGAGAAAGTAAGCCGAATAGTCCTACCACATAATGCACATAAGTTCATGGAGATCAGCCTTGGAAGCAGACTGTGTGTGAACTTTAATAGCCTTGGTTTGCCTTTTAGGAAGCACATTTATTGCAATGGAATGACTGTGGGGTTTGTTTGTTTTTTTTGTGTTGTCTTATTTTTCATGTTTTTCTAAAAGAAACATAGCAGTACGATGCAGAAGATGAATTTTACTACAGGCTTCCTAACAGATGACTTGCATTACATATTTAAAACATGTATTAACACGCACCAAAATCTACTCTGGTATAAAACTTCCTGCCATGTAAAGTTTGTAAGTGATTTTCACAGATTCTCATCCACGTTAGGAAAGCTGGATCACCTGGGGGTGACTATAAATGTAAATTTAGAAACAGTAAGAGTAATAAGTTCAATGATCTAAATGTTCAAGAAATAAAAACAGAGGCATCAATATGAACAAGAAAATGAATATAGAAAGAAAAGGAATAAATACAGAAGCAGCCAGAAAATATGCTCAAAAAAATAATAAATTGGTAAAGATCAATTACATGCATACGGATTTTTTTGGAAAGGAGGTTTTGTGTCCATATCATAAGAACAAGTTTGAGCATAAACACACTGCCGATTATGACAGATTCGGTGGTGGCAATCGTAGACTATCATTATTATCTGATCAAATGAGAAGCTGAGGCACAATCAAACGAAGATTTAAAGTTCTAGTTCTAAACATTTCCTGATTTTCTACCACTGGTGTCAATCCTTAAAAAGATAAAAATAAATAAGTAAATCACGCATCGATACCGAATCCCATCAGCACTGTCTGTCTCAAGTCACTGAAGAAACTTCTTGCTCTAATAAGGACAGCCTCCAAGGAGTAGTATTTATACTAACTGAAGTTATTGATAACAAGAGTCATGTTTCTGCTACTGTCTCAATGTGTAAATAAAACACACAGCTTCAACCCTGCCCTCCATCCCCCTGCCATTTTTTTTTTTTTCCCTTCAATTTTCCCTTCTTCTTCCATAGGAAGGGATGACAAGACTCCTATCACTCCTTTATCTTTGACTTCTATTTCCCTGGTCTTTTACTTACCAATTTCAAGCTTTTTTCCCTGCATCGTTCAGACACACTAGTAGTGGGGGAAAGACAAAGGGAAAACAGACAAAGAAAATGATAATTCAAATAAAATCTTGCAGATCACCCTTGAAATACGGTACTGCACAAAAAATAGTACATTCCTAATGTTCTCTTCTGTGACTTCCCCCCTGTGACTCCTGGTAGGAAGTGGAATCATCTGTGCCATATTAACTTTAGTCTTCAATATAGAGATTAAATAGCATCTGCTCACATAGTTCGCATGAAAACCTGACTAAATCTTAGTAACCAAGTTGTCTATTTTCACGCATTATAAGCAAACATTTCTATTTGCTTTCCTTAGCCTGGCCTTTTGTTAAAATCCATTTTATTTTGGCTTGCAAATATCAAAACATACCAAGGTCATGAACCCTAAAAATACAGCAATTAAATACTCTAACAACATTCAACAAAATCCAATCTCAGAATTATAACAATAGTTAAAGCAAGTAGTTAAGACTGCTTAACTGCTTAGTTAAATCACATTATTTCCATCTATCTCAAATACAGCTTTTCAGTATAAAAACTCAGCTTTTTCTCATTTTGCTTTTGAGCCTAAGAGGAGAGGAAAGGTAAAAATTTCCCTGATTTTGTCAAAGCTCTCTGCTAAATTTTTCAAAACCAGATGTTTTACACACAGAAGCTTTTTAAATGCATATATAAGCCTGAGAACATATGGGTGCCCACCGACCCAGTCAAACCTAAGTCTCCAAAGAATTTCTGCTAAAGATTACGGCTTTTAAAAGAAAGCTGAAACTGAGGAACCATTTTAATGCATATTTTAATGTGTCTTTACTCTGAAAATGAAGAAAATCCCATAGCTATACTCACATTTGTGACAACATCCTTTTACTTATCAACCATGATCTGTAATGATTGCAGGCCTAGCGATAACAATTGCACTGACACCTGAATAGTTTAACAAGAAAAGGCAATTTTATATTGCCATCGTACATTGCTTTTCTTCTTTTAAAGATGAATTATAAATTTGGAATTACTATAATTTTTTTGAAAAGTGTAGACATTTGACGGAAATGTTAATAAAGAGAGTAATGTTGGGTTTTGGAGCTGTACAAAAGAGAAATGAAAATAGAGCACAAAATTGGACAAGCTCTACTGACAGAGAAAGCAGAGAAGCAGCTGCAACAAATCAGTAGTATGTAATGCTATCATCTAGATACAGTTTTCTGGGACACTGAGGCAGAGAGAAGTGCTAATTTATTCTTTTTCTTTATGTTCAACATATTCATTGCCATTTGTCAGTGTATGGCCTGCATTTTCTTCTATTTTTTTAAATTTTTTTTTCCCACTCTGTTGCTAGATACAGTGTTGATCCTGGGCTGTAGCTCATAGCTATTTAGCTTACTTTGCTGTCGGGTGAAAAATACTTTGACACATAAAAAGTATTCCAAATACATCAAGGTAGCAATAGGCATTACTGTAATAATCACTCCGGTGGTAAGACAACGGGTAGCAATCAACCATTTTTGCATTGATGGAGCGTTGTGCAAAACGTTGGAGATAACACTGTAATTTGGCACAGGCTGCGGTTCTAATGCGCATCTGCTTCCATTGAAAATAAACAAATAGGGAATGGGCACAGAAAAGGAGTGCACACTTGTCTTGTTAAAAAGTCTAAGTAAATAACTGAGCATGAAAAAAAACTAGGGAGGCTAAAGCAAAGACAGTAACTGTTCCAATTAATTGATGCATTCTTTCCTACTAGATCAAAAGCACAGCTGTTGAAAGGAATAACTCTGAAAATACGAATAAAATTGTATTGGACGCCACCACATTTGAATTTGTTTTCTGCTGGTATTCAATATGCAGAAGGTTGACAGTCTGGAATAGTGCTTATCAAAGTAAAGTTATGTTCCTCTCCCCAGGGGTCAAGAAATAGTGATCCTATTTCTGTCCTTTAACTTTTTCTGTTGCTTACGTTGTTTTAAACACACGACATAGACCTTATGTTTTTCCACATTTGTACAGATATGTATTTGTAACTCTTACCTGTACCTCAAAATAATACTGATTTGAAAGAAAGCTGAATTCCACAGCAATATAAAATGTTGTCCCACCTTGTTCATGCAGTGATTCCTAGCTGGGAAGAAGCACTCCAAACTCTCAAAATAGTGATTCTCCGTAGCTAGCTCAGAAGCACTAAGACCTTATGACCCCCTTAAAGTTAGTCCTACGTCTGCAAGGGTGTCATCCTCTTTCTAGTCTAAAGCAAAATAATAATCTTTCTGCTCTGGCCTTCATCAGTCATTCACTGCAGCTTCTCCCAGCTTTCTGCTTTACAGCAACACATCCCAGAAAAGCATGTCTTGACACAACATGAGATGCTGCAGAGGAAATGAAAGAGCAGTGGTACCCAAAGTGTCTACTGATGTGCACTCTTCCAGCTCAGAACAAAATACTTCATTCTTTCTTCCCTGGCAATTGCATTCATTCATAATACAATAAATCATAGTCTTTTCTGGGCACTTCTGCTAAATAATGTTCCTTTCTAATTTAAGCCTTGGGCTCTTTGCTGCCTCAGGCAAGCTATGAAATGAGACTTCTTATCTTCTTTTTACTAATTTGCTCCTAGTTGACGTTTTAAAATAAGGAAAACATATTTGCCTCAAGCTTTCATTAAGTAGCCATTTTTCCAACTCTCAGGTCTCTTTGCATGTGAGTTGGCTGGGGTTTTTTTCCTCCTCTTTTTCTTGACTTCTTCCTTTGTTATAATTTGTTTCACTGCATCTTGAAATCTGTTTCCTCTTCAACTTTATTTTACACTGCTATTTCTCTTGCCATCTTTTTCCACCTAATTCACTGATCTCTTTTCCTATACAGCTTTCTTTCAGTCTCTTCTCTGCTCCTGTTAGCCTTCCACATCAATCACCTTCTCCTTTCTTTACTTTTGACATTTCCTGTCAAATTCCTGTCCCTGTAGACTTAAACACACAACCCTCAACACATTCTTCATCTACCATTAACCTCCCAAGCTCACACCTCTTCCCCACACGTGTACACCCATGTGCACATCCACGCACGCACATACACAGGGATCCCTCGGAAGCATAATCAGAGGTGTTGTTTGTGTCAGCAAAACAATTTACCTTCCCCACATAGAGTCTCCATCACATGTATCTTTCCTCCTGAAAAGCATAAAAAGGAGAAAAAAAAAATAATCAGAGGTTCTTCATCGCTTTTCTGGAGAGGCAAAAAACACTAACTCTGCTTTTCAGCTTCACCTGCTGGTCGGTGTTGGACCAGGGGCATACACGCTAGTTACAACTGGATAATTAGGGAGAAGAGGTATCTTGTCAGACTGCATCTAATTGCCTCCTTATGGGGAATGAGTAAAGTGAAGACATTTCAGAGAACACTGGGATAACATGAAGGAAACAGAAGCAGCTGCTACTTCAAGAAAAATGGTTTACATCTTACTTCCCAAGTTCAGGTGTGTTTACACTTCCCTATCCTGCCATCACATGCCCCATACAGAATTACCTTCGGCACTTCTGTATCCAGCATAGACAGACTGACAGCCAGCGATTGGAGTCTGCTGCCTAGAAGAGCAGTAATTGCAATGCTGGAGGTGATTGCCTGGTTTTATTCTGGAATTCCCAGTACCGTTATCGTTTTATAAAGACTTCCATGAAAAGGCAACACTTGTTTGCCCACAAAAGCATCCTCTCTTTTGTTGGTACGAGTAATTTGAGGTCTATAAGTTACTGGGGTATTTCTCTGTGTTCAGTTTTCCAGGCTTGCATTAAGCTGACGTACGTGCCTCCAATCACCTTAGCAGTGTCATTTATTTCGACAAAGTGTAATAGAAGATATTTTGATGAAAGAGAGTGAACCATATTAAAACTGGACAATCTGGTCTTTGCTGTGACAGATTTCAGCATGCCATGCAGAATAAAAATAATTGGAAGTAGAAACAGATCTATTTTTCCCTTCCAAACTTTGGAGATGCCCAATTGATCTTCTAGCTTAAAAAAAATATATAGAAGAAAAGTAAACTGTCAATTATAGTGTCATCTATCTCTGTCAATTGTAAACACATTTGCCATGCATTGCTACAAACAGCTGTGCAAGATCAATCACTTCATCCAGGACTCGTAGGCCAATTAAGGAATCTTGCGGATGGATGAAGGGGTTTTTCTCTTTTCTTACAGCAGAACGTAGTGCAATTATATAAGGTGTTCAAAAACTCATGTATGTTTTACAAGACTAAAGGGAAATACTATATTTCTATGGCATATCTTTAGAAAAAAAATACTCATTTTTCTGTGTTTCTATAGCTGAAATTTAAATCTGTACTTGAAAACAAATTTTCAGCTAATAGAATCATAGAATGGTTTAGGTTAGAAAAGACCTTTACTATTGAGTCCAACTGTTAATCTAACATTGTCAAGTCCACCACTAAACCATGTCCCTCAGAACCACATCTACAAATCTTTTAAATACCTCCAGGGCTGGTGACTCCACCACGAGCTACCCTATCTGGGAAGTCTGTTCCAAAGCCTGACACTCCTTTCGGCGAACTTCTCCTACTGCTCAAGGTAAACTTCCCCTAGTGCAACTTGAGGCCATATCCTCTCATCTTATTGCTTATTACTTGGGACAAGAGAACATTCCCCACCTCGCTACAAAGTGGCTTAGGAGACTGAAAAACCACTAATGATACTTTTAAATAAATCTTGGAAAATTAAAAATATTCAAAGACATTGTCCTGCCAACACCATCCTACTATATTCAACTTATAAAAGAGGTCACTGTAGGGAATTATGGACAGAGCAGTCTGACGACTATCCCCTATAAATTAGAGGAACTACTAGTACATAATAAAATATTAGAAGCTAAAGTAATTTTGAGTTAATTAATCAGATGACTGGACGGAATATAGTTGATGTGCATAAAACAGAGAGAAAAAGCAAAGGTGAAGAGAGATCAGCTACTGACTATGTCTTTCAGACTAAGAACTAGAAGCATCAAATGAAACTAGCAAGAAGAACATTCACCAAAAACCGAGAAGTGATTCCTCACAAAACTTGTAGTTAAGTAACAACTTAACACAGGATTTTAGTGGGTGGTAAGTTTATGTAGGTGCCAAAAAAAAAAAGTAGTAAAAATCAGGAAAGAAAAGCCAGAAAAAATTAGATATAGAAATGTTATCTTTAGTTCTCTAAGCTCTAAATTGCTGAACATGAGGAGCATTCCAGAAAAATATTGCTGTTTGCCTTCTTCTACTCATTTCTAACCATAAGATATTTGATTTTGCTCCAGACACAGGTTAATGAGCTAGAGAGATCTTTGATACAGTCTTTCACTTCATTCTCTCGGAATCAGAATCATCTAGTGAAACCGTTGTAATCTAAGCAAAGCCAGAAAAGTACAGATGACATAGTACTTCAAAAATTACAGACTGAATAGAAAGTAGAGCACTCAGAAGTTTTCATAGGTGAGAAAAAGGAAAATGCCTCTGCTCATGTGTATAAAGACCAAAGAAAAAAATTTAGTATATTACAGTCTTCAAAAGACCACTATGTTAAAGTACATTTTTTTTTTTCTCTACACTTTCATAAGCCTGCAAAAACATTAGAAAAGATTTGAAGGAAGATCACATAACTATTCTCAGATTTGGGAAATATGGTTTATGATACCATGCTTTCAGAACATCAAATTGTTTAGTGTACTGAAAATAAAGTTAATAAATGACAGAGACCACACATGTACACAGGTAAAGACATTTGGTTATGAAGATGCTTTGAAGACAAAACAAGCATTTGAAATTAGACATGGAGTAAGAGACAATCTATCAGTTAAGAGGGAAACAAGCACATATTGAGCCTATGAGGAAATTCACAACCCGATCATATATTTTTGGGTCCTAGCAGTCAGCTCCAGCACCTCCATCATTCTCCTTCCAGTCCTTTTCAGTTTTGGACTTTAAGAAGATGAAGGTTGCCAGACTCTCTCTCACATGCCTATGATACTTGTGACTTCCTATTAAAGATAACAATTATTATCAATTTTCTGCAACACAGTTTAACACTGTCACCTTGGGAGAAGTTTTTATATATGGATGCTAGATTTTACCTGGGTGGAATGGAGGACTTGTTCTGCCTGAAGAACAATATATGGGCCAAAGCTAGAAGGAGGTTATTGAAAGGGATGAACTACTGCAGTGAGGTTGGCCTGACCTGGCCTTCTCACATGCTTACAGTCTCTTTGGCTGTACTTAATTGTACAAAAAGAAATACCAGTCTCCTAAGTTGAGGGACTATTCCTTACCCTCCCATATGTTTGACATATGGATAGTGGTCCAGGAATCCTATACTCTGCTCTCCACAGAAAGAAAACAAGAACATGTGAACCTGATAGATCACTGACAGCTCCCAATATCTGGACAAAGGATTTTGCTTTATCCTCATATAACAATCAACCACCAGATTTGGTAACAGGAAGAAATTTCTCCCGAAATGCCTGTTCAAAGTGAAACATAACTTGGAGGTTTAGTATTTTCCCTGCGGCGTTTACTAACCTGCTGAAACCATCTCTCTCTCTCTCCATATATATATCACTTAAACAATTTCCTGCCAAGACAGATGTCTTCATGACACCAAAATCTCTGTAGTCTCTGCTGTCTCAGCCTAGTGTCCCAAGGAACAAAGTACTTTAGTCTAATTAAGATCTCTGTGTTTCATGCAGTGTGAACCATAAAGGCTTGTGATATAAAAGAGGCTGGATTAGATGAAATAATCCCTGCTGACCTTAAACTCTATGAAATTATAAAAGTTTTACAAACTCCAGTTAACAGTGGTGTATATCACTAGCCTGTGTTCTGAAACATAGCTCCTCATTTTATCTTAGTTCTGCAATGCCAGCTTTAATGAGTTTGAACTGTGGCAGCTTGCCTTTGATACTCTGGCCTTGTTTTAAACAGCTTCAGAGAAAATTTATAAAATATTATAGATGGAGTGACACTGAAACAGCCCAGACTCAATAAAATCATAATAATAAAAAATAATTACCTAATTCCTTATACTTTTAGAGGATTGATCTTAGCAGAGTGTTTAGATCTGGAAGCTTTATATAATAGCTTCAGGCCATATGGGTAGCTGGGAATTTTTATTTTTTTTTTTAGCTTTTCTCACAGCCCTTACTATGACAAATTAGAAAGCAGGAAGTAGGTGTTATCCACTTAATTCAGAAACATGCACAGAAATGCAAAGTATTAGGTAGCATTTACAGAGACACACAGCGAAGCCTTCGGAGCTGAATGCCTTTTAAATGCATGTCACATGAATATTCAGTCAGACTTGTAAATTTAGGGTATCTGTTACTTTTAGTAGATTGATCTATTATTTGAGATCAAGGCGCAGATCACAAGAAAGAAGTATCAAAATATCAGACCTTTTATATTATCCTTGTACAGAATATACTGCAAGTAGTCATGTTTGTTTTCTACTCCTGGCAGTTTGCCTTCTTTCTATAGAAAAGGTAAGATTTAAATTTCTCTTAGTTTTCTCACTCCATATGCTTTGATAAAGTGCTTCATCACTGAGGCTTTACAAATAACCCTTTGCACTTCAAAAGGAGTTTTTGATAGTGTAATACCAAACCTACACAATATCCTGAATCTAAGAATTACAGCTATATATTGCAAGAAATGCAGCGAAAAGATTTGGAAAGCCAAATAAATTCAGTGTAACTCTACATTTTCTAAGTATCTTTCTGGCTCTGCAATATATTCAGATCAGTGAGAGAACTGGAGTGATTGCTACCCTATTTTGGGTACTATATCAAAGCAGATGATTCACCAATTTCTCTAGGTCTATTTTTAGAAAAAAATTTTGAATGTAATTCCTGAAACACTTTTAAAAAAAAAAAACAACCTACCAGGCTGATGGCTTTAAACAAAGGTCAAAGAGAAAGTAATTACTGACCATTAAAAGTATGTTTAGTTAGTTGAGAGAACAATGTGAAGTTCTGATTTATTAATATTCTGAATTGTATAGGAGGAGATTTGCAGAGGAGCAGATTTAACTTGCCAGGTATCCTGAACTCAAGTTGAAATTTCTCCCCTTCTACAAAGACCTCAGGCTCTTTACCTCCCATTTCTCACTCTTCCTGCTTTCTGTCCCCACCGAAAGGATATACACAACAAACCTATGTGCTGGGGTGTTTTACCTGTCTGGATGAGGATATATTTCTCTCCAGATTTTCTACAAAGTAGCTCTTTTCGAGTGGATTCTCTGGGAGTAGCTGATAGGCAAGTCGATCACTATCATCCCTTCAAAATTATCAGGATTGCAATGATCTGAGTTTCCAAGTTTAAAAGAACTTGACTATTTGGCTTGGCTAAAGAAACAATCTGTAGGTCCCACTGGTAGTGATAAATACAGTTTTCTGTGTCGGCCCTAAATAAACTCGACACAAAACCACACAACCCAAGTAAACCTTAGTTTTAGATCCATGAAGTTCCCCAAACCGTAGCTGTGACTGAGTATTAGACACACGCCCTGCACTTGGGAGTCTCTGTTGCTTTGCCCACAGGATCTTGTACAAATGAATAGTGTTGCTAGAATGATTTGTTTCAATTAGGAAGCTCTCCAGAACTCCGTTCCATGTTAAGAGGCTGGTATTCCAAAAGAACAAACCACAGAAGAGATGTGATTTGCAACTGCACTTGTCTGTTAGACAGGCAACAAGCTAATCAATGATAATAAGCAACAGGAACTAATGATCAGAAGAAAAAAACAAGGGAAGTGAGGAGACGAGCAACTTCTTGAAGAGCAGTAGAAGAACTGCAGGGAAGCTTCTAATTAGCTACCAGACTGCAGTGAGTCCTGAGAAAACTGGAACAGGAAAGGCGGTTCTACAGTAAATTTATTTGCAGGGTACAGGAGCAGCCTTAAAGGATAAACATTCCACAGAGGTATTTCTTATAAGCATTTTACACAATTCTATTTTCTAATCAAATTATAAAATATCATTGAAACATTAACATGCTCTACTAATTAAAAACTTTAAAATCGACTGAAATGAAAATTACTTCAAAAATTTAACGCATAAAAACATTGGAGGCAGAAATCACTGAAATGGTATCAGTCATGTTCTGTCTTTCCTTTAGTTCCACCTTCTATACATAACCATGGCATAACTTTAATGAAAAATGCATGGTTTTATCAGATGAGCTCATTAAAAGTAATTTGAGATTATATCTAGCCTAAATGAAGAATATATGTAGAAAAAAAATGACAGATTTCTTTTAGTCTCTGGATCTTTTAGCAACTGATG